>QEPC01011255.1:8764064-8792025 GCA_003113815.1 Sphenodon punctatus | reverse complement strand
GCTTATTTAATTCCGCAACTTAGTGGAATCGTGGAAACATGACATTTTCGCGATTTCCGCAATTCCGCCAGTGCCAAAAAATAGCGGAATAGCGGTTTTCCGCGATTTCCGCAATTTTTCCACGATTTTTCCGCAATTCTGCAATTTGCAGAATTCTGGCAGAATTAGCGGAATATCCGCAGAAAAGTCACGGTGTGGCACGGGCAGTTCCGAAATGGCGGAACGGAATCGCGGCGCGGTAAAAGCTGCTGCCGCATCAGCCCTAATAGTTACTATAGGTAGATAGTTGTAGGAGTTAGCTTAGTTATCGAGATAGATAGAGATAGTGTGTAGTGATTCAGTTTTACTATTTTATAGTGTGTTTGTAGGACTAGGCCTTTGTAGATATTAGATAATATTCCACTTAGTTCCATAGGTTTTAGAATAGTTAATAGCAGTTAAGACTTAGTGTATATAATATTAGATTACCAATTTGAATAAATAAATAAATAAAAATATATAAAATCTTCCTGTGCATTCTTTGGGTGGGAGAAATGGAGAAGGGAAGCAGGAGAGGCCGGTCTGCTGCCCATAAGGCGAGCAATGGGGCACGTAGTAGAGGTGGCAGGGGCTGTGCCAGCGGAGTGGCAGCAGGCATAGCCCGAGCCCATCACAACACCCCAAACTGCACAGGCCTGATCTTGGCAGTTGGGCTTCGCAGGCTCCCAGCAATGGCACTACCTGGGGTGTTGTTCAGTGGCACCTCCTGCCAGCATCCTCCACTGTCACACAGGGCACTGGAAGGCCTGCAGTCCAGGAGGCTGCGGCTGTCTCTGCTGAGGCTGCAGGAGCAGGTGCTTTGGGGTCAGATGTTCCTCCAGGGCCACCAATGTTCCCCATTGTTGAGGTGATCTCCAGCAGTCCAGGGTTGGTGGATCCCACCCTGACTACTAGAGGCAGGGCCCGATCCCCGGGCAATGGTAGCAGGGAGAGGAGCAGCAGTAGCAGCAGCTATAGGGGGCACAGAGATTGGGGACAGCGAGGCAGACACTAGTCCTGCGGAGGAGATGTCTGGTGCTGAGGTGATGGCTGTCCCTCCGAGAGCTGTGTTGCCACCATGTTCTGGCCCTCCCAGTAGCACTGTCAGCTGTGCATCACCCAGTGCAGGCCAGAAGGCAGGAGGAGGCAAAAAATCCTCCATCTGGGTGCATTTTAAATTGTTGCGGGGGGGATGATCCCAGGGAGGTGCAGTGCACTTTGTGCCAGAAGGTGGTGAAGCATGGGCAGGTGCTCACCAACCTTGGCACAACTGCCATGGCGAGGCACCTCAAGGTATGCCACAGCGCTGCGCTGCTAAGCGGGCAGGCAGGGGCAGTGGATGCCAGCAGGTTCCCTACTGCAGTGGTCAGTCATCTGCCTCCATCAGTGGGCAAGCGTCCTGCTTGAACAGCTGCCTCTAGCAGCAGGAGCGGTATTGCTGCTAGGGAGTAGCTGCAGCAGTGCACCATGGAGGAGCTGGGGTGACAGCAGCTGCCAAGTCCATCAGCAGCTGCAGGACATGGAGGGTGGCGTGGCACTGGTCAACTGAAAGCCATGCGCATGTTGGGGGAAATGATAGCACTGGATGGGCAACCCTTCTTGGTGGTTGGGGACATGGGGTTTAGGCGCCTGATTGGGTTCCTGGCCCCCCAGTTTAAGCTGCCCTCGCAAACCACCCTGAGTCATCAGGTGATGCCAGCCTTGTACTGGGCTTTAAAGGAGCGCGTGAGGGAGCAGCTTGCAAGGGCTGGGGGTGCCACCGTCCACTTCACCATGGATCTGTGGTCAAGCAGGAATGTGCAGCATGCCTACCTGGCAGTGACAGCGCACTGGTGGCAGGACCCAGAGGATGCTTCTGGCAGTGGCAGGAGGGGCGGTGGCAGAAGTAATGGACAGCCCCCACACCACTCGGAACATTGAGGAAGCTGTGACCACCATGGTGAGGGAGTGGGTTACGCCAAGCACGCCCTTCACCAAGGGGTGCGTGGTGATGGACAACGTGGCCAAGATATTGAGGGCAGTCCATGAGGGGGACTTCACCAGCATCCCTTGTGCTGCACACACCCTTCACCTGGTGGTCAGGGGTCTCTCTGGGCTTGGGGAAGAAGGGGATTGGGGCAGGCACCCTTAGCTCCCTGATCAAGTGGGGGAGGAAGCTGGCCGGTTTCTTTAACTGGAGTGTGAAGGGCAGCGACCTCCTCCAGGTGAAGCAGGCCAAGCAAGGCTCCCCAGTGCATCAGCTGGTGCAGGATGTGTCCACACAGTGGAATTCGACCTTCTTGATGCTCGAGCGGCTTCTCAAGCAGAAAGTCGCCTTGCATCAGGTTCAACTGGTGATGGACAGCGGGGCACCTCCGGGGTACAATGGGGTGGAATGGGAGATCCTGGCTCACACGGTCCTCATGCCCAGACCATTCCTAGATGTGATGGAGACCATCAGCTCCTCCACAGCCACCATCAGCCAGGTGACCCCTCTGGTCCAGAGTCTCCTGAGGATAGGGATGGACAAATGCGGTTCAGATGTTTGGAGTTTGGACCAAACTCAAACAGTTCGGTCGACCGAACCGAACGTCCGAAATGAAACTTAACCGAACCGAATTTCTAATTCGTCTCTGTTCGCCCATCCATAAAAGTTATTCCATTTAGTTCAATGGGGTTTGAATTTCCGAACTTTGTTCGGTCAACCGAACCGAACTTCCGAATTGAATTTCCGAACTGAGCCGAACCAAAGCGAATTTCTGAACTCGGTTCTGTTCACCCATCCCTACCTGAGGAGACTGGAGGAGCTTCTCCAGGGGCAGGATTGTGGCCCTCAGGGCAGGAAGCTGGCAGATGAGGTGGATGACCTGGTGCAGCAGCTGAAGGCAGGGCTGAAGACGCGGTTCAATGAGCTCCTGAAGCGGGAGGAATACATGCTGGCAACCATGCAGGACCCAGGGTCAAGGGCAGCATGGCACATCATATAGCGCTCTATGGGTACTGGAAGGGTGACCTGGTGGAGAGGGTCCGGCAGGCAGAGAGGACTCTGGAGAGTGCACGGCAGCAGCAGGAGGACACCCCTGGGGATGATGGGAGTGGAAGCAGCCACCCCTTTAAGCTGGCGGGGTCTATTCCTGCCCCCAGCCCTAGCAGTAGCAGCACCAGCCACAGGCTGAGCAGCAGCAGCACCCCTATTGCCATCAGCAGCTCGTATGTGCAGGGCACTCTGGTGAGCATGGGCTCGTGCACAGCAGGGCAGGCAGCTGCTGCAGTGGTGAAGGTGGTGCCCAAGGATTTACGTGAGGGAGTACAACAGCGCCTCAGCATCAGTGGAGAGCTTCCTGGAGGAGGAGCCGTGCATAGAACCCAGCAGTGATCCCTTGGCCTACTGGGTCGGCAAGACCAGCGTGTGACCGGCCCTGTCCAAAGTGGCCACAGGTCTGTTGTCCTGCCCACCAACGAGTGTGCCCAGCAAGCAAGTGTTCTCCATGGCGGGGGACATTTGCTCGCCACACCGCCTGAGACTGGGGGCCAAGTTGGTGGGGCAGTTGCTTTTCATCAAGGTGAACCTTCCACTGATGGGATTCCCCAAGCTGCCCCTGGACATGGATTGATGGTGCAGTGGCACACGCCATCTGAGGCCAGGTGCAGTCTTGGGACAGGGCTCCTCCTCAATCTGGGCTGCTGCTGCTGCTGAGGTGTTGTCCCTCCCTCCCAATGCCCATCGCCCACCCTGCCTCTCTGTCTCTCTGACTAGATGGCCTCGGCCGGCCTATCTGACTGACCTCATGACGCAGAGTGGCATTGGGAAGTTGAAAGCCTGCCAGCTGGCCTCTGTCTAGACAATCTCAGCCCACCTATCTGACTGGCTCTCTTTCTCTCATGCTGCACAGTCTTCACCAGCCTATCTGAGTTCCCTGCCAAGGTCCAAGCCTGCCTTCCCTACTGCATGTCATGCCATGCTGCCTGTCTGCCCGCCCTGGTTGACAACCTCGAACCCTGCCTCAGCCTGCCTTCTGCTGCTCATGCCACACTGCCTGTCTGCTGCTGTTGCCTCTGCTGTGCCATGGGTTCTGCTACTGGACAATCCAATGTCTCCTGCTGCTCCACCGATGCCTGGCAGCCTTCAATGCCCGGCCAAGTAGGGTGCCAGCCCAGCCACCAAGCCCCAAGCCTTCCCGGTTTCTGCTGCTGCTGCTGGGTCTCAGACAGCCAGCCTTGGCACAACGGGGACCTCCAGGGGCACAGCACCAAGCCTGCCTGCCAGGGCAACCTGGGGTGCTAAGTGCCAAGTCTTCTTGGTCTCTACTGCTGCTGGGTCTCTGACGGCCTGGTATGCTGGGGTCCCTGGAGTGCCCCAAGCCTCCTGGTGGTGCCAAACTCAGCCAAACGTTCAGGGGGTCTGAACTCCACCGGACCGAACCCACAAATCTGAACTAAGTTTTTAGTCCGAATGGCCGAACATCCGAACTCCATCCTGTTTGCACATCCCTAGTCCCAAGAACATCCCCCACATCCAAGGATGACACATCCTGAAATTCATCCCACAAAACAGGACAAGAAGGGGGTTCTACTGCCTCTGGTTCACCTACTGCTAAAAGAGTTGCATAAAAACTGTGGTGGATTTGCTGGTATCCCTGTCCCCCTAGCTTCAGGCAGGCTACCAGCTGTTGCTTCCCTTGCTTGTCTCTCACTCAGACCTAGAGGCTCCCACTCCACCCACAAACTAGGGACTCCCAGGCAGCTCTGCTCCATTTATTAGCCCCTGGGGTTAGGGTGTGGTTGCCAGATCTGTCTGTCTGTCTGTCACACACACACTTTACACCTTCCTTTCCTGAACCCCTTGCCTCCTTCCTTGGTCAGGGTTCCAATCCAATCTCTCAGCAGGGTGACTCCAGCTGACCCAAGAGCTCTGCACCTTGCTGCCTCCAAGCTAACACTAACTGACCAGGCTTCTGTTCTTCATCTTAAGCCTGTCAGGTCACGTGACCCATTCAATACTTGTCATATGATCTCTTGCTTACACCGTGCTGATTTAACCCCTTTTCTGCTGGTTCTCAGCTAGTAGCAGAGTATTAAGGCACTGTGGAACTCATCCTGTGATGACTTGCCTACAGCACTCTGCTACAAGCTATTAATAGATATACCCTCCTACTTATCCAATCCTTTTTTTAAACCCAGCTATACTACTGGCCTTGATCATGTTATTGGGCAACAAATTCCACAAATTAATTGTGTGTTGAGTGAAAAAATACTTGCATTAATTTTGTTTTAAATCTGCTTGCCTGTTAGTTTCATGCAGTGTCCCCCTAGTTGTAGTACTATTTGAGAGGGTAACTAACGGATCCCTATTTACTTACTTAGGACTCCACTCATGATTTTATAAACCTCTGTCATATCTCCTCTAGGGTGGTAATTTGTCCGGTTTATCCTGGACTTTCTTCTTTTTCTGACAGTTTGGACTGTCTGGGATGGGCCAGGAACAGTGCTGTCCAGAATTTCTCTGTCCCAAGCTATGCTGCCTCCTCAGACATCTAGGGATGTGCGAACGTGGTTCGGGAGTTCGGCATTCAGCCCGAACTTGGGGTGTTCGGCCCATTTGCGAACATCCTGAACCCGAACTGTCGCCCACCTGAACCATCTGAACAAAGTTTGGGTTCTGAACCCGAACAGATTCTGGCTGTTCAGGTTCTGGCTGTTCGGGGGGAATCCATTCAGGTGGAGGACGGGACAACTTGGTTTTCCCTCCCCCCTCCAGGCTGCATGGGTGGAAGGGGCACCGGGGCTCACCTCCCCCCCTACCCTGCCTAGCCTTGTAAATAAATAAAATAAATAAATAAATAAAAAAACCTCACCCCAGGGATCGTCCTACCTGGTGGTGCTGTGACTCTGCGCCATCCCTGGGTCCGGTGGCAGCAGTGGCAGTGGGTCCGGCGGCAGTCTGGAGTGCTTCAGGTCTCTACTAGGCCTTCTGGGTCATGTGACCCAGAAGGCCTAGTAGAGGCCTTAAGCGCTCTAGAGCGCCACTGGGCCCACTGCCGCCACCACTAAACCCAGGGCCAGAGCCCTGGGACCACCAGGTAGGGCAATCCCTGGGGTGAGAGGGTTTAAAAATAAAGAAGTAAATAAATTTTACGAGGCTGGGGGGGGGGGGAAGTGAGCCCCGATGCCCCTTCCACCCACACAGCCTGGAGGGGGGAGGGAAACCCGGGTTCCCCCCTGCCCCCTGCCCCCGTCCGAATGGATTCAGTCCCCCCAAACAGGTTCGGGCTGAACAGTCAGGACCCAAATGGTTTCAGGGGGGCCGAACCCTGAACCCCTGGTGTTCGCACATCCCTACAGACAGCAGCTGGGAAGTTTTAACTTTTAAAAAATCAGTCATTGGCCCGCGTGTCTGAAGTCCCACCTTTAGAAGCAGCCTGGGTGGGGGGCAGAGGGGGAGGAACTTCCGCTGCCCCCTTCGCCCACCTGCCTTGGTGCCATGGGTTCTGCTACCCACTACAGTACTGCTCACCCACGTGACCCTCCAGTCCCTGCTATTGGTGCTGGCACCACTAGCCACAGCTTGAAGTTTGCTGCTGTGCACCTCCATGCGTATGTGGGTGCATGCCGGGGTAAACCATTTCCTGAATCTGGCATGCTGGGAAATGTAGACCTAGCACCACTAGATTCAGGAAATGGCTGGTAGTCCCGGTGTGTGCACACGTGCAGTGCGGAAATACACAGCAAGACTTCCAAACAGCCAGGAGACCATGGCAGGCAGCAGCAGCAGGCTGTGTATGAGTAGTGACAGTGAGTGTGTGTGTGTGTGTGTGTGAGAGAGAGAGTGATTGGTCAGAGTGTGTGTGTGTAAGAGAGAGAGTGTGTGAGTGTATGTGTAGCAGGTCCCACCTTCACTGTGGGTGAGTGTTTTCAGGATAAGGCCCAAAGTAGGATGTCACTCCAGGGGCTTCACATAAACAGAGTTTATTTACACACAGAGTACATTCCCAGGCCAGGCACCAAACCTCTGGCCAGTCATAGTTCATATGCTAGAGCCTAACCTAACACAGTCCCAGGCTAGTTACCTTCAACTCACTTGTCAAGGCCTTCTGGGTCAGCATCCATTCAGGCAGCCTCTCTCAGGAGATGTGGTATTTTCTAGGGATGGGCGAACAGATCGTGGTTCGAGTTCGGCCATTCGGTTCGGCTGCGTTCGTTTCGTCCGTTCGGTTCGCCGGTTCGGTTTGGTTCGTTGGTTCGAATGTTCGGCAGTTCAGTGGTTCGGATCGAATGTTGAGTTCGGATTCTGGATTCGGTTCGGTCGGGATAGGTTCGGTCTTTAGTTTGGTGCAATCGGGAACTGAAAATGACATTTAGTTTTTGAAATAAAAGGAAAAAACTAAAAAACATATTTCTGGCCATAACATTTTTGTTTCTTATTACTTTTTGATGATATTTAGGGAGATTGTACCCCCCAATGGAGCGCACCAAGTAGACAAACATTCGGAACGATTAGATAAAGGAAACTGATTTCAGAAGCAATTGAATATTGTGATTTTAAGAAAAGCTCCATACACATTCATGACTACAACTTCTTTATCTTGCATCCAATGTTCATGAAACTTGTGCATATTACATCCCTCTATATGCTTAATATTTCTGCCAATTTTAGGAAAGAGTGGATAAAGGGTCCCAAGGGTATAAGACATTAACCTGAAAATACATTTCCAGCTGTTACATTTTGATATTCCATTCTGTTTACAGGATATTTGACAGGAATGTATCAAATACCGTTCCTGCTATTTCAGCAAATGTACAGGAGATTTTGATAAAGGGAACCACTTCTGTTGGCCAATTTGCATCACAAACCGATCTTATACCACAGTGACATAAGAGAATCCCAGGCATAGGCCCCTTCTCTACATTTGTTGTACAGGCATATAAAATTGAGACCCTTTATAATATCTCTCTGATATTTGGCAGAGATGATCATGAAAGTGAAATATATAGTCCTGCCAAATTTCATGTACACTGGTTGGACTACAAAGATGTTATAATCAGACATACATTTATTTGTTAATTGCTTATACCACCAAGACCTTTTGTCCAATCCTTCTGAAATTTGGCAAAGATAGTTACTATGGGAAGGGGTATAAACTTAACATGTTTCACCTACATTAGATGTGAGGCAAAGAAGTTACAGCTAAGAATGTATATGTAGAATATTGCAAAATACAATAATGCAACTGCTTCTAAAATCGGATTCCTTTATCCAATTGTTTTGATATTTGGTGCACATAATGAGTTCTATTGAAGGTAGAGGCACCCCAAATTTCAGCCACATAGCTTAAAAAACAAAAAAGTTACAGCCGATAATGTGTTTTCCATTGAAACCAATGGAAATTCAATTCCGAACTCACCGAACGCATCCGAACCGAACGTTCGAATTCGAGTTCGGTTCGACCGTTCGGTTCGGTTGACCGAACTGTTCGAGTTCGGTTCGAACTCCGAACGTTCGAATTCGAGTTCGGTTCGACCGTTCGGTTCGGTTGACCGAACTATTCGAGTTCGGTCCGAACTCCGAACTTCCGAACCGCGTTCGCCCATCCCTAGTATTTTCAAGATCCCAGAGCAGATTGCACCCAGCCACCTTTCTCTTTATATGCATCAGGTCATGCCCCAAACACAGCCACTTCCTATTTGGTGGCCATTTTAAGGAATCCAGATGGCAGGCACCATTTTCTGGCTCAGCCCTGCCACACACCTTCCCCCCAAGATGGGACTACCAATGTATACATTTCCTTTAGAGCTTCCTGTAGCTTATTGGGTATTGGAGCTTCATTCATCTCCTTGTGGATAGCTTGCAGGCCTCACCTGCCAGGCTTCACAATGTAAACAACGCATAGAGCTTCCTTAAGCTCAGGTTATCTCCTGCCAGGGAGGTCATCCTCCACCCAACTTGCAGCTTGCATTTAGGCTTCCAACAGCTTTTACATTATCCCCCTTCTGGGGTGGGAGGCAAGTCCACCCTTCTCTCCATACATCCCAGCCCTGGGACCCTTATAGCAAGACTGTTCCTTCAATATCAGTTCCAGTTACCTAATAACACAATTTCACTCTCAAAGATACACATATTTCCCAGTGCTTTCATTTATCCTCTAATGCTTCCATCAGCCTTGTACATTACCAACAACCAGGTGTTTGTATTCTTTTAAGCTTGCTCCTCAGCTTTCAGCTGCTGTACTTAGCTGCCTTCAACTCTTTGCAACACCTCTTGATCAAGATCTCAGCTCTCTACAGCTTGACCTACTTTTCTACTTATTGCTTGGAGCACAAACCTCTTTTCACTGGGTTCTCCCAGAGGTTAATTCCTCTGCTCTGCTCTGTTCCCACAGAGCCACTTGCTCCTTCTCTATTTTATCCAGTACCTCCAACAGGCTTTCCCCTTACCAGTGTCTCTTTAGGGCTTGAGGTAAGTCTAGCCAGTTTCTCTACTTGTCTCAAGACTTTCCCCCCTTTTTCTAACTCTCTTGTTAACTCTCCCCTCTTTCCTTCTAGAACCCTCACATTCAGATCCTTTGTTACTTCTTCACTCTTTCTTTCTAGAGCCTTCACAGTCAGATGCTTTTGCACCTTTTTATCACATTTGTCAGGGGATTCCTCAACCCTCTTATTCACTATGTTTTTCCATTTTTCTAGGATTTCTAATGTTAATCCTGTCTGTATTTCTTTATCTTTACCCCTGTCCTGCCTTTGTCTCTTTTTCCTTCTGTCTGGACAACTTCTTTTCCTTCTTTTAGGAAGTTTTAGACTCTCTGGGCAATCTTGTTCCAGGTGCCCCAACTTGTTACAAGCCCAGCAGACCCCACTCTCTATGGGATTTTTGCTACAGCTTGTCTGTAAAGTAACCACATTACATTCCTGCTCCCTTCTCCCAGTCACTTGGCCCTCTCTTTCAGGGCAGTTTCCCTTCAGGTGCTCTGGGATACCACAAGCCCAACAAAGCCTTCTCCTAATCCCAGAGGGGCAATACCTCTTAATGTGTCCCTCTTGCCCACAGGTAAAGCAGAGTCTCAGGGGCTTCTCTTTTAAATAACTCCTCCTCATTATCCCAGGGCTCCCTTTGTACAAGTGTCCCCACAGTCCACAAGCATAAAATTTTTTTGGGACTCCCCAACAGGGAACACCCTGATACCTGGCTTCCCACACTGTCAGTCTGTGGGGTCTCGGTGGTCTCCTTGGTGGTGGGTATGCGCCTCTAACTGGAAGTCCTTCTGCTTCCATCATGCCACTCTGCTGCCTCAACTCTGGCTCCACCCAGTTCCAGAGAGTCACTGCTTGCCTTTGTCTGGGACACAATTCTCCAACTCCCATCTGTCCCCGTTCAGGGATCCACATCATGCCTTTGGGTTCGGGTGAACCTCCTGGCTCCACCCCACTCAAGCTCCATCTTGGGTGAGCTCTTTTGTTTCCCTTCGCTGGAAACAATCCTCTCAGGTCACAATCCTTTACCTTTGGATGCAATCCTTTACTGCACTTCCCTGCTCCAGGATCTTATCACCTTTGGGGAATCACTGGCATGGTAGCCAGCAAGGCATGCCTGCATTCTCCACCACTTTGTAGCAGGTCCCACATTCACCATGGGTGAGTGTTTTCAGAATAAGGCCCAAAGTAGGATGTTACTCCAGGAGCTTCACATAAACAGAGATTATTTACACACAAAGTACACTCCCAGGCCAGGCACCAAACCTCTGGTCAGTCATAGTCCATATGGTAGAGCCTAGTCTAACACAATCCCAGGCTAGTTACCTTCAACTCACTTGTCAAGGCCTTCTGGGTCAGCATCCATCCAGGCAGCCTCTCTGAAGATGTGGTTTCTTCAAAATCCCAGAGCAGACCACCCTGAACCACTTTTCTCTTTATAGGCATCAGGTCATACCACAAACACAGCCACTTCCTGTTTGGTGGCAATTTTAAGGAATCCAGATGGCAGGCACCATTTTGTGGCTCAGCCCTGCCACACTATGTATGTGTGTCTATGTGAGAGAGAGTGTCTGTCTTTGTGTCTCTGTGTGTGTGTGTGTGTGTGTGTTTTTCTCCCTCTTGTGCCCCATACCTCCCTCACATGGCTGTCCCCTCTTCCCCCTCCCCCCCGTGCCCCCACTTCTCCCCATGGCTGTCCAGTTGGCTCCCTTCAACAGCACCTTATAATGGACAGTGGAATAAGCAGGCACAGATGACCTGGTCACAATCTTCCCCCACTATGGTGAGTTGTACAGTCATTTCTATTTCAATTATAGTAAATGTGCATAAATGAATATAAAAGAACACATGCAAATTTTAATGTAAATTGTTTCCTCTATTCTGATGCTATATCAGTGACCACCCTAATCTCCTCTCCTTTTTCTCTTCTCCAAGCTGAAGAGTCCTAATCTATCAAGCGTCTCTTCATACAGAAGCTATTCCCTTTCTCATTTTTGTTGCCCTTCTCTGTACTCCTCTGTTTTACTGTATCTTAAGATAGGGCAATCAGAACTACACACAATAGTCAAGTTGCGATTAGGGATGGGTGAACGCGGTTCGGAAGTTCAGAGTTCAGACCGAACTCGACCAGTTCGGTCAACTGAACCGAACTTCCGAACCAAACTCAATTTTTGAACCTAACCGAATTTAACCGAGTTTACGAACTCCGTTCTGTTCGCCCATCCCTAAAAGATAATATTCCATTTAGTTCAATGGGGTTTGAATTTCTGAACTTTGTTCGGAGTTCGGACCGAACCCAAATAGTTTGGTTGAACGCACCGAACTTCCAAACTGAACCGAACTGAATTTCTGAACTCAGTTCTGTTCACCCATCCCTAGTTGCGATTGCACCATATAGGGGCATTATGATATTTTCAGTTTTATTCTCTATCACTTTCCAAATAAATTCCTAAAATTCAGTTTGCTTTTTTGACCCCCTGCTGCTCGTTGAGCTGAGGATTTCAATGTATTGTCCACAATGTCTTCAACATCCTTTTCCTGAGTGGTAATCCCTAAATTAGAACCCAGAATTTTATGCATATAGTTTGAATTATTTTTTCCTATGTGCATCATTTTGCACTTGTCAATATTAAAAATCTAATCTGCAATTTAGTTGCCCAGTCACCCACAAGATCCTCCTGCAATTCCCAGAACCAACATCAGGTTCACCAGTCTGCAGTTTCCAGGATTGTCTTTGGAGGAGCCCTTTTTAAATATTGGTGTTACATTCACTACCCTCCAATTCTCAGGTATGTTGTCAGATTTTAGCGATAGATTACAAATTACTAGGGCTGTACTGAAGAGTACTTCTGGGTACTCAGGTCAAATTCTGATGTTCCGGGTACTCAGTCCAGGTACTCGGCAGTACTTTGAAACTTTTAGAGGACCCAGAATTCTGAATTCTGGACCTCAGAAATACTCAGAACTTTGGAACTTTAGAACTCGGAATTGTGGAAACTCAGAACTACTCCGTGTCAAAAAAGTCTCCATTGTGTGTGCCCAGACTACCGATGCAAGGCAAGCTCCCTCCCCACACACAATTAACCAGAAAGAAACTTGAAAGTATTCTCCCAGTGGTCACATCTTGGCAAAGTTCTTGAACCCATGGACAAAGCACTATCCAGAAAAGCAGGCTAGCAAGAGTGGGACAATCGCTCAAGAAGACAACCCCACAAAAGTGCAACTGAAAAACACGGCTTTGAAATTCTCTGCAGGAGACACAGGTCTGGGCTTGTTGAAGCATGCCCTGCACAGTCCTGGGCATGTGCAACTTTTTACTTTTTACAAATTGCATCACCATTCGGTCATTTTCTGCTAAATTATCAGAATACATTTCTAAAATTTGTTCAAAAGATAAACCCTTACATCGATGATGTAGAAAAAATACACAATGATATCCACAGGCCACAGAGCGCGGGTCTTGTAATTGTCTGCGGTGAAATACAGTCCTACAAGCATTTTTCTTCAAAAATTTCAGAATGCTTCTAGGAAACAATTCACTGTCAGGCGGGTGGCCGTAAGAGTCAAAAAACTCCCCCTGGTTGTGCTCTGTTAGGTAGACAGCAAGCCAGTGTTCTCCAGGCTGGGTGTGGGTATGCGTGTTGACCACTAGGCCCACAGGCCTTTGCCACAATCTCCCCTTGGGAAGCCAGTCAACTGCATGCAGAAATCCAAAAAAAGGCCAACCATAGTGCATCCCACCACCAGCAGTGAGTGCACCCTCTTTAAAATCATTATGCCAACCAAGCAGTGCGCAGAAAGTCAGGCTAACAAGAGTGGGACATTCACTCAAGAAGAATACAACAACCCCACAAAACAGTGCAACTGCATGCAGAAATCCCACCAAAAGTCAACTAGCCCAGCAGACATATTATAACACCCACAAGAAAGAAACTAGACTTTCATACTCTATCTCCCGTAGGGGCACCCACTTATTTTTAAAAAAGGCATGGTATTGGTACAGTGGCACTGGTAACTTGAACGGCCCAGGCAAGGGGAAGTGGAGCCAGGCAGAGAGATCCATTTGACCTCATGGTGCCAAGCAGCAGGCAGAACAGTAGAAGTTATAGTTAACGTACACTTTACAATTAGGTTCTGCTGAGCCATGCGGCAGCCACAGCCTTGGTAAGAAAGAAGACAATCCATAACCCAACAAAACAGTGTGCAACAGTATGGAGAAATACCACCAAAAGCCAGTTAACTCATCAGACAAAATTATAACATCCACAAGAAAGAAACCAGACATTCTCTCTCTCTCTCACTCACACTCACACTCACACTCACACACACAGGGTCACGCGCTTATTTATTTATTTTTAAAAAGGCATGGCATTGGTACTGTGGCACTGGTAACTTGAACAGACCAGGCAAGGGGAAGTGGAGCTAGGCAGAGATATCCCTCTGGCCTTATGGTTCCAAGCAGCTGGCAGACAGTTAACTTACACTTTACAATTAGGCTTTACAATTTTACAATTAGCTTACACTTTAACAATTAGGCAAAGGGAAGTAGAGCCAGGCAGAGAGACCCCTCTGCCTCATGGTACTGTCAACCAAGCAGCAGACAGCAGCAATGTGGCATTGGCACCCAATTATTATTATTTTTAAAAGCATGGCATAGTAGAAAATTTAACCCCCATCCTCCAGCATTAGCCTTATGGACAGGCCAGGTCATGCCATGCCATGCCGTGCCAGGCCAGGCACCCCTCACACCAGCCAATTACTTATACATCAGCAGTGTAGCACACAGCCAAATTCAGCCAAAGAGAATGGAAAATGACTGTGCAGCCACTTTTATTTTGCCCTACAAAACTTGCCATCTGGCTTACTATCACTCAATTGTCCCCTCCCCACACACCGCCTACTAAATATGGCACTAAGTTTCATTGTCAGAAGCTCAACTCCAGCTATGCGTGCAGCAGCTTCCGAAGTTTTCCGAAAAACGTCCTTGGTCTTCGGAACTCGGACATTCCAAACTGAAGACCAGAATCTTTGGTGATTTCTGAAGTTTTCCAAAGATCGAGTTTCAGTACTACAAATTACCAATAGTAGGTCTGCAATTTCATATGGACAGGAGGCTGTTCCAGTGGAAGCATCATGTTTGGAAAGATCCAAACTTCCTTGAATAACAGAGTCATCTACCTTCCAATTCTACTGTACAGAATGGAAAGTAGTTGAGGAGGAAGAGGACGAAACAGGAACAAACAATTACTTGTCCTATGCATGTAAGTATCAGCATATGCAATGAAATGTAAGTAGCCATGTGGCATGCATGCCAGAGTTAACATAGAAGGTTTTATTTGGTAACTAACATCCTATTGAAGCTGACTGACCAATTTTAAAGCAGGTATTGTGCCATCCAGACAGATAGGCATGAGTGCGGTCAGACAAGCTATCATGGACTGTACAGCACAAAGGAAGGTTTTGTTTTAACTACATGATTCCCAACCAGAATATTCTTTCCATTGGCTGGTCTGTCTTGTGCTTACATATCTACAAAGAAGGGCAGAGGCCTTTGCTATGCCAGCATAGAGTAACATCGTATTCAGGAACAAAATAAATTGACATCTGCTACATTCCATTTTCTGGCTTTGTTAAAAAATGAATGTTGGCATTCAACTATGCATTCACAAAGATGAAAACATAGTATATCTTATGTCCTCTCTCCGCAGAAAGTTGCCACTGAGTGGACTAATATCTATTATGATAGGTCTGGTGAGCTTCCTTGATTAAAAAAAAAGATATTGCCAGTGTACGTGGCATTTTAATCCTGTTCTACATAACTTGGCCAGCCCATTTTAAAGTCCATATGATGCCTGTGCTAGATCTGAACCTTTGGGAATAAGTTAGGTTTATTTGTGCAGCAACAACAGTGTCACTGTTGCAATACAAGATCAGGGCAGCTTAATTGTGCTAGTCCCAGTCAAAGGAATCATTTTAATAGAGGTATCAACTTTAACTACTAACTAAATAAAAAAATATTTACTGGGATGTAGAATGAAAATATAGCAAGGAGGAAGACTTTCCTATTAAAGACTGATCAAACACCAAAAGATTCAAAGCACCCATTCTGAGGAAATGTGCTTTTCTGATGATTGAGCAACCAAACTTTTTCTGGGAAATATTGTGAAATAGGCCATACCAAACTGGGCAAAATTCAACACATTGGTAGGTTTGCCCAGTCTTAGTATGCACTCAAGAACTACTAGAACTAGAAGTAGAAATGAGATGTTTAATTAATAATAATAATAATAATAATAATAATATATAATATTAGCATTTGTATAGTGCCAGCTGTGTACCTGGCGCTTTATAGAACAATAAGATAGACGTGGTCCCTGCCTATGGCTTAAAATCTAATAGACACAGAGGGGAGGAGACAAGGAGAGGGTACATGGGGAGAGACAAGGGATAAATAACATTCAAGCGGATGCGAAGTCTCAGGTGCATGTGCTAGACTTGGTTGCAGTTAGGCAGGAGTCTGCGGGGAGGGCAGACTAAATATTGAAAGGAAAGTTCTAACTGGCATTGGGGAAAGGTGGCGAGAAAGAGGTGGGTTTTGAGGAGGGATTTGAAGATGCGGAGGGATGGGGAAAGGCAGATGTGGGCAGGGAGGGAGTTCCAGGCAAGTCTCAACTCTTATCTGCATACTTTGAGGAGGAAGATGCCATTTGGGCCTGAAGGATTCTGGGACCTAGCCGAACATGGACATGATGATTAGGGATGGGCGAACAGAACATGGTTCGTATGTTCTTCTGTTCAGTCGTTCGGTTCGAAACCCGAGTTTGGGTTCGATGGTTCAGTTCAGCTGAGTTCGGTTTGGCCGAACTTGGTCAAACATTCAAAAATAGCAAAACTGAAACGAAATTGAAACTGAACCCTAATTTTTGGCCCTGGAAGACGTTTTTCCTGCCCCTGAACTCATCCGAACACGACCAAACTGTTCGGTTGTTCAAGAGTTCAGTTTGGACGTTCGGTTCAGACATCCGAACAGACCGAGTTCGGTCCAAACTCTGAACATCCGAACTGCATTCGCCCATCCCTAATGTTGATGATAGGATACTAATATCCAGAATATGGAAAGAGTAGTGATGTAGCCTAGCAGAGAGTGCCAGTCTGTTATGGCCGTAAATGCTGGGGTGGTGTGTGTGTGTGTGTGTAACTGCATGTTAACCTTAACAAATGCAAGCAGGGCCAATGAGGCAGCTATTTATTAGGAATGGGAAGATCAGTATTGGATTAATATGATTTGCCCAATTTGGGGGCAAATCAGGAGAATTGTATTGATCCAGTTTGATGATGGGCAATCTGTTGTCCCCATTGGACCCCCTGGGAAGGATAAAGCTCCTTCCAAAGTACTCATCCTGCCACCAGCTCTGCCTTCCCCCGGACCGCTGCCCATGCCTGCCTGGCTGCCACCAGCTCTGCCTCCCCTGGACCGCTGCCCATGCCTGCCTGGCTGCCACAGAGTCTGCCACAGCAGTGCTTCTGGGGTGGGTGACCAGACTGGATTCTGGGGGAAGCAGGTGCTGGGCAGCAGTCTGGGGGAGGCAGAGTTGGGTGCAGAGAGGCTGCGCAAGGGTAGGGAGGGGAGTAGAGGGTGTGTGCAGGGGTGGGGAGGAGGGTAGTTTGCTTACTTTTTCCCCCTAGCAGAGCCAGGCACAGCCTTCTCAGGGCCACTGCAGGAAAAAATTAACTAAAAAACCCCCACTGCACATGTGCAAAATGGCTTGACATGACTGTTCTGTGCATACGTAGCCATTTTCCAAAATGGTGCTGGACAGCATCAGCGCCATTTGGGAAAATGGCATCTGGTCTGTGCATGCTTTGTGCATGCTCTGAGGAGGCACAGGTCACCTGTAGTTAAAGGTGAGTAAGCAAACTACCCTGCTCCCCACCCACTCCCCTCTTCAATCCTGTGCAGCCCCACTACCCCCAGCTCTGCCTGCCCCCCAGACATCTGCTTGGCATCCAGGCCAGGCAGGGGTCCAGGGGAGGCAGAGTTGGGGGAAGACATATGGATTAAAACAGCATTGCACAGAATCAATTATTCAGATTAACACAATTTAAATCTGAATGTAACTCAGGTAGGTTCGATACCAAACCGATCCTGATTTTTAAAACTATTTCCCATCCCTACTACTTATGCAAATAAGTATAAGAGAAGAAAAGAAAGCAACTCCTATGAACAGAGGTGATGCATGGAGGAAAGCTGCCTACTCGGGAAAGGTCAAAGGTAGGAAAAGGTGCCCACTCATGGGGAGTACACGATTCACAAAAATAAAGATATAATAGAAATAGGCCATATTTTTGTTAAAGCATTCCATATTGGAAGCCGCAAGGTGACGTATATTTATTATGAATGGAAGGTTTGCACCTGACAATCCTGAAACAGGATTTTGCTCTGTTTTCTTTCTGATTAAGAAAACCAGCTAGTCATCGCAACAATACTGTGGTACAGTTGTTGCAGTATATTATTATTTTTTGTAAAAGCTTGTGATGCTGTTAATAATAACCTTTAAACTGTAACTCCTCCACTATCAAAAGTTACGAGTCGCCTGTGTCTATCAAACAGAATTCTAGAGGCTCCAATGTGTTCCAGCTTCTAGAAATTAGCTGGAGCTCTCGTTAGAGCCTGTTTCATACATAGTGTCTGGCTTCTGTGAAACTCACAGGGGAAAAATATTCATTGTCTGACTAAATTAATGAGGCTCAGGAAAATAGCATTCATATCAAAAAGCCTTTCAAGGGTGGGGGAAGGAACTTCCTTCCTTTATCAGGAAGGCTGTAAGTGCTTCTGAGCTGACTCCCTATGCCACGCTTACCGGTATGCTCTGCCGTATCTTCCCAATTACATACCGTCCAATAATACAATTTTGACCAGGTTTTATCATCTTTTACTGCAATCCCAGAAGCGTGGGGAGGAGCACGCGGGGTCACGTGCCACCCCAGATTTTTCCAGAGGGCTTTGTAAGCCCTGTGGAACACCGGAGTCCCACCACCCAGCCCCTGCTCCCACCAGAAGCAGCCAGGAAGTTGCCAATTGACAACTTCCAGGTGGGAATAATGGCAGCACACTTCAGGGAGTCAACCCAGCACACAGCTGGCGGCAGCAAGGAGGCGAGTGGAGAGGGACCCAGGAACAAGATAGTGAGGGATCTTGAGACAGGCCAGTGGCTGTGTGTGCTTCCCCCTCCTCCCCAGCAGTGGTGTGAGGAGGTAGCAGCCTGAGATCAGGATCAACAACAAGCTGATGAGATGTTGCAAGTCTCAGAAGGCGATGGCATGGTGATGCGGCAGAGAGAGAGGCAGCCTACTGCCTGGATTCCCAGCCCGAGGCAAGTGAAGCAGCTTGGCTGGACCTTGAGAGGAGGCAAGTGGTGGGGAGAGATGGTGCAGAGACCTCTATTCTTTCCCCCTGGACTAGGAGGTGTCTCCCCTTCCCCTTCCTCCCCCAGGTGCTGGTTTTGGTGTGGTGGGCTTTGCAGGAACCAGCCCATTGCTGTGTGGTTCTGGCGCCCTCCTAGCCCAGCAGAGGGGATGGGTGGGCAGGAAGGCAGTGGCAGCCAGTGTTCTAGCATGGATTCTCTCTGGCCAGCCCAGCTGATCGTAGTTAGCAGAGATGACAGCTCAACTCTGGACCATGACAGCAGCAGAGAGGGCCTCTGTCCTCCTCTCCTGCCTCCTGGCTTCCTCTCTGCCCAAGAGAGAGCCTAAAACATCCCAAGGGAGGCAGGAAGATGGAACGTGTTTTCTTCTTCCCCTTTTCCTCCTTTTCTCTCTGCCCAGGAGCCTGAAGGGAGTCAGGTTGCTGAACCTATTCCTTTTGCCTACCTGATCACCGCTCACCAGGCCTCTCTGCCAAGAGTGTGTGCGTGTGCGCACATGTGTGTGAGAGAGATTGAGTGGCATGCAAATATGCCTGTGTGTGACTGACTGGGTGTGTGAATGCATGCCTGCCTCTCTGAGAGACAGAGAGAGAGAAACTTTGTGGGTATGTGCAAGCGAGAGAGACTGGATGGTTGCGTGTGTGTGTGTGTGAGAGAGAGAGAGAGAGAGACACTGAATCTGAATTGGGTGCATGTATGCCTCTGCATGTGGATGTTTGTGTGTAATAGGGATGAGTGAACAGATCGTGGTTCAGGTTTGGTTCGGCCATTCGATTCGTTCGCCGCGTTTGGGTTCGGCCGTTTGGTTCGGTTCGGGCGTTTGGAAAAAGGCTCTCTGTGCGAGGAATGATGGCGGGTCCTGGGGCTACTAGAGTGGCAGCTTCTAGGTATTGGCCACAGCCCTCCCTGCATGTAACTTGGCCCCAGAACGCTGATGGCGGGTCCTGGGGCTGGAGTGGCGGTTTCTTGATGCAGTGGAATGAAATCGTCTCCATGTGAGGAATGATGGCCCCAGACCCATGACGGTGGGTCCTGGGGCTAGAGTGGCAGTTTCTAGGTATTGGCCACAGCCCTCCCTGCCAGTAACTTGGCCCCAGAACCTCGGCGGCGGGTCCTGGGGATGGAGTGGCTGTTTCTTGGTGTGTTGGAATGACATCACCTCTGTGCGAGGAATGATGTCCCCAGACCCATGACAGTGGTTCCTGGGGCTAGAGTGGCAGCTTCGAGATACATATTGGCCACAGCCCTTCCTGCCAGTAACAGAGGTCCCAGAACCCTGATGGTGGGTCCTGGGGCTGGAGTGGCTGTTTCTTTTTATCTGTCTATCTGTCTATCTATCTGCTATTAACTGTTCTAAAACCTATTGAACTAAATGGAATATCCTAATAATTAACTACAAAGGCCTTGTCCTACAAACACACTGTATCCCTATCACATCTAGCTGTATAACTAAGCTAATTACTATGTATATCTATCTAGTAACTGTCTATCTATCTATCTATCTATAAAATATTACAAACACAAAGAACACAGGGAGAAACACAAAGAACACAGGGAGGGGTACAAAACTGAAATGAAATTCAATCTAATAATATTCCTACTCTAAATAAACCCAAAACTTAAAACAATGGAAGGGAATCAGGGATCGAATAAGAGGGAGAGGGAAAAGGATTCAATGGAAGGGGGAGGGAGGAAGGAAGATTGAGCACAGGGAGGAGTAAAAACAAAAAATAATACCTAAATCTATCTAATATAATCTAAATAAATGATAATATGGAGGTAAATGGGTTGGATGGGTGAAATAGGAGGAGGATGGCAATGGATTAGGAATAGGAAGGAACAAAAACTGCTGGGAGAAAGGGAGCCTTCTGAAACGCCTGATGTTCAGGAACAGTGACTAGCTCAGAAGGTGTTGGGAAGGGCGGAGGCAATCAGTTTTGTTTCTTGCTGCACCCACCTCACCGCATGCTCCATTGGCTCCATGCAGCCTAGCTCGTGACCAATCGCAGACTGCGAAGCCAGTGGTCTGAGGCGAAAAGGGATGGTGATTGGGCAGACTGGCTGCTACTCCAAGCCTCTCCACCCATGGTGCCTGGAAGTCTGCTCCTCAGATGACTCCCCCTCCCTGCCACGTTTGGCCTTCCAATGACACCAGCTTTTTGTTTTAGCCACCTGAACTCACCTGAACGTGATCCGAACTGTTCGGTCATTTCGGCGTTCTGAATTGAGTTCGGTTCGGTCAGTTCGTGTTCGGATTCTGGTTTGGTCATTCAAACAGGCCGAATTCGGGCAGAACTCCAAACTTCTGAACTGCGTTTGCTCATCCCTAGTGTGTAAGGGGAAGGAGTAAATATGGTGGTTTATTGGTGTGGGTTTAGTAGGGAGGAGGGTTATATTTTCTTTCTTTTTTGTGGGGTGGGTTGAGGGATTGAGTTTATGTTGGATGGTTATTGAGTATGTCTCTTGCCCCAGTGAGAGTGTGTGTTTGGGGAGGGGGGGGATGGATTGGGGCTGGTAGGAGGGGGGGTCTTTGTTCCCAGTAAAAGGGGGGTTTATGAACCCCATGAGGGGAGTTTTGAGTACCTCTTGGTGAGATCAGGGGGTAGGGAAAGATTGAGGGGCGGGGATCTCTCTCACCATCCAGACAGAGCAGATAAGGGGTGTGTATGTCCATGAGCACTGGCTGGGGGGAGGGCCACGGCCATTGGGGTTGTGATCAGGTGGAGGAATTATGGTCCCTCTGTGCGAGTGTGGAGGTGTTCGATCTATGAGACAGGACAGGTGCTTGGTGACTGTTTCCCTTACTGCCCCCCCCCCCGCCCCCAGCAGGCGGTGTGGTGGCTCAGGATCAGGGGGCCCCTGGCCTAAATCTGATGCTGTTGAACACAGGTTGATCGCAAATAAGGCAACAACTGTCCAGGAGCTAATCCTGTACCAAGCAGCTGACCGTGTGTATAATACGGAGACCTGGATGGACACTGAGGAGGGGAGGTCCCAGGCCAAGCGGGCCTCCATCAGGAGGGAATTTCACAGCCTGGGTGCCACCACCGAGAATGCCCTCCGCATTGTCGCCACCCGGAAAACCCGGGGGACCTCGAGTTGGGCGTCCCCAGCCAACCGCAAGGGTCATACCACAGCCTGGGGTATGAGGCAGTCCTGCAGGTAGGTGGAACCCAGACCGTTTAGGGCTTTATCAAAGAATAAAGAAAAATAACACGCAGGCAGGAGGAAATGTGTGCCTGGGATCAAGATGAAAACTAAGAAAGGTAGGAGGGGTGTGAATGTGTGTTTATGAGAGATGATTCTTTAGCATGCTGAAAGAGGTTGCTTCCACCTGTGATCCTCTGCATGTCTTTAAAACTTTAGAGCCAAAATCAATGCACACATTTGAGAATTTTGACTTTCTAATAGGTTGTTGTCACGAACCATCAGTCCTGAACATACAAACGTATGTGTACATAGAACCTCTCACACAGACATCCTTTTCTCTCCATATCAGCCTCAAAGTTAGTCAGTGGACTATTACAAATTTTGATAAACATAAGCAAATTTATGCAGTGACCTATGCAGTGACCTAGTTCCTTAACCTCTCCATCTGTTCTGCCAGTCCTTTGGGGAGAGAGACAGGTGTTTGTGTGTGTGGGAATTTTATTTTATTTCTGCAGATCAGGGATGGCATGAAGTACACCCATTTTTCTCTGTTGGAGGGTATATAGTTATCTTATAAAGGGCAATGCAATTTCTCCCCAATATACTCTCCAATGCATGGCCAGAGATCAAACGTCATCCAAAACTGCTTGCAGGACAAGTTTTATTCACAGAGCCATACAACCTCATTAGAGTCACACAGATGGGTAAGTAGGCCCATACTTAGTGGGTGTACATGTATTAAGTAGGTCAGTAAAAGGAGTGGGATTCCAACTCTGTTGGAGTTGTATAAGAACCAAGAATCAGACCCATAAGAAATAAAAAACCATAGTTGTCATCTGGGTGTAAAGCCACTGGTACTTGGCAAAACACGCTCCTTCAGCAAGTATCATTGCTGTATCTAAACAACATATGAATTAGAAACAAAAGCAAGTAAGTGTGAAAAACTAGAAGTGTGCATCCTCGACACACGTCAGTCAGCTTGGCACCAGCAGTCACAAAATGCATGCTTTGGAACACAAAGCAATACGCTACCTCAAAATACTTTGAAACAAAACACAGTTCTCTCCCTCCACTCCCTCAAACATTCCTAAAACAAAAACTCACTGCACAGATCTGCCAAGTCTCCTTTATTTGGAATGAAACTCACTCAAATTGGCAGCAATTTAGTGCAATTTTAAGCTGGCTCAGAGCTAAAGTGAAAAGATTAATAGGATATTTGAAATCTCACTCCTATTTCTCTCAGATCTCACTTATGTAAAAACTCTGATGTTGTTGCTGAGCTCCTTAAAACATAATCTGTGCACTGTGCTGCAGTAAATAAACAGATTTAAGCAGCAAGTCTGTTTATATATAAAAAAAGAATTTATTTAGGAAGCACACACATTGTTAGAGAGCTTATTTCTTATCTAACTCCAAGCACTTACAAGGCAATCCTTTAGGGGTGTTCTGTACATGGTGTAAGATTAATTTTGTTTGCAGCAATTTTTTCCCTCTAAGCTATTCTTTACTCGTATTAAAAGCCTGAAAGTTCAGTCAGGCAGTTTCTTGGTTAGGGAAGTAAGGAAGAAAGAGAAACTTATCCTTAAGTCAAATATTTCAAAAATCATTTCTGTATTCAAAAATCATTAAAACCAAATATTTGTGCTTGCATTGTTTTATTGCCCATAGAGAAGAGAGCCACTTACCTCAAGTTTAAACAAGTGTCAATGTTAAACCTCAGCTTAGAGGACAGTTTCCCTTTTTTATTCAGCCACTGCATCACCTCCTGGTGGTTACTGTATAAATGAAAATTGTATTTGCATCAGAATAAATACATGGAGTTGTGCTATCTTCTGTGTTGTTTGCAATATATTCCAGAAGTTTCTGCAGAGGGGCTGAGCAAAAGAAAAACGGAAAATAAAAGTAAGATTTTGACTGACCAAAAATAAAATTGCGAAGATATAGGTTTACTGATGAACTGGTTCATAAAAGAACCCTCTAAACATTTGCCTATATTCAGGGACCCGAGTTGACTGCGTTGCTGCAATTTGCAGTGATTTTCACAGAATCAGCCAATCCTCGCAGAATCAGCCAATCCTGACCATGACCTGAGGGTAAATAGGCCCCTGGGAGATGAATTGTGGGTGGCTGGGGTCTGAAGGCCCTGTGTTTGTGTGAGGGAGGTGCTGAAATTCCAGAGGATTTGAGTTATGCTTGATCAGCAAAGTTGTGATTCTATGTGAAACCTATTGCAAATTTGCTTCCCAGCATGCATAGTTATGCAAATCACGTTAATTATGCAAACATTAATGTTTGCGGTGAATTTGCAGAATTTGGCTTCACTGGTTGCAGAATTTAAGATTTTTTGGTGCAGTCAACTCGGGTCCCTGCCTATAATGATGTGGAGATGGAGAGGTTAAGGAACTAGATCCCCAAGTGTTGCAGGTTTAAGTCCTGCTTTGGCCTCCAACTGGATATCTGCCTTCAATCAACCCAGTTGCAAAGAGGTCCTGGGTACACTGAGTTCAGGAAGTCCAAGGCAGTTGAGTGCAGTGCTGGTCTTATCACTCCTTAGTGTACCCCAGGCCACAGAAACGGAATTTTGGGAAGCAGTAGCAGTGAAGTCATGGTTCATATGACAATCCTCTCCAAGGAGCAAATTGCTGCCCTCCTGCATTACAGTCTGGGACTGTATCCCAGATTGCAATATTCTGGAAGTTAGCATATAGTGCATGCTGATTGCTTTCCATGTTGATTCATTGATTAATTTCAGTACTGTCAACTCTTCCAGGAATGTTTTTTGCCATCACTTCCTTCCCTTAAATTGCTTTAGCATCATTTTCTATGCTCTTTGTTATTTGGAGAAAGTTGTTTGCTTGACTTTTAAAGAAGATACAGGGACTTCATGGAGCAGACCGCATGTAGTCAAAAGGTGCTCCTCATCAGTGATCTTGTTGTGCCCAGAGGACTGAAAACTATTTATGTTATGTGCACCAGCTCACACAATAGCTACCGGTAGCAGTGTGCTGAGCAGCAACAAATTGTTGTGAAATAGGGATGGGCGAACGCAGTTCGGAAGTTCGGAGTTCGGACCGAACTCGGTCTGTTCGGTCGACCGAACTGAACTTCTGAACTGAACTCAAATTTCAAACCGAACCAAATTTCCGAACTCTGTTCTGTTCGCCCATCCCTAGTGGCAACACACACCAAAAAACCTGGTTTTGAATGGCCGAACTTGGTTCGGAAGTTCANTCGCCCATCCCTAGTGGCAACACACACCAAAAAACCTGGTTTTGAATGGCCGAACTTGGTTCGGAAGTTCAGAATTTGACCAAACTCGGTCTGTTTGGTTGACCGAACTGAACTTCCAAACCAAACTCGAATTTCAAACCGAACTGAATTTCCGAACTCGAATTTCAAACCGAACTGAACCGAACCAAATCCCATCCCTATTGTAAAACCTGAGAGTTGTGTTCCGCCAAAACACCTGGAATGAACTACAGTGTAGCAAGTTCTCATACAAACACAAAAGAGCATTTCAGGAGAGCAGGAACAAACTGATTCCCAAAATAGTGTCTGAATCTGTGAGCAAGGTCCAACAATTATGACCCCCAACATTTTTATAAGCACTGTGGAATCAATGTCCATGAAGGGGCAGTGGGAGAAGCTTGGATTTATAGACCGATGAAAAGACAGCACTTCCAGAAGCAGTGTTCTGTAACACTACAGTGTTACAGCGTTGTCTCAGGAAATGGAACACTAGTTACTGAATCACCAGAAACATTTCCTGTAACACCTACCCAGCACGTGTTCTTGAGGGACACATCCAAATATTGATCTGGTTCATTGCTGCTTACTAGCCTACAAAGTGTAATAGGACCACAGCCCAGGGTCATGTGACTTTGAAGAAAATCCTTACAAATCTGAATTTTTTGGAACCTCACAAATGGCCTCAGCTTGGTTCAAGTTTCAGACTACATGTTTTAGCTGGTTTACTTATAATTATTGTTACAGGTGAGAGAAACTCACACCAAGCTTTCAGAGCAAACAATAGGCATAACCATCTTGAAGACACTGCTGGAAAACTAGAGTAATGGACTGAAAATATTCCCTGAAAGAAGTCAATGACAGCTGAGCTCACATTGCATTTCATAGCACAGAGGCAGATTTGATCTCATGATCAAACCTTGTACAATTTTCCAGTCTCTGGACTCTGCTTTCTACGAATTTCCCTAGTGCCTCAAGCCTTTTCAATGTCTTTCAAGGTCATTGCCTTTGTCACACCATTATGTGCTATGACACCTTCCTAGGCTACAGTACATTTCTCAGTTTCTGCTCATTATCTCTCAGAGGCAAGCTGACAACTACAACAGTTATTTTATTGTGTTTGTTTTTTTTTAGGATTCCTTGCTTTAGGCTCACATGTCACTTAGAATCCAAACAGCTAATGTCTTTAAACTTAACAACATGTAGGGTGATTCTTACGTTTTGGTTCAAAAATTACAACTCAATCAGTTCCATAGAGAGAGGCTACTTTATTGATACCAAAACACAAAAAGGAATTGGGTGGTTATCCTGACCCATACATTATATATAGTGTATATATTTTAATTATTAAACATTTATTGGAGCTGTGAGTGAAATTACGCAATATGCACACAATCCATGTCCCAAAGAATTTACAGCGTGTCTGACCCTTCAAAGTGCCAAATGCCTCTAAGAATATATGGAGCACCTTTAATTCCCTTTTCCTCAGTAAGTTAATAATAGTATTTAATACAGAACAGGATAAGGCCCCAAGAAAACATGAGATAACAGCTCACTTCATGTTCACAGATAGTAGCTTATGGCATAAGACCAGGACACCATCCTCAAACCACTTACATTGGACTAGCCCTACTGAGGTAAATTTAACCATTTTGGAATAAGTAGTTTGAGAACTACAATTAGTAAAAATCAGTAGGAATGGGCAGCATGAGTCAGTTTGGTGCCTCGAACTTAATTGGTGTGTCCAACCTTGTTTAATATTTATTTAAATGACTTACTGGATGCATGTTCTGATATTGATTTTCACGCACCGCAATTAAGTGGCACTTGTATACCATGTCTTCTTTACACGGACGATACGGTGTTATTATCTCAGTCCCAGGTAGGATTGAGGCATCTGCTAGAGGCATTTGGGAGATATTGTAAGGAAAATCTGCTGGAAATTAACTATGAAAAGATGAAGGTATTGATTTTTCCCTGTAAGAAGTTAAATCATAAGTGGTCCCTTGACAATAATGGGTATTTTCAGATGTTACGGGCGGCCGGTTCACCACAGTGAACCACCAGGGGGGGTGAACAGCGCAACCACGCCCGGGGGTGGGAAAACGACCCAAACAGACGTGCCGGGAACGGGACCACGGACCGGAACCGGGCCGTACCATCGCGGGCCGCGGCAGCACAACAGACGTGCAGCCGAACCCCCGCCGGGTGCTAAACCCCCACAAGGGACTGGGCAGGGGCGGGACACAGACATGGCCACCTGAGGGCAAACGAAGCCAAAGGGCACACAAGGGAACGCCCACACAAGGGAAACGGGAAGGGAGGGGGGAAGTGCGAGAACAGGCTGACAGCCGGCACACACAGCGGACCTGCAGCGGGGCACAAAGCACGACCACATGCCCGGGCACACACACACCACGGAAAGGTCGGGAAGGGGGGGCAGGGGCACCCGGAACACCCCACCAGGAACAACGGGAGGGACGAGGGGGGTGCACCACCAAGGGGCAAGGCACAGGCAGCAGCAACCCCCACCCCCACTCCACCCCAGTCCAGGCCAAGGAGGCGCCCCCACAGGAACAGAGGCAGTCTCGGAGGGGGGGGATGTCCCCCGGAACAAGGCACGTTGGGGGCCCCCAAAGCACAGCGAGGCCGGCGGAGAGGGTCCAGGAGGAGGAGGA
>QEPC01011255.1:8727823-8754319 GCA_003113815.1 Sphenodon punctatus | reverse complement strand
CCACCACGGTCCTGCTGGAGCACAGGCAGGTATTGTATAGCACCTCCGCAGGGGTCCGTGCGATAGGGTAGACCTTCATCAACCAGCGGGTGAGGGGGTAGGCAGGGTCCCCCAGGATACAGGGGGCATCAGCACCCCCTCGATCCAGGACATCCCCATGTCAGCGAAATCCCCCCGGAACATCCGGGCATAGAAGGGGGAGATGGTCATGATCCGGGCATTGTGACTGCGGCCGGAGTTGCCCGTGAAGATGTCTATGAACTGGCCCCAGTGATCCACAACCGCCTGCAGCTGCAGGGAGTGCTACCCGTGCTGGTTCACATACTCTGCAGCCTCCCCTGTGGAGGGGCGGAGAATCTCGATGTGGGTGCCGTCCACGGCTCCCATGCAGTTCGGGAAGCCTCCGGCCACAAACCCCGCCATCACGGCCTCCTGGTCCACCAGCTGGATCGTTCTGTCCAGGAGCACGCCCTCCACAGCCTTGCACACATTCCAGAGGATACAGGCTACCGTGATGAGCCTGACCCCAAAGTGCTGGGACATGGACCGGCAGGAATCAGGCGTTGCCAGAACCCAGACCCCTATGGCCACCCGTTGGACCATGGGGATGGGGGTCCTCATGGAGGTGTGCTGTCACTCCAGCCAGGGCATCAGGAGCTCCGCTAGACACAGCAGGGTGAGCTTGTCCATCCTGAGGTGGGCCCTCCAGGCTGCCTCATCCCACTGGGCCAGTGCCCTCGCCCACCAACCCTGTGGGTACTCAGCAACCCGTAGGCACCTCTCAATGGGCATAGCGAGCTGAATGGCCCGGCGCATGGTCTCCCTCACCCACAGGAGGCGCCTGGCCACCTCGCGGAGCACCGCGGGCTGAGTCCTGCCCCGGCTCATGCCCTGCCAGTCTGCCCTGATAGCCTCTGTGCCCTGAGCCAGGCAAGGGGTCTCCTGTGGCCATGGTGCACCCTGTGGGCCCTTGCAGCTCTCCAGGCCAGGGAAACCTGCAGCCGGGCGGCCAGGTGCACCTCCGCACCAAGGAGGCACAGTTGCTCGGTGTGGTCACAGTACCACTCGGCTGCGAGTGCGAGGTGCATCCAGTAGGTGGCTTCCCTGTCCTGCTCCATGGTGGTGGGGGCCCTGGGGGCTGGGGGATGCCTATTATGGCCCTCCACTGGGCGGCCGTGCCAGGGGCCTGTCCCCAGCTGGTCAGACCCCCCAGTGGGGTGCTTGGGTCTGTGGGTGTGCCCATGGTTACATGTGCTGGCTGCGCATGGGTCCTCGTGCCTGCATGGGTGCGTGGTTCAGTGCACTCCTTGTGCAACTGCATGCCTTCACACATCAACCCCCCACACCCATGGCTGTTTGCAACACCGTGGCCTTGACTTCCCAATTAGCTGTTATGTGAGTGCTATTGTGCTCGGTAGCTGTGCAGGGTCTGCACCCCATGCCTTGCTCTGTTGTGCTACAATGTTGTGGTCCGTGGCTACTTTTCCTGTCCTTGGGACCCCTCGGAGGCCCTCTCGGCCCTGGAGGGTTTGTGTGCCCCCCTGTCCATGGTGTTATTCTCCCTGTCTTGCAGGACCACGACTGGTTGTCCATCCACCAGGCTCCCACTTCCAGGCCCCCATGGGGCCCCCTATATCTGGACCTTCCACGTGACCATGTCTCATTGCGACCTGTGGCATACCCCAGCCGTGCAGCTGCTCCTGGGCAGCCTGGCCAGCCATGCGGGTGCCTTTGAGAGCTTGAGCTCCGGACTTTGCTACTTTGGCTATGAGGCGAGCGCTCGTGATTGCCGGCTGCATACGGACACCCTGGGGCTGGTTCACTTCCCTGACAGATGCATCCCAGACAAGCGGTGTTCTCATGTGCCCTGGTCTGGGGCTGAGACCGTGTCTGCGCTGGGTGTGTGTGGGCTGGGAGACTACATGGTGTGCCTTGTGAGGGTGGCCCTGCCTTGGCCGTGTCCTACTTTGCCTGTGTTCACGGGGCGGGTGGGTACCAGCGCACCCATGCAGCGGTGTACCACTGGCTGATGGAGCTGGGACATCTTCCTTGGCCCCCTTCTGCTGCCTGCTGTGTGTCGGAGCCTTCCGCGGTGGAGATGTTGGCCCTGTTGGGGGTATGGTCCCGTTTGGACATCCAGATGGGTGTCTCCATGCATGATCCCTTTGAGGCCTACTACCTGATCACCCACCACATGTCCATGCTGGGGTACCACCGGGGCTTGATCCATTGGCCCCACTTGGCTCACCGGGTGGGGCACCCAGCCCCTGGGCCCACGGTGGCCCCCAGTGGCTGCCTGTGAGTCCCAGTGTTCCTCCCGGCCTCCTGGTGTCCTGCCCCCATGTGGGCTCCCGCCCCTGTCCGGGGGGTTGGTCCCCATTGGCTGCTCCCTTCCTGATGTCTCTGCCATGCTGTGGTGAAGCCTGCTTCGCAGGGTGCTGCTGCCCCTGCCTCTGGCCCTGGGCCCCCTCTGGGCCCCACCCCCCGGTCTGCCTGCACACACGGGGTTCCCCTCTGTGGTTGCCCTCCCTGGTGCCTGGGTGTGGCGCTCTGTATGGCCTCACTGACCCACCTGTGTCCAGATACATGTCCCCACCCGCCAGCGCTGCCACCTGATGCCTGCCCCCCCCTTGGGTGCTTGTGTGACCTGGGGGTTCCGGGACCCTCGGACTGGCCCTCGGTGCTTCCTCTATGGGTGTGTGTGCATCCTTGGACCTGCAGCGTTGCACCGGCTGTCCTGGCTGCCCTCCATCAGCCCCTCTGCAGGTGTGGGGTCTCCGTGTGCCTCCTGGACCATTCCTGCCCGGCTCGCTGTGCATTGCGGGCCCTCACTGTGCCTCGGTCCCGAGATCCACCCCCCCCCCTTTCCGAGACTACTTGTGTTGCTGTGAGGGCGCCCGTGCGGACTGTGCTGCTGTGGTGGTGGTGGTTGCTGGTACCTGTGTCCTGCCCTGCCCCTTTTGCAGTCCCACCCCCTGCTCCCGTTGTGCCTTGTGTGTTATCCGGGCACCCGTGCCCCCCTTCCCTTCCTTTCCCGTGTGTGTGTGTGTGTGTGTGTGTGTGTGTGTTCTGCTGTGCCTCCACTGGCTGTGTGCCTGCTGTGTGTGGTACCTGTCCGGCTCTTCTTCCTCTCCCCCCCTCCCTTCCTGTTTCCCTTGTGTGGGCGTTCCCCTTTTGGCTTCGTTTGCCCTCAGGCGGCCATGTCTGTGTCCCGCCTCTGCCCAGTGGATTCTGGGTGTTTTGACCACGGCTGGGAATTGGCGTTACGTCTGTTGCGCTACCCCGGTCCGTGATCTGCCAGCCCGATTCCCGGCCGTGGTCCCAGTCCCGTCACGTCTGTTCGGGGCTTTTATTTGCCCCGGGGGGTGGTTGTTTTGTTCACCCCCACCGGGAATCCACTGTGGTGAATCCACTGTGGCCGCCCGTAACGTCTGAAAACACCCCACTTCTCCCAACGTTCGTCCCACTTCCAAGTGCATATACAATAAGCTACTTCTCCTCCTTGGGGCTTGTTGATTGTGAGTTGCACAGCTCTGCCTTGAAGTCCTTAAATAATGTCCCAATGCAGACCAGCTGTGAATCACATGAAAAAGCATTTCCAAAGTCCATCAGTCAATAAGTATGTAGTAGCAACCGTCTCTTCTTCAGAAGGTTGATTTAGCTGTAAACCATCTTGAAGCACTCTTGGAGTTAATCAGTGTAGTCAATGTAAATACTATTATCTCCTCTCCAGATCCTGTATTGCAGCTTGGAAAATCATTATCCAAAATGTCCTGAATCTCTCCAGGAGTTGAATTTTCCAAATACTATCCTACATGGTGGTTGTCAGTATAACTGATGCATCCCTCTATCTCTACTGATCCAAACACCAAACATAATCTCAATAAGAATTAAAACTAGCAGTGGCTACCTGGTACTTCAAATGACATAAATACTAAGGACTGTATAATATATACTGTACACCTATGCACATAATGATACTAATATCCAATGATAATGGTCAATACAAATGAAAATAATGATAATAATAAAAAAATATTATCATTGTAGGATAGTAAAAAATTTACCTTACTTGTGTTGCTATTTATCTGAATAATGGTCTTCAAGGGGACAACTTCAATTGCTTATAAAATTGGGTCCTTTTATCAAAATGTACTGTAATTTGGCAGAGATGACAGGGAAGGTATGTGATATATTCCAGCCAAATGTCTTGTAAACAGGATGGAATATCAAAATGTTATAGCCAGGCATGCATTTTCAAGTTAATGGCTTATAACATCAGGACCCTTTATCCAATCTTCTTGAAATTTGTCAGGATTAGTAATAATGTGGAGGGACATAATATTCACAGTTTTCATTCAAATTGAACAGATTATATAGAAGCTGTATCCAGGAATGTGTATGGAGCTATTCTTAAAATCACAATATTCAATTGCTTCTAAAATGGGTTTCCTTTAGCTAATTGGTTCAAAACATGGTACACATATTGCTGTCTGTTGGGGGTACAATCCCTTCAAGTTTCATCAGAATTGAATAAGAAACAAAAAGTTTATAGCCAGAAATACGTTTTTCAATTTTGTCCCTATATTTCAAAAACAAAATGTTGTTTTCGTTTCTATTTCCATTATTATTTGTCATTTTCATTATTGCAATAACAATAACAAAAATGACAATTTTCATTATTGTTATTGTAATAACGGAAACGACATGCACACCCCTATTTCCCAGTAAGTTAAAGAGACATAAACTTATAGCTTTACGTAGCTCCAGTATAAACATGAAGACTCCAAGAAGTACATTTTCTTTCTTTCTGCCAAAGCATGTGGTATAATAGTGTTAGATTGATGTTCCTTACATTTTAAAGTCAGGCAATGATAGCTTTAAAAACAGAGAACTTTAGAATAGTGCAGCAGCACAAGTTCAAAGGAAGTGAAAGTATTCAGAGAGTACTGAATACACGTAGCTTGTGATTCATTTAGACATTTAATGACCTAACGGTGCTGAAGATCTAACTAGGTAATGAATAGAATCCTTGCTATTAAATATGTTAGAGCAGAGAATCCCAACTAGAGGTGAAATGAACTGCAGAATAACTGCTCGCAGGTTTTCTTCTCTGATTTCGAGCAGGTTGTAGTTGACACAAACAATGTTTGAACAACTGATTTTTTTGCAATTTCAGTTTGTTTGGTTTATTTCGGCCATTTCTGGTTTTCTGTTCATTTTCACCAGGAACAATAAAAATGAGCGGTGGAAAATGAATGTTAAAAACTGGAAATGGTTGAAATGAATGAACCAAACAAACCATGAACCAAGATTGTGAAAATGAGTAATCAATCGAAGATCAGACTGGTAGTGTTCATTATTTGTTTCCTTTGTTTTGGGGTGGATCATTTGGATTCGATGGGTTTGCTTGTTTTGGCAGGTACTAATTTCAGCTTGAACCCATTCTTTATTGAGCTCATGTCAGGTCCACTAACACTTTTATGGCACACTCATTCTTACCTGCCAATATACCACCATACAGCCATGCACTTAAACTGAACATAACACTGAAATATTTTCCTGTATGCAACCAAACCCAAAATGAAGTAGGTATTAGCTGGACTAGTAAAGGATCCATTATACCTAATATAAAATAATTATTATACAGTTTAATATCTGTTGTAGCAGTTGTGCTGTGGCCGTCAAGAGACCCAGACTAGCAAAAGCGGGACAATTGCTCAAGAAGACAAACCCACAAAAGTGCAACTGTGGGCAGAAACAGAAAAAACCCCAGCCCAGCAGACATAATAACACCACCCACAAGAAAGAAACCAGACATTCACCCACCCACACAAAAGTCTCCATTGTGCCTGCCCAGTGCCCAACCAATGCAAGGCAAGTTCCCTCCACACACACCATATTATTTTAACCAGAAAGAAAGTATATCTCCCCTGTGCCCCAGTAGTCAGTCACATCTTGGCAAAGTTTATTTTATTTATTATTTATTTAAAACATAATCACCCCGCCCCTCCTGCCACAGGCAGCTCGGGGCGGCTTATAAATACTAAAAACAATAGTTAAGACAACATTAAAAGGAGGGGGGAAATCACATTCCCCCTCCCCCCAATCCCCATCTCCCCTGCCAAACGCCTGGTGGAACAGCCAGGTCTTACAGCTTTTCTGAAAGGAGGGAAGATCCAGGGCCAGGGCTTCCACTGGAAGGGAGTTCCACAGCCGTGGCGTAGTCACCAAGAATGCCCTCCCCTGCGTGCCACCCGAAAAACTCAGGGGACCTTGAGCAGGACACCTCCAGATGACCACAGGGGCCGATCCAGGACTGGGGGAGTGAGGCGATCTTGCAGGTAGGCAGGGCCAAGGCCATTTAGAGCTTTATAGGCCAAAACCAAGACCTTGAATTGGGACCCGAAAACCACCAGCAGCCAGTGTAGAGAACAGAGCACTGGTGTAATGTGCTCCTGGCGACCCAGTTCCACCAAGAGATAGGGATGGGCGAAAGCAGTTCGGAAGTTCGGCCAGAACTCTGTCTGTTTGGATGACCGAATCCGAACATGAACAGACTGAACCGAACTCAGTTCCGAACGTCGAAATGACTGAACAGTTCAGTCAGTTCGGATCGCATTCAGGTGAGTTCGGGTGGTAAAAACGTGACTGGAAGGCAAACATGACAGGGAGGGGGAGTCAGTTGAGGGGCAGACTTCCAGGCACCAGGGGTGGAGAGACTTGGTGTAGCAGCCAGCCTGCCGAATCACCATCCCTTTTCACCTCAGACCGCTGGCTTCGCAGTCTGCGATTGGCCACGGGCTAGGCTGCACGGAGCCAATGGGGCTTGTGGTGAGACGGGCGCAGCAAGAAACAAAACTGATTGCTTCCCCCCTTCCCAACACCTTCTGAGCTAGTCATTGTTCATGAACAGCAGGCGTTTCAGAAGGCTCCCTCTCCCAGCTGTTTTGTTCTCAATCCATTGCCATCCTCCTCCTATTTCACCCATCCAACCTATCTACCTCCATGTTATCATTTATTTAGATTAGATAGTTTTAGGTGTTTAGATCTTTGGGTGCTAGTAGAGATGGCAACTGGAAGAACCCTTGCTGGCACGTGCAAATCCTGCCCTCCTTGGGGCGCTATGGATGGCAACTGGAAAGACCCTGGTGGCTGGCACGTGCAAATCCTGCCCATATTTGGGGGTCTGTAGGGAATGGGATGGCAACTGGAGAGTAGAGACCCTTGCTAGCCTGGCACATGTTTGGGTGGGGGTGCTGCGCGTGCTCGTGCCTGACTCTGGCCACACTACAGTACCCTCTCTCTCTGTGGCAGACATCCTCTGCTACCCACTGATGCCCACTGTTTGTGCCTGACTGATGCCCACCACCCATACTGATGACACCGCACACCAACCTTCTAATCACCTTGCTGAGCGGCTGCATATACATGTTGAACAGGAGAGGGGACAGAAGAGAACCGTGCGGGATTCTACATGAGAGGTCTCGGTATGATGAAAAACAATCCCTGTTCACCACCCACTGAGTTCTTCCAGTCAAAAAAGAGCAGAACCATTTGAGAACAGTTCCACTCACCCCTGCACAGTCCCCCACAGGTGCGTCACCAACATCTCATGATCAACCGTGTCAAACACTGCCAACAGATCTAACAATATCAACAGGGTCGAATGACCCAGATCCAATTCCCAGCATAGATCATCTACCAAAGCCACAAATGCAGTCTAGTTGCCATGCCCCGGATGAAAGCCCGACTGGGAGAGATCAAGAAAACCGATGTGATCAAGATGCTCCTGCAGCTGCCGGGCTACTACTCATTCAATAACCTTCCCTAAAAAGAGAAGGTTAGCAACAGGCCAATAGCTGGCAGGAGAGTCAACGTCAAGCGATGATTTCTTGAGCAGAGGTCACACCACCACCTCCTTGAGATGGCCCGGAACTCTGCCCTCCTGCAGGGAGGCGTTGACAACCCCAGCCAACAATGGCCCCATTGTTTCCCGACAGGACGTAACCAGCCAGGATGGGTAAGGATCTAATTCACAAGAAGTGGCCCTGACTGATCCAAGAACATCCACTGCATCGGCGGGTGTCACCGACTACAACTGATCCCACAAAACTGGACAAGATGGGGCTTCCATAACCTCGGGTTCCCCTAATGTAATAAGTACAGTGTTGAAGTCATTGTGAATATGAGCGATGTTATCCACAAACATGTCACAGCGAGCAGTAGATGACTCCACACCAAGGTTGAGGGAGGCTGGACTGACCAGCCCCTGCACAACCCAGAAAAATTCCGCTGGATGGGATTTTGCGGATGCTATGAGTGCAGCAAAAAATGCCCTCTTTGCTGCCCACATAGCCACAGCATAGACTTGTAAACTGGCTCTATGCTTCAATCTGTTGACTTCAGCACAAAGTAGTGACAGTGCCCACAAAAACTACAGCAAAAGTGATCCCTCTCTGGCCACTAGGATGCTGCCAACTTGCCAACAAGCAGTGGAAGCAGCAGCACCACCCAAACTTTAAGTATATTTGGCACTGGTGACAACCCGCATTGTCCCTAGTATATGGACAACCCAGGCCAGGGGAAGTGGAGCTAGGCAGAGAGACCTCTAGCCTCCAAGGTGCAAAGCAGCAAGCAGAAGCAGTGTGGTACCCACTTATTTTTTTAATTTTTTAAAAAAGTCATGGCATGTTAGAAACAACTAACTCCCATCCCCCAACATTGTCCTGATGGCCAGGCCAGGCCAGGCACCCCGCCTTCCAAGCCAATTACTTACAGATCAGCAGGGTAACGCATATAGCCAAATTCAGTAGATAATGGAAAATGGCTGTACAGCAACTTTTATTTTGCCTCTGCCAGCCAATCAAAACTTGCCGTTCTGGCTTGCCCATCACTCAACAGTCTTCTCCCATACCCCTCTCCTACCAAATATGGCACTAAGTTTCATTTTCTAGCTCAGAGAAGCTAGGGGGTGAACTGTCTGGATCACTTCAGTCATGCAGGCAATGGCTCCAGCACTCGGTTGAGGCTTCCAAAGTTTTCTGAGGACCAGCCTTGGTACTCAGAACTTTGGAAATTCAGAATCAAATATTGGAATCCCTTGTAGATTCTGTAGTTTTCTGAGGACTGAGTTTCAGCTCTAGTTTAAAGTTATTTGTCCAGAGGTGTCAGAAAATTCAAGTATGCATTCTAGTAATTTCCTGAGTTTTGATTTTTTAATAATCCGTTTGTGTAGTTTGTTGGGATTAGGACTTTTTACAGTTCCCATGTTATCCAATGTAGAGAGTGAGTTTGTGAAGTTATGTCATGCATGTGCAGTGAACTGGAACTGTGAAAGTGGATTCCTATTCCTTGGTATAATCAGTCTACAAGTTTGAGAGCCAGGACTCCAGGGTTCTCTGGGAGCAGCGTGGGGGCTAGTGGGTTTGACCACGGGGACTGGGAGCCGGGATTTCGAGCTGGAGCTGAGCTGCTGCATTCTGCACCTGTTGCAGCTTCTGAACAGTCATCAAGGGCAGCCCCACGTAGAGTGTATTGCATTAATCTAGCCTCAGGGTGATGAAAACATGGATGATGGTGTCCAGATCCAAATCCGAAAGAAAAGGCCATAGCCTCTTCACCAGATGAAGCTGGTGAAAAGTGCTCCTGGCCACTGCTGAACCTGGCAATCCAGGTGCAGCAGGGAGTTCATAAGAACTCCAAGGCTGCGAACGTGGAGGTTCTCCCAACTCCCTCCAGGTCACAGGACCAGCCAACCATCATCACCTCAGTCTTGTCTGGATTCAGTTTCAACCAACTCACCTTCATCCAGTCCCCAACAGCAGCCAGGCATTGGATAAGCACCAAGACTGCAGGACCTGGGTTGGATGAAAAAGAGAGGTAGAGCTGGGTTTCATCAGTATATTCAAATTCAAATTCAAATTTGTTTATTCAAGCGTGGCCAAAGGCCATTGCATCCAAACATCAATACATATATATCAAAAAAGGAATATAACACGGACAAACCAGTGCCCAATATACAAAATAAAATCCATCATCAGTTTAAACAATAATAAAAACTCATTTCATATCGAATATCAAGAGAATGGGGGTATAAGTTGATTGGGACATAATTACCCCTGCTTCAATAGTACATGGGGAGTCTTGCGGGGCTTATGCTAAGCACCCTTTCAACCAAAGATTGGTCTGCCAATTACCAGAACACCCGGTAAATTACAAGAAATATTAAACACCCCCCAAATCCCAAACTTATGGTAAACCTACTCCGGTATCTATCCCATCCCCTCACTGACCCTATGCAGAATTCAACATCCCTAAACCCAAAGAGGGATTAAGACTGGCCCCAAAGGTCAAAAAACCCTCTGCATTACAGTACACCATCTGCATTAAAAATCGTGCCATTGCCTTTATAACCAGAGTCAGAGTTATTCAAGAGGAAGTCCATCAATACCTCCTCTGGCCGACCGGGGAGCCCAACCAACAATGGGGCCAGGTACTTATCCCTTGCCTCGTCATATAAATGGCAACACAATATCATATGCCCAGGAGTTTCAGTAATTAAGTTGTCAAATGGACAAATTCTTTCCACAAAAGGGATTCTCTGGATCCTACCCTCGAGTACCTCAGAGGGGAGGGCATTAACCCTTGCCCGAAAAAACAGGCACTTAGCTTTCAGGGATATAGTTTCTGTTAAGTATGCCGCCATTTGATCTTGAGATGGAACCCAATCCATATAGGCCCTCATATGCAGGGATTCCCCGAGTCTCCCAATTTCGGCTTGCCTATCAATATCATCTGCTCTTTGTAAAACCTCGGTCACCACAGCCACGTCTGGTTTATGATTCAGATAACCCCTTGAAAGCCCCATACTCCGGAGGTGCTCCTCTATCCATAGGGGCACACTGATCATTCCTAAGGTCTTTCAAAAGTTCTAGATCATTGGTGACTAGGATCTTACACCAGTATTTCAATGCACTTCTCACCGCCACGTACTGCCATCTCCTTTGCCCCAATTCAAGCCTTATAGCTGCAAGTGGCGTACCCCTTGGGTTTCCCAAGAGGGCTGTCAAGAACTTAGATTGAATTGCGTTCAAATTTGAAGTGGAAAAAGGAGTCCACATCTCTGCCCCATAAAGCAATTGGGATCTAATCTTAGTATTAAGGACCTGTAGAGCAGACTTGATTGCTGCCCTACCTTGTCTGGTAAAGAAACTAAGAATGGCACGGACTGGGCCTTTGGCAGCAATAATAGTCCCTGCCAAATGTTCCTTCCAGGTTCCTGACTTATGAAGACGAAGACCAAGATATTTAAAGGAGGAAACCTGGTGAACCGGGTGGCCATCAATATCCCAGAGATGAAACTCTTTCTTAGGAGTAAAGATCATAAACTTTGTCTTATCAAAGTTGATTGTCAGTCTATTTGAATGGCAGAAGTTAGAGAATATTTTTAATTGACGATTTAGTCCAACATGGGTTTGGGATAACAAGACCACATCATTCGCGAACACAAGCAGCCAACTGGTCTATCTGCTAATTTTGGAGGAAAGCAGCCCGAAGCCGCTATCATGGGGATGACCTCATTTATGTAGAAGTTAAACAGGATCAGTGCGAGGACACACCCCTGCCTTACTCCCAGGGATGTTCTAATTGGGGGCGTAACATGACCCTGCTCGTCAATCCTAACCATCAATGAAGTCTCTGCATGCAAAGCCCGAATAAGATACAATAGCCTACCGTTGACAGTAGTCCTCCGGAGTTTCTCCCAGAGAATTCCCTGTAGACGGAATCGAAAGCCGCTCTTAAGTCCAGAAAGGTCGCATAGAGCCTTCCATTTTTGCCTTGTATTTGGCAATCAAATATGAGAGAACAAAGCATAGCTCAATCGTTGATCGACCTTTTTGGAAACCTGCTTGTTCTGCTGCAATGATTTTTTCCCGATCCATCCAGGCCACCAACTTATTCAGCAGATATTTCGCATAAATCTTCCCCACAACAGATAGTAAACTAATCGGCCTGTAATTCGCAGGACTTAATCTAGACCCCTTTTTGAAAACAGGGACAACTAAAGCCTTACCCCAGTCCGTCGGCACCCTGCCTGAGTTATTTATAGCAGTAAAGAGTGTGGCCAGCGGAGCAAGCCACAAAGATTTATACTCTTTAATAAAGTTTATATGAATTGAATCCAGGCCAGGTGACTTATGGCTTCGAAAGGTGTCTATTAAAGCATTAACCTTGGGCACCGTCACCAGCTGCCAGAGTGGAGTAGCCCCTAGGTCCACAGCCAGAAACCTGTGAGTCAGGCATCCATCAAATGGATTATATAATTGACTAAAGTATTCCACCCAAGCCCCTGGCATAATAGACAACCTACACACACCCCAACTCACTTCCACCCAACCCGTGCACCAACCGCCAGAATTTCTGGGTATCTTTCTGTTGGACAGCCTGGAGAAGCTTCACCCATTGCCCCTCCCCATGGGCATTCTTGGCCTCTTTAATCACCCATCTATATTCACCCTTAAGCACCATATAGTCTGAGAGTAGATTCTGAGAGGGGTCCCGCCTATATTTCCAAAGCAGGGTTTTCAATCTGACGCGAAGAAGCTGGCAATCCCTATTAAACCAGATTTTATCCCTCCTGGTCCTTACTCGACTACTTCCCCCAGTCTGGCTACACACTCGCACCTCCTCTGCCAGCTCCAGAAACCTGTCCATTGCCAGATCCTCATCTGAGGTCCACACCATTCGTTCCCTAAGTTCTATCATCTGAGTCTGAGCCATGAGCCCCTCCAACCTAGTTACCAAGGCCCCATCCCACCGTATTGTTCTACAACTCTCCAATAATTGGTACTCCTGGGTTATACCTCCCAATACTCCCAGGCCAACACCCACAGTGGCCAGCTGGAGAGTCAGTGGGAAGTGGTCTCCCAAGGGACTCACACCCACACTAAACTCCCTAACATATTGGAGAGCAGCTGCCGACACTAGAATATAATCAATAGTACTAGCCCCCTGAGTTCCCACAAAAGTAAACTCCCCCATGACATCCTCAAAACAAGATCCATTTAAGCAATGGAGATTACAACTAACTAATAGTTATGCCAATCTAACGCCTGAAGCGTTAATAGTAAGGTCCCTGAATGCCCTTGGGTTAAGCGGTTCAGTCTGTGGGATAACTGTCATATCGCAGTATGGTGCAATGGCCTGATTACTTGATCCAAGCCTAGCATTGAAGTCCCTTGTAACAACCAGGAGGGCCTCTGGATATTTACAAACCAAGTCCTCAGTAACTTGCTCCAGGAGATTCCAGCTAGCTTCTCTAAAGGAACCTGCATTTCTAGGTGGGATGTACACAGTGACAATAATCCAAGTCAGTTCCCCTATTTTAGCCATAAACCCCAGGGCCAGATGTGGCAAAGAGATTACAACAAGGTCCCTTACTATAAGTGAGTGGGCAAGAAAACACCCCAGTCCACCACATGCCCTCCCTCTAGAGTTATAATGCACTGCGGGTAAATCATAGGAATAGAACCCCTCCACTTCAAGCGGGGTTTTAACCCAAGTCTCCTGTACTAATATAATATAAAAATTCCTCGCATATGCGAGAAATTTGGAGTCCTTACTATGTCTGGCCCAACCTGATATATTTCATGAGCAAATGCCCATGGGGCCATTCACCCGCAGGGGGACCAGTCACCGATCCACAGAGGAAACAGTGGCTGGGATGGCCCCACTCGGAGCAACATCCCCCGATGAAACAAGTGCAGCCTGAGCAGTCAAATCCTGAGGAATCTGCTCCTGGATCAAGTTTGGAGAAATTATGCCCGGCCCCAACACAGTAGAGAGGTCCTCCGATGGGGCCATATTACCCTCCACAAAATCACTGTCAAAGTTAATACTAGCGGATCGCAAATTCTGGGTGCATGCCCTAGATCGTTGGTCTACAGCCAAGATCTCATCTAAAATACACACACCGGCAGATGCCAGTTGAAGTTGGGGACTGGGGGCATAATTGATTAAACGCGGGCTCAAAACTATGGGGCACTGTCATTGGATTGTCAGAGCTAGGGAGGCCAAATTCCTACAGGGAACATTAGGAGGGTTAATAGATGCCAAGTCTACTGTTCTATCCAGACGGAGTGAATTAGCTGTTATTGGGGCAATGTCATGCGCTGGCGATAATGGAGCCAATGAGGCAGGTAACCCCCAATGCAATAAATCCAAGGCTATTAATGCATCTGACTGACCAGTATAAGAGCTCCCACCAGTCTCCCCAGCAAGACCCCGCTTATCAGGGGGAACAGATGATAGGTCAGACTGAGGTAAGGTACCATACCCCTCCTCTAACTGAATATCTTAGTGGCCGTACATAAGAGGTCCTTGCCAGTTCTACAGGGTTTATATTACCTAGATTAACTGCTAAAGGGATATGGGGTTCCTCCAAAGAAGATGGTTCAAGAGGAAACCCCCGGGGTATTAATGAAGACACCACAGGGTTAGCAAACAATGTGCTGATATAAACCCCCCGTGTACGAAATAGGTCAAAATATAGTCTCAGCCTATTGACGATTGCCGACGAGCAAAAATATAGCACTACCCGTTGAATACAGCAAGTCGGAGGGAGGCATATAAAGCGCAATAAGTGACGTGGAAGAACGGTAAATTCCGAAATGACAGAGAGATGATGCAAAATCCTGCCCCTGGTATCCCACCTTGGGGAAAAACCGGGCACCAAGGGCAGAATCCTACACACCAAGGCCTCAGACACGGGCCTTGGAATACCAACAGTCCTCAAAGGAAAACCTCCCTTCTCTTCCTGGCCCCCTACCGGGGAAGTTCGGGTACTCTGCCCCTCTGCTGCCAAGACAGTTTCTTGTGACAGAGTTGACCACCTTCTCCTATAGTGTGGGGTTATGCTCCTACTGGATACTTCACAAGGGGTTTGGAGCTACCCCCCCAGCTCTTTCAGTTGGGTCTGGACGGATTAGAATTTAAGATCTAACTCCTCCACCCGTGAACGGAACATTAGCTCCATTTTATCCCTTATTAAAGTCAGAATCGCCTGTAGGAGGTTATCAATACCCTGGAGATGTGCCGGTAGATTAAGCAGAAGCTCTTCCATCTGACTAGAGACTTTCCCCAGAGGGGTATATATATCTGACTCCTCCCCAACTACTGATTTAAAAGTTCCAAGTCCTTGTGACTCACAACTGCAGGTTTGGGGGAGCAACTGAGGACCAGGGGGGGGCTAGAGATATTCCCATACTACCTCCCACTTCCCCATAATTGGGTAAATTAGTTGATTGTGACAGCCCCTCTTTCTCTGCGGTGCAGACAGCGTCTCCATTTGGGAAAAACTTATCCAGCTTAAGTTGCTTCCCTTGTGCCCTCGTAACCACACCCTGTTTTACTTTCTTTTTAAACATCCTTTAATCACCCAGGATCTTAAAGAGAGCTGACTCTCCCCCCAAAAGAAAGTCAGGTGGAGAAAGCAATGCAAAGCAAAGTAATCTCCCTCAGCTGGAAAATTGTCCTGGTCTTCAACGGCTGCAAAAATCTAATCCAGCTTGGAAGCCATTCCCACCCCTATATTGAAGATCGCTACAATTACAGTCCAATGCAAGGGGAAAAACCAGAAGCATGAGGAATAAAGGGAATTCGCCCGTCCCATGTCTAAAGCCACGTGCACAAGGGCACGCCCTTGCGCGCGCAGCCCTTAGGCACACAGCCCCCCGGTGCTGCTGGCCGCTGCAGGCGGTTTTGAAGAGTGCTGGGAGTCAGGCCACACTCCCGCACAGATGACACCACTCTCCCCCAGGCAGGCAGGTGCAGCGAGGATTCCCTCAAGCCTCGGCAGCGTAGGCAGAGTCCCGCAACACTCAGTCCCCGCAAGGCAAGATAGTTCTGAAGCTCAGAGGGTGGGGCCTGGGGCCAGGAGCATACACCCCGCCGCCAGGCGCTGCAGGTGGTTTTGAAGAGTACTGGGAGTCAGGCCACACCCCCGCACAGATGACACCACTCTCCCCCAGGCAGGCAGGTGCAGCGAGGATTCCCTCAAGCCTCGGCAACGCAGGCAGAGTCCCGCAACACTCAGTCCCCGCAAGGCAAGGTAGTTCTGAAGCTCAGAGGGTGGGGGCTGGGGCCAGGAGCATACACCCATCAGTATATTGATGATGCTTTATCCCAAACCTCTGAATGACCTCGCCCAGTGGCCTCATATACATGTTGAAAAAGAGGGGAGACAAAATAGAACCCTGTGGGACTCCACAGGGAAGGTCCCAAGGGAATGACAAGCATTCACCCATCACCACTCTCTGGGAACTCCCTGATAGGAAAGAGCAGAACCACTCAAGAACAGTCCCATGCACCCTTGACAGGTCCTGTAGTCGTGTAAAAACACCTCATGGTCAACTCTATCAGAGACCACTGAAAGATCTAATAAGATCAAGAGGATAGAATTCCCCTTCTCAATCTCTAGGCGTAGATCATTGACCAAGGTCACAAGCACAGTCTCTGTGCCATGCCCAGGATGAATGCCTGACTGAAATGTATCCAGGATGGAATCAGATGGTGTTGAGATGAGCCTGGAGCTGTTGGGAAACCACCCATTCAATAGCCTTCTTGTCACAGGGTTCCACTTACTGGTGGATAAACGTGTGTAGGATCAAGGCCTTGGGAGGGCAGACATTTGAGGATTAAAAGACCAAAACTCAGTTTATTCCTACATATAGTTCATAGGCCAGGTACCAGACCTCTGGCCAGTCACTAGCAAGCACATAACTCAGTTACATTCAAATTAGCTTAGCCACACACAGTTCAAGGTTAGCTAGCATTAGCACACCTTATCTCCTCGTATCAGGCATCCTTCTCAGCACCCATCAAATCAGCATCCTCTCCAACAGCATCCCAAGAGATGTGTCCCCTCTGCTAGGGATGTGCAAATGCAGTTTGGAAGTTCGGAATTTGGCCTGAACTCGGACTGTTAGGATGACCGAACCCGAACCTGATCCAAACTTGATTCCGAACTCTGAAATGACCGAACAGTTCGGTCGGTTCGGATCGAGTTTGGATGGCGAAAACGTGTCACTGGAAGGCAAAACAGGGAGGGGAAGTCAGCTGAGGAGCAGACTTCCAGGCACCAGGGGTGGAGAGGCTTGGAGTAGCAGCCACCTGCCCAATCACCATCCCTGTTCTCATCAGACCACTGGCTTCGCAGTCTGAGATTGGCCATAGGCTAGGCTGCACGGAGCCAATGGGGCTTGTGGTGAGGCAGGCGCAGCAAGTAACAAAACTCATTGGACTCCCCCCTTCCCAACATCTTCTGAGCTAGTCACTGTTCCTGACAGCAGGTGTTTGAGAAGGCTCCCTCACCCAGCATTTCCCAGCTGCTGGCCAATCCATTGCCATCCTTCTCCTATTTCACCCATCTAACCCATTTACCTCCATATTATCATTTATTTAGATTATATTAGATAGATTTAGGTGCTATTTTTTTGTTTTTACCCCTCCCTGTGTTCAATCTTCCTTCCTCCCTCCCGCCACCCTCCATTGAATCCTTTCCCTCTCCCTCTTATACCATCCCTGATTATTCCCTTCCCCTGTTTTAAGTTTTGGATTTATTTACAGTAGGATTATTATTATATTGATTTTCATTTCAGTTTTGTACCCCTCCCTGTGTTCTTTGTATTTCCCCCTGTGTAATATTGTATATATAGATAGATAGTTATTAGATAGATAGTTACTAGATAGATATACATAGTAGTTAGCTTAGTTATAGAGATAGATAGAGATACAGTGTGTTTGTAGGACAAGGCCTTTGTAGTTANCAATTTTTTATCGGAAGCAGCAGCACCTGCTCCTGCAGCCACAGCAGAGACAGCCACAGTCTCATGTACTGCAGGCCTTCCAGTGCCCTGCATGGCAGTGCCCTGCATGGCAGGAGGCGACACTGAGCCGCTGAAGCCTGTTTCCCTAAAGCAGGCCTGCGGAGTTTGGGGTGTGGTGATGTGCTCGGGCTGCTGCTGCTTCCTGCTGTCACTCCACAGGCACAGGCCCTACCACCACCTCTCCCACATGCCCCATTGCCTGTCTTACGGGCAGCAGACCGGCCTCTCCTACTTCACTTCTCCATGTCTTCCAACTCAAACACACACACAGATTTATATAATTTTTTAAAATTTTATTTTCTTACTCAATTTTTTATCGGAAGCAGCAGCACCTGCTCCTGCAGCCACAGCAGAGACAGCCACAGTCTCATGTACTGCAGGCCTTCCAGTGCCCTGCATGGCAGTGCCCTGCATGGCAGGAGGCGACACTGAGCCGCTGAAGCCTGTTTCCCTAAAGCAGGCCTGCGGAGTTTGGGGTGTGGTGATGTGCTCGGGCTGCTGCTGCTTCCTGCTGTCACTCCACAGGCACAGGCCCTACCACCACCTCTCCCACATGCCCCATTGCCTGTCTTACGGGCAGCAGACCGGCCTCTCCTACTTCACTTCTCCATGTCTTCCAACTCAAACACACACACAGATTTATATAATTTTTTAAAATTTTATTTTCTTACTCAATTTTTTATCGGAAGCAGCAGCACCTGCTCCTGCAGCCACAGCAGAGACAGCCACAGTCTCATGTACTGCAGGCCTTCCAGTGCCCTGCATGGCAGTGCCCTGCATGGCAGGAGGCGACACTGAGCCGCTGAAGCCTGTTTCCCTAAAGCAGGCCTGCGGAGTTTGGGGTGTGGTGATGTGCTCGGGCTGCTGCTGCTTCCTGCTGTCACTCCACAGGCACAGGCCCTACCACCACCTCTCCCACATGCCCCATTGCCTGTCTTACGGGCAGCAGACCGGCCTCTCCTACTTCACTTCTCCATGTCTTCCAACTCAAACACACACACAGATTTATATAATTTTTTAAAATTTTATTTTCTTACTCAATTTTTTATCGGAAGCAGCAGCACCTGCTCCTGCAGCCACAGCAGAGACAGCCACAGTCTCATGTACTGCAGGCCTTCCAGTGCCCTGCATGGCAGTGCCCTGCATGGCAGGAGGCGACACTGAGCCGCTGAAGCCTGTTTCCCTAAAGCAGGCCTGCGGAGTTTGGGGTGTGGTGATGTGCTCGGGCTGCTGCTGCTTCCTGCTGTCACTCCACAGGCACAGGCCCTACCACCACCTCTCCCACATGCCCCATTGCCTGTCTTACGGGCAGCAGACCGGCCTCTCCTACTTCACTTCTCCATGTCTTCCAACTCAAACACACACACAGATTTATATAATTTTTTAAAATTTTATTTTCTTACTCAATTTTTTATCGGAAGCAGCAGCACCTGCTCCTGCAGCCACAGCAGAGACAGCCACAGTCTCATGTACTGAAGGCCTTCCAGTGCCCTGCATGGCAGTGCCCTGCATGGCAGGAGGCGACACTGAGGGCAGTGGTGGAGGTGGTTCCCAGGCAGAGCTACGAGAGGGAGTACGACAGTGCCTCAGCAGCCATGGAGACCTACCTGGAGGAGTCATCATGCATTGATCCTAGCAGTGATCCCTTGGACTACTGGGCCGGCAAGGCCAATGTGTGGCCGGCCCTGTCAAAAGTGACCAAGGGTATCTTGTCCTGCCCACCAAACAGTGTCCCCAGCGAGCGGGTGTTCTCTATGGTGGGGGACATTTGCTCCCCGCACCGCCTGAGACTGGGGGACAAGTTGGTGGAGCAGTTGTTGTTCATTAAGGTGAGCCTTCCGCTGCTGGGATTCCCCGAGCTGCCCCTGGACAAGGATTGATGGTGCAGTGGCACACACCATCCCATGCCAGGGGCAGTCATGGGACGGGGCTCCTCCTCCTCAATCTGGGCTAGGGCTACAGCCACTGTGCTGCTGAGATGCTGTCCCTTCCTCCCAATGCCTGGCACCTGCTCTGCCCCCCCTCTCTCTCTTATACTAGATGGCCTCAGTCACCTTATCTGACTGACCTCATGATGCAGGGTGGCATTGGGAAACAAACTGTAAGCCTGCCAGCTGGCCTATGGCTACACGATCTCGGACCGCCTATGTGATACTGACTGGCTCTCGCTCTCTCAGTCTTTGCTAGCCTATCTGAGTGCCCTGCTGTCAATGTTCCAGCCTGCCTGCCTTACTGCCTCTCATGCCATGCCGCCTGCCTGCCTGCCCGCCCAGGTTGCAAATCTTGAACCCTGCCTCAGTCTGCCTGACTGTTGCTCATGCCATGCCGCCTGCCTGCACTGGCAACCAATGTCTGCTGCTGCTGCCAATGGCCCCCCAGCCTATACGCTATCTGTGCCAAGGGTTCTGTACCCTGGCAACCCACTGTCCGCTGCTGCCAATGCCCCCCAGGCCTATATGCTGTCTGTGCCAAGGGTTCTGTACCCTGGCAACCAATGTCTGCTGCTGCCAATGACCCCTGGGCCTATATGCTGTCTTTGCCAAGGGTTCTGTACCCTGGCAACCCACTGTCTGCTGATGCTGCTGTCAATGACCCCCCGGCCTATATGCTGTCTGTGCCAAGGGTTCTGTACCCTGACAACCCACTGTCTGCTGCTGCTAGTGCCCATGGCCTCCAGGCTTATATGTTGTCTGTGGCAAGGGTCCTGTACCCTGGCAACCCACTGTCTGCTGCTGATAGTGCCAATGGCCTCCAGGCCCATATGCTGTCTGTGCCAAGGGTTCTGTACACTGGCAACCCACTGTCTGCTGCTGGTGGTGCTAATGGCCCCCAGGCCTATATGCTGTCTGTGCCAAGGGTTCTTTACCATGGCATCCCATGGTCTGCTGCTGCCAATGGCCCCCAGGCCTATATGCTGTCTGTGCCAAAGGTCTGTAATCCTGGAAACCCACTGTCTGCTGCTGCCATGCCAATGGCCCCGTCTGCCCACCCAGGTTTCTGCTGAGAGAGAGAGAGAGAGAGAGAGAGAGAGAGAGAGAGAGAGAGAGAGAGTGTATCCCCACTGCTAGAAGGAGACAGACACGATCCCACCCATGCTGTCACCAGCACTATATGGTCAGAGAGAGAGAGATGGAGAGGCTCGCTGCTAGAATGAGAGAGATGGGGTGGAGGGGAGGCCCGCTTAAGCTACCACCTGCCAGAACCAGGAAGAACTCCCATCTGTGCCCGATGGCCACATCCAGCAGCAGCAAACCTACTAGAATGAGATGGAATATAACAAAACGTGAAACGTATTATGTACCTGCCTGTGTGTGTTCCTATACCTACCTATTGCATGATTGAATGAAGTGTGCCCAACCATGCACTAATTCTAGGAACATTATTCAGCTCCCATAGTGGAATACTATACCTGAAACAGTCATGCCTGCCCATCCCAGGAACCATCAATGAGATTCTGGGACCATCATTCCAGTCACGGGGAGCTGTCATTCCATTCCACTGCATCCAGAAGCCTGGTGCCTGGCCCACATGCCAGCCTGCCCCCCCACCCCAGCCTACTCCTCAGCACCCACCTGCGGATGCCCGCTGAAGCTACTGGAAAAAAAAGCCTCTCTGACCACCAGTACCCGCCGCCTGCTACCTTCTGCCATGGAGTCTCTCTCTCTTTCTCTCTGGCACACACACACAGACACAAGCCGTGCTCCTCCTAGGGGGGCTCTCTGCAAGTTGAGACCCTGCTGCTGGCACATCTTTAGGTAATACCTTACCTATGCTACATGTGGAGGTGCCAGGTGCTGCTGGTAGGGATCGACTAGCTGTATAAGATTCTGCCACCTCCCAGAACTTCAGCACAGAGGGATAAAAGATGAACAGGTCAAACAAAGCTTGTAACAACAAATATAACTTTTATGAACAATTTTTAAAGAACAAGAACAACAACAGTATAAAACCAAAACCAAACTTATATACAAAGAAAATAAACTTTTAAGTTAGGGGTCTATCTAGTCTTTGGGCCTCTTCTCTGGAACTTGGGGGAAAGGCAAAAGGGGCGCATGACAGGACTGAGGAGTGGGCACCCTGTGCTCCGGCATTTCATAACCCTTCTGGAGGGCAAAGTCCACAGCTCCTGCTACGGCTGCATGCCACCTGGAGACTGACTGGTGGTACAGTTCCAGGTGCTCCAACTTGGCAGAGATGTACTGGCCGTACACCTCCACCTTCTTACTCTCCACCTTGAGCACCTGGAACTGTTCCACCAGGCGGTTCTCCATTGTGGCTGCATGCAGCTGTAGGCCATCCACAAAGTCCCGGGTGGGCCTCTCCATTTCAGCCCAAAAGGACCTTGCCGCTGAAGACTCCCGGGGTCTGGGGGACTCCACATCAGAGCTGGAGGAGTGGGAAGGGCTTACATGGTGTTGCTTCTGCCGTGCCTTCCTCCCCCTTCTTCTGGCGATGAGGATGCTCCACCATGGCCACGATGCCAGAGTCCTGCTGCTGCTGCAGCCACCTCATCGTCAGCCCATGAAGCTTTTCGCTGTGGGCTATCAGCCCTGATGTGGTCCCCTCATGCTGCTTCCGGAACTTCTTATGGCAGACCTAAGGAACATAAAAAGATAGGAACATAAGAAGTGCCATACTGCGTCAAACCAGTGGTCTGTCAAGTCCTGCCTGCATTCTGTCTCCACAAGAGGGTGGGTGGCCAATCTGTCTCTGCAGGGGACTTCCTAACAAGTCATAGGGCAATCCATCCCCTGTTGTTCTAGCCCCCGTGTCTTACCTTGCATCCTCATGCCTCACGGACCACCACCAGACATCAGACCGTGTCCACCCAGTGTCTGGGGGTGGCACTGGCGACCTCTGCCTTGGTGTCCTTGTCCTGTGCCTGCCCCTAGCACCGGCATTTGAGGATCCCAAATCCTCACCCTCTCTGAAACAGGAACACATAAACAACACCTAAGTAATATCATGCATTTATGATGATGCCTCTAGTCCTCCCTCCTTTGGGTGCTAGGGAGGGATAGCAATGGGGAGACCCTGGCTGGCATCCTGCCCTTCTTTGGGTGCTGGGGAGGGATGGCAATGGAGAGACCTTTGCTGGCACCTGCAAATCCTGCCCTTCTTTGAGTGCTGGGGAGGGATGGTAATGGAGAGACCCTTGTTGGCAGGTGCAAATCCTGCCCTTATTTGGGTGCTGGGGAGGGATGGTGACTGAAAAGACCCTGGCTGGCACATGCAATTAATCCTGCCCTTCTTTGGGTGCTGGGGAGGGATGGCAATGGGAGGCCCTTGCTGGCACGTGCAAATCCTGCCCTCCTTGGGGCACTATGGATGGCAACTGGAAAGACCATGGCTGACACATGCAAATCCTGCCTTTATTTGGGGGTGCATAGGGATGGCAACTTGAGAGAGGAGAGGGATGGCTGGCACATGTTTGGGTGGGGGTACACTGCTTGTGCTCGTGCCTGATTGCTGGAAGAGCCCCCCACACTACAGTACCCTCTCTCTCTGTGGCAGACATCCGCTGCNAGTGAGCTCACTCTAAAGGATAGTAGTATTCTTCTTGTCCTCAAAGTAAAAGAAAAGTTTACAAACCTGGCAGCACCTCCTGTGCCCGCTGGCTCTTGCTCCTCCTCCACCACCGAAGGTCCAGCAGCGGCAGGAGGAACCTCTTCCTCCTCCACCGGCTGCACCACCTTGGCATTCCCCCAGGTCCTCCTATTAATCCTCACCCCCTTCATTTTTTTTTTTAACAACAAGTACTCCAATCACCCACCAACACTCACTCACTCACCAACCAGCCAAACCGACACAGCCAAACCAAACACAAGTCAAACAGCCAAAACACATGAACCGAACAGCCAGCCACACACACACACACTCTCTCCCCACACAAGCTCCGCACGCACTTGAATTTCCGGTTTCCGGCACGATCACAAGATCTTTTTCCGAACGCCCGAACTGAACCGAACGCGATTGAACCGAATGACCAAACCCAAACTCAGCGACCGAACTGAACGACTGGACCGAACCGGACCAAACCCAAACCATGATCTGTTCGCACATCCCTACTCTCTGCTGGTCAGGAACAGACTGCTCTCAGCTTCCTGTGCATTCTTCTTTTATACTGGTAGCCAAATCCACCAGCTTCCACTTCCTGGTGGTGACCATTTTAGGTGCTCTCTCCTCTAGGTGCCATCTTGCTAGCCTTCTTAAAGGTATATCACCTTATTGTGGCACCACTCTGCCACACTTCCCTAAAAAGGGAAGGTTAGAAGACAGGCCAATAGCTGGCTGGGGAGCCAGCGTCCAAAGATGGTTTCTTAAGCAGCGGCTGACCTACTGAAGTTTTAAGGGCATCCGACACCGCAAAGAGAGGCATTGATAACCCAGCCAGCAATGGTCCTAACATCTGCCAGCTGGCATTCACCAGCCAGGAGGGGCAAGGATCTAGTTCACAACTGGTTGCCCTCATTGCTCCAAGCACCTCCCCCGCATCAATGGGTGATACCATTTGAAACTGATTCAAACAAACAGGACAGGACTGGGTTTCCATATTTTCAAACTCTGATTCTGCCATGAAAATGGCAGCACTCAAGTTGTGGTGAATACAAGCAATTTTGTCTGCAAAGTAATTAATAAAAATGTCACAGAGGGCAGTAGATGACTTCATTTCCAGGTGGAGGTAGACCAGATTAACCAGGTCTCTCACCACCCAGAACAGCTTCGCTGGATGAGACTTTGCAGATGCTATGATAGCAGAGAAGTCAACTTTCTTTACCACCATCCCAGCCACGGCATAGTCCTTCAAAAACTATCTATGCCACAATTGATCAGCTTCAGTATGAGCTGAGTGCCACCTGTGCTCCAACTGCTTGCCCTCCCACGTCATCCACCACAGGAGAACCCATGGTTTTGCAGTGGTGGCAGTAGCTGTCTTGGTGCAACTGTGTTGATGGCCATGGTCAAGATGTCATTCCACAAAATGACCAGGTCATAGTAGTCACTAAGGTCAGTAGATAAATCCCCCAGAGAGTTCTGAAAATCAATCAGATTAATTAATCTCCTGGGGAGGACTAACCTAACAGATCCACCACCCCGACAAGAGCATAGGAGGGCCAAGATCTGGGCATTCAGAAGGTAATGGTCCAACCATGACAACAATGTTGTAACAACACCCCTGATAATCGGAACCCCTGTTTTTAGTCTGGTGCAAAACAACAAATCCAATGTCCCGTCTTGCCTGTCAGGCCAGATGTTATCTGGGATCAGCCCCTGGCTGTCATAGTGGCCATGAACTCCTGATCTGCCCCATAAAAGCCAGCCTCAGCATGTATGTTAAAATCACCCAAGACAATAAGTCTGGGTGACTCCAACACCACCTTCAAGGCCAGCTCAGCTAAAACAGTCTGGGAATCAGCTGTGCAGTACACCAAGTGGATCCCCAATCTATCCCCAGTCAGATCCAACACAAGCATAACACACTCCATATCAGATGAGTCAGGCATGAGATATCTCCATTAAGGGCTCTTATAAATTCAATCATGCTCCCAAAAGCATGGAAATTGTAAGTTAAGGCCCCTGCCGTAACTAGCACACCATGTAAGCAGTAAAGATACAGTCTCACATATTATGCTTGCTTACCACTTAGGCTCCATGCACCCACACTTTGTCTTGGTCGTTCAGTCCCAATTCCATGCACCCACACTTTGTCTTGGTCTGTTACTAGGCTTGCTAATTACTCAATCAGAAGGCTCATTATTTCTTTGAATTGCCTTGCTATTGTGTACTGCTTATGAGACAGCATGGTTGTGTGCTGTTTGTGTAAATTGTGTGTGGAGCTAACCTCACTATGTTGACATCCCTCCTTATGCCCTTTTGGCTGACAGGGCTGCTCCCAGGAGTTGTTAGATGCACACACACACCAGTGGCAGCTGGTGGGTTCAAAGGCTGGTGGGACAATGGGCAGGGTTAGCAGTAGGTGGGGCCAACGGTAGGTGGGGCCAGGCTAAATTTTGAAATATGGAATTTTACAGCCTCAGTTCCCCATCTGTAAAAAAAATGGGAATATGTATGTGTCCATCTCTCCTTGTATTCCCCTCACACACATGCAATTAGACTCAGAATTGCACACATGTGTGCACAGATGTACATGCACTCACACTTTGGCGCACTTTACACACATATTGGCCCTAAATCACCTCCTTTCGTATTGCAAAAGGCTAGGATGGATGAATGGCCCACCAAAGGGGGGGAGAATTTCCCTCCAATTGTGTGCTTGGGAAGCCCCAGGATGCTGTTGCCAACCATAGTTGTGAGGAGTGATACAGCTTCTAGAAATGCTAGATGTCGTAAGACAAAAGCCAGCAATTCCAAGAGGGAACTAACACCAATCCAGGTGACCCTGTACACAGAGAAGACACTAGTGTAGAAGGTATGAGCCACGTAGACTGGGAGAGGGATTGGGTAAATGACTCTGCAGGTGGGATTGCACTGGAAATGAGGGGCCTGCTCATGTGCCTCCAGGCAGCAGCCTCTGTCTCTCACTGTTCCAGGAAGGCGCAAGTTAATCCTGCCTGACACCCAACATGGTGTCAGCTATGCATTCCCC
>QEPC01011255.1:8692470-8713392 GCA_003113815.1 Sphenodon punctatus | reverse complement strand
GGGGTTGGATGAAGAGAGCAGAGCAGAGATTTCCTTGAGAGAGGCAGGAGGGAAGGATGTGAGGAGAGAGGGGGGGAGGGGGTGGTACTGTATCTTTCTAAAAACCTCCTCTCTGCCAACTTCTCCCTTGACCCCCTCCAATCTGGCTTCCGCACCCTTCACTCCACTGAAACCTCTCTGGCTAAGATCACCAACAATCTTCTTGTGGCTAAATCCAACCGCCTTTACTCTATTCTTGTCCTCGATCTCTCTGCTGCCTTTGACACAGTTGACCACTCGCTCCTGCTTGAATCGCTCCACTCCCTTGGATTCCGGGACTCTGTCCTCGACTGGTTCTCCTCCTACCTTTCTGACCGCTTCTTCAATGTCTCTCTTCCTAACTCCTCCCCCTCCTCCTCTCTACCCTTCTTGGTTGGAGTTCCCCAAGGCTCCGTTCTTGGCCCTCTCCTTTTCTCTATCTACACCCTATCCCTAGGCAAACTCATTGCCTCCCACGGTTTCCAATACCACCCATACGCTGACGACACTGAACTCTATCTCTCCACTCTTTCCCTCTCCCCCTCTGTTCAAGCTTGTCTCACCAACTGTCTCTCCGATATCTCCGCCTGGATGTCTCAACGCCAACTCAAACTGAACATGGCGAAAAGTGAACTCCTGATCTTCCCTCCCAACCATTCCTCTCCCTCTTCCCTATCAGTTACCATTGAAGGGGTCTCAATCCTCCCCATCCTCCAAGCCCGCAGCTTATGCTTCATCTTTGACTCGCACCTTACCTTCAAACCCTACATTGACTCCGTGGCCAAATCCTGCCCCTTCTCCCTCCACAACATTGCCACAATCTGCCCTTTTTTGTCTGTCTCCTCTGCCAAAACTCTCATCCACGCCCTAGTCATCTCACGCCTCGACTATTGTAACCTCCTCCTTGCCGGCTTTCCCCGCTCCCACCTTTCTTCCCTTATCTCTTTTCAAAACTCTGCTGCCAGGATCATCCACCTAGCCCATCGCTTTGACCATGTGCAGCTTCTCCTCTCCTCTCCTCTCTCCACTGGTTCCTTCTTCCTGAGCATATTCTGCACAAACTCCTCGTCTTCACCTACAAAAGTCTTCACAACCTCGCTCCCCCCTGCCTCTCTGCCCTGATCTCCCTCCAAACCCCTTCGCTCCTCTTCCATCCCCTCCCTCGCCTCCCCTGCTTCCCCAACCGCCTTCGCCCCTTCTCCCTCACTGCCCCGCACGCCTGGAACTCCCTCCCTGCCCTCGTCCGCCTTGCCCCCACCCTCCACACCTTCAAGTCCTTCCTCAAAACCCACCTCTTCCGCTCCGCCCTTCCCAACTCCTCCTAATCATCCCCACCCAGGATTATCCCCCACCTGTTATCTGCAACCTCCCAATTCTCTGTAACCAAGCCAAGAATGTGTACCTGAGCTCTCGCATCCTCATTAATGTTGCATCCCTTGTCTCTCCCTCTGTTTCCCCTTTCCTGTCTCCTCTCCCCTGTCTTTAGATTGTAAGCTCTTGGGCAGGGAACATGTCTATCTTACTCTTTGTAAAGTGCCAGGTACATGGCTGGTGCTATATAAATGCTTATAATAAATAATAATAATAATAATAATAATAATTAATAATAAATAACTGTTTATGTTATGAGAGCAGCTTGATATCCCAGCTAAGATCCTGGGTCCATTGTATTTGGCACAATACCAGCATAAGCCGGCATGGATTCCATTGAAATGTAGTTTTAGCGTGAATCACTAGGCATCTTCATACTTCGAACACATAGCACCAACATTGGCTTTAAGTGCTGGCATGAGTGTCTTTAAAGTAAATGGGATGAGCACCAGTGTAAGTACAAGCACCAGTGCTATTGCCTCAGAGGATCATGCTATCATTTGTGTCCGAGACTGATGCTAGTAGATGATTAGAAAACCCTAGGAATTTCAGTTTCGAAGTGCTTTGAAACAGCACTAGAATTTTTGGGACACTAGAGGTTTAGAAGCATGTTTCAGGACATGGATAGTGTTTATTATAGATGATTATAAATGTATCAAGAAGAATATGTTCTTCTTGATAGATGTTTTATAACCCTCTGTTGGACTTTAATAATAGCCTGTTACTAATTTTAGCCATTTATGCAAAGGGAAGCTTTATAAAGAGATTATAAAATCTATTTGAAATCTGCTCTGTACTCTGCCCCATTTATGACAGGATTTTCCTCCAAAACAGTCACATAATTATTTGACACCTGATTTCCTGCTTCCATTAAAACTCAAGCAAAGAAACTCAATGGAAATGGATTACTTTGTTCATTCAAATCTCAGAAAGGAATAGGTTTTCAGTGTAAGTAATTGATCCAGATTCCTTTGACCTCATTCTGCTCCCAGCTGTACAGGTCAATTCCAATAGATTTGAGTACTTACACAAAGTTGATAGAACCAGATTCATGTCCAGTCCTTAATTTGAATTTCCCTTGTGCTGTTTGAGTGCAGTAAAGCTTAAGGGACCTCATTAGGGATCTGGGCCTTGTTGTTCTAGTTAATGAGTTTAATTTTTGTAAGAGAAAGGTGGCTCCTCTGGATTAGAGTTTACGGTCTAAGGGTGCTTTCTCTCATGACAGAATGCGGACCGTGTACCTCCACAAAAATGTTGGGAGGCAAATGCTGCACAGCTGTTGTCACATGGGAAAACAAAGCCTCACAGCTTTGGCACTGATCATGCGGAGGATGCAGAGCTTGTTTTTCCTGCTCTGCATTCTCCGCGTTATCGGCGCCAAAGCCACATGGCTTTATTTTCCAACATGACAAAAGCTGCGCAGCCTTTTCCTCCCAGAGTTTCTCGCGGAGGCAAATGTGCACACTTTCTCTTGTGGGAAAGTGCCCTAAGGCTCTCATCCTTTCCAAGCTCTGGACAATTAGGAAAGTAGGTTATTGTAAAGTATTAAATGTAGTTACTGTAAAGTATTAAATTATTGTAAAGTATTGTATTCATGGTGTCTGCACATATCCAGGCCTATACATTTCAAAGCCTACCCATGTCCAAAAGTGACAGGTGTAGGGGGTGTGTGTTGGGGCAGGGCTGATGTAGAACAGGGGTGGAAAAGCTTTTTCCTCCAAGGGGCCACTTTGAAAAGTAGTACAAGCTCTGAGATACCCAGAGAAGTTGGGGAAGGGGATGCCTAAGGGGTGAGATCAGGAAGAAGAAGGTGCAGATCATGGATCTGTGCCATAGATCTGTCCCCATCCTTGTGTGCATGCCTTCCTCTCTGTTTCTTTCTGCCCCCATCTCAGACTTTCAGTGCTTGGGAGAGGAACTGGATTAAGAGACCAGTTCCAGAAACGTAGAAAGAACTAAATAAAAACTAGTGCTTCAGTCCAGACTGAGGACTGAAGTCCCCCACGCTGATGTGGAAAGTGCACATAGTGGGCTAAGATGATGCTATGAAGAATACACATTAAGCAATGGGATCTACTTGATCACATTGGCAGCAGTTGGGCATAACTAGAAAGACTGAAGCATCCTGGGCAGATGAATCAGTAAGAGGCTTTCCAGCAGTTTGCATGCCTCATGCAAAAGTCATGCGTAATCTATGCCAACTCTGATTTAATTATCAGGCACCTATGTGATCTATCTGCTTGATCTTGCCTCTTTGGGACTGCAAGTGGCTCCCAAAACCCTGGCAAAGGACTGCTGGAACACAAGCTTCCCACAGAAGTAGAAGGCGAGAATTCCATCCTGCAAAAGAAGGCTCCCATGTGGCATTGACAGCTAACAAAAATTCTCAAGTCAGGTTATGTTAACAATTCAGGCAAAGGGCAGCTAATGTTAATATTGCATACCAATTTGCACAAGAGAAGATAACTCAGGACACAGCCAGCACAAAATAAAAGAGCTGAACTCAACAACCCAAATTGCTGAACTCATCAACCCAAATGTGAAGCTAGGCTGCTTCAAAATGCAGCTCCTTGGAACATGTGTGTTGCCGCATGCTTGGGATACAACTGAAGAGACCAAATTATTTGCTCAACATAATGATGCCTGTAGGACTCTTTCCTCCTACTATACTTTTCTGCCTGACTGGTAAATAAGAAAAGCAAGATCAAGCACTCCAGACTGAGGTTATTCCCACATCACTACTTCCTACACCCCAGGGTTAGCAAACTGAAGATAGCCACTGGTTGCTGTCATCACTGGGCCCACGTGAAGAAAGATGTTTGGGGGCAGGAATGTCTGTCTCCTCTAGAGAGACTGAAGAATGAGGTGTCAGGATCCAAGGAGCAAAGTGAGGAGAGTGTTGCTGATTGATTTAGGGTTAGTATGCAGGAAGTTCATCTCAACAACCTACAGGCTTGAGAGGTCCGGGACAGGCCAAAGCTTGACGCAGAATCTGGACCTATCTGTAGCCTATTCCTATGGGTGTCCAGTTCAGAGGGCAAACCAGAGACTCGTTTGAAGAGGCTGGCATATGGGTCAGTACCAAGTAGTCCATCCAGGCCTGTACATTTCAAAGCCTTCCCATGTTCAAAAGAGACAGATGTAGGGTGTGTGTGTGTTGGGGCAGGGGTGATGTAGAACAGGGGTGGAAACGAAGGAAAAAGGACAAAGGAAGTGAGGAGCAGACAAGGGCTCACGTGCAGGTTGGAGTGGTATCTGTACATTTCTGGTCATGGTGAAGCACTGACAGGCTAAGTCTTGGTCTTGATTTCATGTGTGCAATTTCATATTGTTTAATTAATTATGAAAATGAATGGAACCCCATTCGTTTTCGTAATTAGGGTAACAAAAATGAATGAAAAAGCAAACATCCGTTTGATTTCATTCATTTTATTTTTATTTTATTTCATTAAAAATAACAATAATAATAATAATAATAATAAAAAATAATAAAAATCACTGCACATGCACAAAAATGGCCAGCGGGGCCATTCAGTGCATGCACACCCTTTTCCAAAACGGTGTCGATGCTGCCAGCACCATTTTGGAAAAGGGCCACGCAAGTGCAGAATTCCCCCGGCGACCATTTTATGCATAAGCCGTGGTTTTTTTATCGTTATTTTTAATAAAATAAAACAAAAAAATAAGTGAAAATGGTAGAGTCCTTTATGAAAAACCCTGAAAATGAGTGGGGTTTTGGAAACATGCAGGATTCTATGCGTCTATCAAGATCTTGGTCAAGGCAGATCAGAGCTGGAGCACTAGTCTTTACTGTTCTATGGCTAGAGAATCCCTCTGCTTCCTAGATAGTCTGTGGCAATTGTCGCTGTCACGGAACCTGAAGCACCTGGATATTAGGGATGGGTGAACAGGTCGCGGTTCGGGTTCGGCAGTTCGGTTTGATCCGTTTTGGTTCGCCCATTGGGTTCAGTCATTCGGTCCGTTCGCCGCATTCAGGTTCGGCTGTTCGGTTCAGTCGTGTTCGGTTCAGTTCAGGCGTTTGGAAAAAGGCTCTCTGTGCAAGAAATGATGGCCCCAGACCCATGATGGTGGGTCCTGGGGCTAGAGTGGCAACTTAAAGATATTGGCCACAGCCCTCCCTGCCTGTAACTTGGCCCCAGAACCCTGGCGGCGGGTCCTGGGGCTGGAGTGGCTGTTTCTTTATGCTTTTGAAAATTGGCTTTCTGTGTGAGGAATGACGCTGGGTCCTGGGGCTAGAATGGCAGCTTGTAAATATTGACCACAACCCTCCCTGCCTGTAACCTGGTCCCAGAACCCTGAAGGCGAGTCCTGGGGCTGGAGTGGCTGTTTCTTGATGCAGTTGAAAGACATCACCTCTGTGCGAGGAATGATGGCCCCACACCGATGATGGTGGGTCCTGGGGCTAGAACAGTGGTAGCTTCTGGGTATTGGCCACAGCCCTCCCTGCCTGGGGGCTGGAGTGGCTGTTCCTTGATATGGTGGAATGACATCGCCTCTGTACAAGGAATGATGGCCCCAGACCCATGACGGTGAGTCCTGGGGCTAAGGTGGCAGCTTCTGGGTATTGGCCACAGCTCTCCCTGCCTGTAACTTGTCCCCAGAACCCTGGCGGTGGGTTCTAGGGCTGGAGTGGCTGTTTCTTGATATGGTGGAACAACATCGCCTCTGTGCAAGGAATGACGGGCCCCAGAACCCGTGGCACAGACAGCATGGGTGACATTGGCACTAGCACCAGCAGACATTGGTTGCCAGGGTACAGAACTCTTGGCACAGACAGCATATAGGCCTGGCCTGGGGACCATTGGCACCAGCAGACATTGGTTGCCAGGGTACAGAACTCTTGGCACAGACAGCATATAGGTCTGGCCTGGGGGCCGTTGGCACCAGCAGATATTGGTTGTCAGGGTACAGAACCCTTGGCACAGATGGCATATAGACCTGGCCTGGGGGCCATTGGCACCAGCAGACAGTGGGTTGACAGGGTACAGAACCCTTGGCACAGATGGCATATAGACCTGGCCTGGGGGCCATTGGCACCAGCAGACAGTGGGTTGACAGGGTACAGAACCCTTGGCACAGATGGCATATAGACCTGGCCTGGGGGCCATTGGCACCAGCAGACATTGGTTGCCAGGGTACAGAACCCTTGGCACAGATGGCATATAGACCTGGCCTGGGGGCCATTGGCACCAGCAGACAGTGGGTTGACAGGGTACAGAACCCTTTGCACAGACAGAATATAGGTCTGGGGGCCATTGGCACTAGCCTGTCTCTTATACACATCTAGATGTGTATAAGAGACAGGGGTGGGTGTCAGGCATTGGAAGGGAGGGACAGCACCTCAGCTGCATAGGAGCAGTAACCCTAGCCCAGATTGAGGAGGAGCCCGGTTCCGACTGCCCCTGGCATGGAATGGCGCGTGCCACTGCACCATCACTCCTTGTCCAGGGGCAGCTCAGGGAATCGCAGCAGCAGAAGGTTCACCTTTAGGAACAAAAACTGCTCCACCAACTTGGCCCCCAGTCTCAGGTGGTGCGGGGAGCAAAGGAAATGTCCCCCACCACAGAGAACACCCGCATGGTGAGGACACTGTTTGGTGGGCAGGGCAATAATCCCCTGGCCACTTTGGACAGGGCCGGCCACATGTCAGTCTTGCTGGCCCAGTAGGCCAAGGGTTCGCTGCTGAGATCTCTGCATGGCTCCTCGTCCGGGTAGGTCTCGACTGCTGCTGAGGTGCCATTGTACTCCCTCTCGTAGCTGTCCCTGAGCACTACCGCCCCCACTGCCCTCAGCCATGCTGTCTGCCCTTTTGTGCTGGACCCCACATCCCCCAGACTGAGTGGGCTGCGCAGAGGAGGAACTGCTGGAAGTAGGGGTGCTGCTGTTGCCGCTGATCCTGCTGCTTCTGCTTCTATCGCTAGGCCTGGAGGCAGGGATAGACCCCGCTGACTGAAAGGGGCAGCTGCTCCCACTCCCACCATCCCCAAGGGCATTCTGCTGCTGCTGCTGCTGCTGCCACACACTGTCAAGAGCCCGCTCTGCCTTCCGGACCCTCCCCACAAGATCATCCTTCCAGAGGCCATAGAGGGGTGACTTGCGTGCCACACTGCCCTTGACCCTGGGGTCCAGCATTGTTCCCCAAACATATTCCCCCTCACAGCAGGAGCTCATCAAACCTCGCCTTCAGGCCTGTGTTGAGCCTTTGTGCCAGCCCAACCGCCTCAGCCCCCAGCTTCCTGCCCCGAGGGCCACAATCCTGCCCCTGCAGAATCTCCTCAAGACTCCGGTGGAGACTCTGGACCAGAGGGGTCACCTGGCTGATTGTGGCCGTGGTGGAGCTGATGGTCTCTGTCACTTCCAGGAACGGTCGCAGAATGAAGACCATCTGGGAGAGGATCTCCCATTCTGTCCCATTGAAGCCCGGAGGAGCCCCGCTCACTGTGTCCAATTGCACCTGATATAAGGCAGCTTTCTGCTCCACAAGCCGCTCAAGCATCAGGAAGGTGGAATTCCACCTGGTGGAGACATCCTGCACCAGCTGGTGCACTGGGTGGTCTTGCTCTGCCTACTTGGCCCTGAGGAGTTCGCTGCCCTTCACGGTGCGATTAAAGAACCCAGTCAGCTCCCTCCCCCTGGATCAGGGATCTAAGGGTGCCTTCCCCAATCCCCTTATCCCCCAATCTCAGAACATCCTTGACCACCAGGGGAGGATGTGTACGGCGCAAGGGATGCTCGTGAAGCCCCCATCGCGGACTGCATGGAGTATATTGACCGCATTATCGGTCACCACACACCCTGGGGTGAACGGTGCACCTGGCATGACCCACTCGTCTACCACAGCATTCAGGGCTGCCTCTATGTTCCTGGCACTGTGGGGGCAGTCCATGACTTCTGCCTGAAGCAGGGCCCACCTATAACCTGCTTCAGGACCCCTCATGCCACTGTCAAATGCTGACTCTGGGTCCTGCCACCAGTGCACCGTCACCGCCAGGTACACATGCTGGGCATTCCGGCTGGACCACAGGTCAGTGGTGAAATGGACAGTGGCACCCCCAGCCCCTGCCGGCTGCTCCTTCACCTGCTCCTTCCAAGCCCTGTACAGGGCTGGCGCCACCGTAAGACTAAGGGTGGTGCAGGATGGTAGCTTAAACTGTGGGGCCAGGAATCCCATCAACCACTTAAACCTGTGTCCCCAACAATGGAGAATGGCTGGCCATTGATAGCGATCATCTCGCCCAACAGGCGCGTGACTTTCTCTTGAAAGTGGGTGCTGGAGGCTTTCTCTTGAATGCCATGCTGCCCTCCAGCTGCCGATGGCCTTGGCAGCTGCCCCCACCCCAGCTCCTCCATTGTGGACTGATGCTGCTGGCGAGACTGCTGCTCCCCCCTAGCAGCGATACTGCTTCTGCTGCTAGACGCAGCTGCTGGAGCAGGACGGTTGCCCGATGAAGGAGGCAGATGACTAGCCGCTTGGGTCAGGAACCCGCTACGATCCACTGACCCTGCCTCCCTGCTTAGCAATGCAGCACTGTGGCATGATTTAAGGTGCCTCGACATGGCGGTTGTCCCCAGGTTGGTGAGCACCTGCCCGTGCTTCACCAACTTATTGCACAAAGTGCACTGCACCTCCCGCGGATCATCTGCCTGCACCTCCCAGACCCATGATTTTTTAGCCCCTCCTTCCTTCTGGCCTGCACCGGGTGACGCACTCCTGGGAGGGGCAGAACATGGTGGCACTGGCACCACAGCTCGTTGACGGACAGCCGTCACCTCAGCAACACCAGATACAGAGACCTCCTCCACAGAAATCTCTGCATCGCTGTCCCCATCCCCAAATAGAGTGACGGAGGCTGCTGGACTCCCCATGCTGCTCCCACTCTGAGCAGCACTCTCCCCCTGCCCCCTATAGCTGCTGTTGCTACTGCTGCTGCTATGCTCCCTTCTTCCATTGCCCGGGGATCAGGCCCTGCCTCTAGCAGCCAGGGTGAGATCCATCAACCATGGACTGGTTTGGGGGATTGCCTCTATAATTATGGGGGAGTCGGGGGACAATGGTGACCCCTGAGGAGTTTCAGACACTGAGTTGCCTGCACCCACAGCCGAAGATGAGACCGCCTCAGCCGCCTGCAATGCAGACATTACAGTGTCCTGCGTGGCAATGGAGGACGCTGCCAGGAGGTGACGCCTAACCCCCTGGCCCCTAGTGCCACTGGGAGCACTAGTGCCACTAGTGCTGGGAGAGGAAGACCCATAATCAGGCCTGTGCAGCTTGGGGCATGNCAGAGAACACCCGCATGGTGAGGACACTGTTTGGTGGGCAGGGCAATAATCCCCTGGCCACTTTGGACAGGGCCGGCCACATGTCAGTCTTGCTGGCCCAGTAGGCCAAGGGTTCGCTGCTGAGATCTCTGCATGGCTCCTCGTCCGGGTAGGTCTCGACTGCTGCTGAGGTGCCATTGTACTCCCTCTCGTAGCTGTCCCTGAGCACTACCGCCCCCACTGCCCTCAGCCATGCTGTCTGCCCTTTTGTGCTGGACCCCACATCCCCCAGACTGAGTGGGCTGCGCAGAGGAGGAACTGCTGGAAGTAGGGGTGCTGCTGTTGCCGCTGATCCTGCTGCTTCTGCTTCTATCGCTAGGCCTGGAGGCAGGGATAGACCCCGCTGACTGAAAGGGGCAGCTGCTCCCACTCCCACCATCCCCAAGGGCATTCTGCTGCTGCTGCTGCTGCTGCCACACACTGTCAAGAGCCCGCTCTGCCTTCCGGACCCTCCCCACAAGATCATCCTTCCAGAGGCCATAGAGGGGTGACTTGCGTGCCACACTGCCCTTGACCCTGGGGTCCAGCATTGTTCCCCAAACATATTCCCCCTCACAGCAGGAGCTCGTCAAACCTCGCCTTCAGGCCTGTGTTGAGCCTTTGTGCCAGCCCAACCGCCTCAGCCCCCAGCTTCCTGCCCCGAGGGCCACAATCCTGCCCCTGCAGAATCTCCTCAAGACTCCGGTGGAGACTCTGGACCAGAGGGGTCACCTGGCTGATTGTGGCCGTGGTGGAGCTGATGGTCTCTGTCACTTCCAGGAACGGTCGCAGAATGAAGACCATCTGGGAGAGGATCTCCCATTCTGTCCCATTGAAGCCCGGAGGAGCCCCGCTCACTGTGTCCAATTGCACCTGATATAAGGCAGCTTTCTGCTCCACAAGCCGCTCAAGCATCAGGAAGGTGGAATTCCACCTGGTGGAGACATCCTGCACCAGCTGGTGCACTGGGTGGTCTTGCTCTGCCTACTTGGCCCTGAGGAGTTCGCTGCCCTTCACGGTGCGATTAAAGAACCCAGTCAGCTCCCTCCCCCTGGATCAGGGATCTAAGGGTGCCTTCCCCAATCCCCTTATCCCCCAATCTCAGAACATCCTTGACCACCAGGGGAGGATGTGTACGGCGCAAGGGATGCTCGTGAAGCCCCCATCGCGGACTGCATGGAGTATATTGACCGCATTATCGGTCACCACACACCCTGGGGTGAACGGTGCACCTGGCATGACCCACTCGTCTACCACAGCATTCAGGGCTGCCTCTATGTTCCTGGCACTGTGGGGGCAGTCCATGACTTCTGCCTGAAGCAGGGCCCACCTATAACCTGCTTCAGGACCCCTCATGCCACTGTCAAATGCTGACTCTGGGTCCTGCCACCAGTGCACCGTCACCGCCAGGTACACATGCTGGGCATTCCGGCTGGACCACAGGTCAGTGGTGAAATGGACAGTGGCACCCCCAGCCCCTGCCGGCTGCTCCTTCACCTGCTCCTTCCAAGCCCTGTACAGGGCTGGCGCCACCGTAAGACTAAGGGTGGTGCAGGATGGTAGCTTAAACTGTGGGGCCAGGAATCCCATCAACCACTTAAACCTGTGTCCCCAACAATGGAGAATGGCTGGCCATTGATAGCGATCATCTCGCCCAACAGGCGCGTGACTTTCTCTTGAAAGTGGGTGCTGGAGGCTTTCTCTTGAATGCCATGCTGCCCTCCAGCTGCCGATGGCCTTGGCAGCTGCCCCCACCCCAGCTCCTCCATTGTGGACTGATGCTGCTGGCGAGACTGCTGCTCCCCCCTAGCAGCGATACTGCTTCTGCTGCTAGACGCAGCTGCTGGAGCAGGACGGTTGCCCGATGAAGGAGGCAGATGACTAGCCGCTTGGGTCAGGAACCCGCTACGATCCACTGACCCTGCCTCCCTGCTTAGCAATGCAGCACTGTGGCATGATTTAAGGTGCCTCGACATGGCGGTTGTCCCCAGGTTGGTGAGCACCTGCCCGTGCTTCACCAACTTATTGCACAAAGTGCACTGCACCTCCCGCGGATCATCTGCCTGCACCTCCCAGACCCATGATTTTTTAGCCCCTCCTTCCTTCTGGCCTGCACCGGGTGACGCACTCCTGGGAGGGGCAGAACATGGTGGCACTGGCACCACAGCTCGTTGACGGACAGCCGTCACCTCAGCAACACCAGATACAGAGACCTCCTCCACAGAAATCTCTGCATCGCTGTCCCCATCCCCAAATAGAGTGACGGAGGCTGCTGGACTCCCCATGCTGCTCCCACTCTGAGCAGCACTCTCCCCCTGCCCCCTATAGCTGCTGTTGCTACTGCTGCTGCTATGCTCCCTTCTTCCATTGCCCGGGGATCAGGCCCTGCCTCTAGCAGCCAGGGTGAGATCCATCAACCATGGACTGGTTTGGGGGATTGCCTCTATAATTATGGGGGAGTCGGGGGACAATGGTGACCCCTGAGGAGTTTCAGACACTGAGTTGCCTGCACCCACAGCCGAAGATGAGACCGCCTCAGCCGCCTGCAATGCAGACATTACAGTGTCCTGCGTGGCAATGGAGGACGCTGCCAGGAGGTGACGCCTAACCCCCTGGCCCCTAGTGCCACTGGGAGCACTAGTGCCACTAGTGCTGGGAGAGGAAGACCCATAATCAGGCCTGTGCAGCTTGGGGCATGGTGATGGGCTGCTGCTTCTGCCTGCTGGCACCCTGCTGGCATGGCCCCTGCCAGTTCTGCCACGTGCCTCATTGCCTGGCTTGCGGGCAGCAGACAGGCCTCGCCCTCTCCTACCTCTCTTCTCCATTTCTCCCACCAAAAGAATGCAGAAATATTTTATAAAAACAATTTTTTAATGTTTTAATTTTTTAAAAATCTAATCTAACTGCTATTAACTATCTAACTATTATAAAACCAATGGAACAAAATAATGGAATATCTAACACCTAGTCCTACACACACACACTAAAACTGAATCACTGATCTCTATAAAATATAACTAAACTAACTTAACGAACTATTAACTAACTCCTACCTAACTACTATATCTCTCTCTATATATAAATATACAATATTACACAGGGATGGGTGGGAACACAGACAGCTCACAACAACACAGGGAGGGGTACAAAACTGAAATAAAACCTAAATCAATCTAATCCTACTCTAATAAATAAAAAAACAAGGGAAGGGAATGAGGGATGGAATATGGAGGGAGAGGGAAAGGGAAAGGAATGGATTCAATGGAGGGTAGGGAGAGAGAGAACACAGGAATGGGTAAAAAAAATAAAAATAACAGCTAAATCTATCTAATATAATCTAAATAAATGAAAATATGAAGGTAAATGGGTTGGATGGGTGAAATAGGAGGATGGCAATGGATTGAGGAGAACAAAACTGCTGGGAGAGGGTGCCTTCTGAAACGCCTGCTGTTCAGGAACAGTGACTAGCTCAGAAGGTGTTGGGAAGGGGGGAGGCAATCAGTTTTGTTTCTTGCTGCGCCCGCCTCACCACAAGCCCCATTGGCTCCATGCAGCCTAGCCCGTGGCCAATCGCAGACTGCGAAGCCAGTAGTCTGAGGCGAAAAGGGATGGTGATTAGGCAGGCTAGATGCTACTCCAAGTCTCTCCGCCCCTGGTGCCTGGAAGTCTGCTCCTCAGCTGACTCCCCTTCCCTGTCATGTTTGACCTTCCAGTGACACTTTTTTTGCCACCCGAACTCACCCAAACGCGATCTGAACTGACCAAACTGTTCGGTCATTTCAACGTTCAGATCTAGTTTGGTTCAGTCAGTTTGTGTTCGGATTTGGGTTTGGGTTCGGTCGTCCGAACAGGCTGAGTTTGGGCCGAACTCTGAACTTCCGAACCGCGTTCGCCCATCCTTTCTGGATACCCAACCTGCAGGCATCAGGCCCTCACAGGAAGCCTGTTATGTGTTGTTATTCCCTTGCCCAGCAGAATGGGCAGAAAGGATACAGGGAAATATCTTTCCAGAGGTAGACTGCTTGCCTACGTTACAGGAGGGGATAGGGGGTGGGAGAAACTTACGTGAGGCAAATTCACAGTGGGGAAACTCACGTGAAGCCCTGCTTCTCAATTTTGAGCCCTGTCATCTACGAGTGAAATCAATGCAAGAATCGCCCGATGATACTTTTACACCCCCACCCCCCATGAATTTGTCTCATGTAATTTCCCTCCCCTCCTGCAATGTGGGCAAGCACCCATAATTATTCCCAAAAGAGCACCAGTGTAGTTTTTGAATCACTATTATCCCATTGAATTAAGAAAATGTTTATCAACTAGAGAGACCGATTCACTGTCATGAATACCTACTGAAGTTCATGGATAGATATGGTGCAGTGTGTATTTGCAAACAGTGGGTTCATCAGTGAAACCACAACAAGAACAGAGCATCTTCTTCCTATCAGAAGAGCAACCTGCTAGAGATTCTTTTCTCATACAGAGAGGCCACAGCATGGCTTATTGTTATGCTCTGATCCTTTCCAATGATTAGAATTTTATAGATTGTGAGTAAGAAACTGCTCAGTTGATTTATCTATGTAAAATCTACTTCTGTGGATTTACGAACAGCCAATTGCGTTCTCCTTGGAGCACCACAATACATAGCTCTTTGCTGGCTGCTTCAGGGAAAGACTAGAAGAAACATTTCAAACCTCTGTACCAGGGTTCAAAATTATTATCTCAACCTCCAGAATGGAAAATCCTTTGTAAAAAAGGTTAAGATGGACAATAAGAAGGGTAATTATGTGAGCTCTGCCATAGGTGCATGTTCATGTATTTGCTAAGGTTTTATGTTACTATTTACTCTGGCATGCATTGAGAGTAGTTACCATAGCAACTGTTACATCACTTGATACTTACATTACCTCCAAGATTCAGAGTACCTTTTTATAGAAACACACTTACCAATGTGCTAGGGCAACTTTCTGACCTCCAGAGTGGTTTAAAGGGAAGCCTTAAAATAGTTTCCCCAGGATCAATTGGGAAAGACTACCTTTGTTTTATGGGCAAGCTGAATTTCACAAACCTGTCGTATTCCACCAGAGGCAGATTAGCAAGAATAAGTTAAGTCATTTGAGGGGGATTCTGGGTGAGCAAATCACTAATGTAGTCACTGGAAAAATGTTTGCCAAAAAAGAAGGTTCTTGTACTGTAAGAGACAGTGAGGGAATGGCATATACAAAAGGAAAGAATTTTGTTGCCATGATAATTGAATTAGGCAATGGAATATCCTCTATTGGGGTCAGTTAAATGAAAACAAATATTTGCCCTTGTTTGCACAGCAGGCCAGAGCAGGTATGCTTAAAAAAAACCAAAACCTCAAACATAACAAGAGCAGCAAACACTAATGAGACATTTAAAGCTGTTTTTGCTTGTGGATCAAGCAGGAAAAAGGAAAAAGTTAAAAATGGTAATTTCAGGAATATTCACCAGATCAGAATGTGACCGCTTTCATTAGCAAATTTGGAACCTGATTCCATAGGATTTAGACATCTAATTAGTCCCACTGAAGTAAATGGTAATACTTTATTTGGACACAGCAAGACTGTACAACATTGCCATCCTCAAGAGTTCAGAAACAATGAGCTTTCTGATCCCCAAAGTTACAAGACTGGTGTTAAAATCAGGAAATTTTTAAAGAATGATATATTTGAGGTTCTCAGTTCTGGAGTTTTGAACTTCCAGTGATCAAGCCCTTCTTCCCAAACATGATGGATAAAAAACTTATTTTAAACAAAGGAAAGCAAAGACAATGGATGCAGGGATTGGAGCTTTATTAGGGATGGGATTGAAATGACAAGGGATCCAGGGATTGGGGCTTTATTAGGGATGGGATTTCTGGGTTTGGTTTAAACCGAAAGGCACCAAAAGTGTCTCTTTCAGTTAAAACTGAGAGACTTGAGAATTGGGCCTGTCTCGGGAACTGGTACCCAGTTCTCAGATATTTTTTTCCCATTGAAGTCAATGGGAAGAGAGGGAAATCTCCTCCACACACCCCACACCCCATTCCCAGTCTCGGAGGGTGGGGATCCATTACCCCTAACACCTTCACCCACTTGGGCCTGACTTTTCCACACCTAAACCCCTGGGGCCCCTGTATTTTACTTACTGTTGCTGGTCCGGTCCGGAGGGTGGGGGTCATGGCCACCAGCTGGGCTGCCAGCTCTGTTACTGGCAGCTGGGCCTCCTCCACTGCTGACTGGTGTCAGGAGCTGGCTCCACTGTCAGGCTGCCGGGCCTTCTCCGCTGTGGGGCAGCACAGAAGGTCTGGCAGCGGAGCCAGTTCCTTCCACCAGCCAGCAGCAGAGGAGGCCCGGCCACCAGCAGCAGAGCCAGTTCCTCAGCCAGGCCTTCTCTTCCTTCTTCTCACAGGTCCGAAGCTTGAAAACGCCACGGGATTGGCAACAGCGCAGCGCACATGCACAAATGGCCACAGAGGCCATTCTGCGCATGTGCAGCCCTAATCCAAAATGGCACCAGCAGTGTTAGTGCCATTTTGGAAGAGGGCTGCACATGTGCAGAATGGCCTCAGTGGCCATTTTGCACATGTCTGCTGCGCTGCTGCCAATCCGGTGGCATTTTCAAGCTCCAGAGCTGTAAGAAGAAGAAAGAGAAGGCCCACTGCCCGGCAAAAGAGCTGGCTTTGCTGCTGGTGACCGGGCCTTCTCTGCTGCTGGCTGGTGGCAGGAGCTGACTCTCAACACCAATCAGCAGCAGAGAAGACCCAGCTGCTGGTAGCAGAGCTGGTGGCCCAGCTGGCGGCTGTGACTCCCACCCTTTGGACCAGACCGGCAACAGTAAGTAAAGTACAGGAGCCCTGACAGGTGGGGGTTGGGGTGTTAGGGGTAATGGATCCCCACCCTCCAAGGCCAGGAGTGGAGTGGGGGAGATGCCTGGTTTTTTTTCCGGTGGGTTCCCATGTGTCTCGGAGGGTTCTCTTTCCCGTTGACTTCAATGGAAAAAAGAACGAACATCGATAGATCTGAAACTGACAGGAGATACAAAACACAGGGGAACTGAAGTAAACTGAACCCAGTAGTTTTCTGGAGTCCCACCCATAGGCTTTATATTGCATTTTGGAGAGAGGTGTTTTTAAAAGAGCAAGGTTTGAGGAGGGGTTCATGGCCGCCGAGTGGAACACCTGCAGAGCACCCACTCAAGTGGAGTGAGAGGGGAGTGATTCTAATGGGCGGTGCCCAGGATGGCTACTGCACTCACTTGGGCATCCTCCCACCACCATGGTCTGACCCTCCAAACAACTCATAAAGGCAGCCATTCCCCGCCCATGCAACAATCCCCCACCCAATGTCCCACCTAACTTCCCAACTTCTGCCATTATACACAGCTGCAGACACCATGGAAACAGCTGTAGCAGTCAGAAACCCCTTCCTGCCCATGATCCCAGGAGCTGCTGCAGGTGCTGGTAGTCCTGAGCAACTAAAGAGTTGTCTACTGGGCAGGACACACAGTGTGCTGCTGTCCTCCATGGCACTGGCTATTCTCTTGTGTTGCAAGAGGGTTTTGTTGTGCTTTGAGCCAATGTTGTGTTGTATTTTGTGCGTGTGTCCTTGAAGAACTCCTGATAGGTCTGTGGACAGGACCGGGGAAGCAGTGAGGCTGCTGGCGTAGGTGGGCATCACAGTTCATATGGGCAGGGGATATGTGGGCACCTGTTCCTACACATTTTTTTGGCTTTCCCTACATGGGGCACTCTGGATTTTTCAGCAGTGCCCTGTGCACAGTCATGAGTGGGTGCTGCGTGGGTCACAGGTGCCCCCACACCACCTTCAAACGAGCATTTGGGTGAGTGGCTAATGGGTGGCCATGCGTGGTAGCATCTCATTTAAAAACACCCAGATTTGAGGCTTACTGTTCTCCAAATGACCCCTTATTCACGGAATTGGAGAGGCATGAAAATGAAATCTGGGGGATCTTATTCAGTAGGACATTCAGAGAAGATCAGCATTTGCCCCAAACTGTGTTCTGACACTTTTGGGAAAGAAAGGAATTATTGAATTGTAGTCTCATATCTTGAAATTTTATATGCCAACTAAAGACTTCATAGTTGGTCAAGTGCAGTCCAGATAAGTTCAGCTTGCTGGTTCTCAGATCCCTGAATGGCGTAGGCCCCTGTCTGTGTTCAAAGCCTTCTCCTGGAACCTCATCCTAATGACTATGTTGTTCTCTTCTAATCAGATGTCTGGACACAGTCGTGTTTAATCAGAACGTCTTTATTACAGTGGCTTTACAGCAACTCTTACTATGAGCCTTAAGCTCTCAACATGACTGCTCTTCCCTCTGCCCTTCTACTCCATTCTGACTCCACCCTTTCTTCCTCTATATCATTGGTTGCTCCTCCAGTCCTCTCTTAAAGGAGCCTTACCCTCACAATGGCTATCTGTGCTCAGATACCACCTGGGGATCCTGCCATCGCACCTTAAGGCAATCGGGCCTTTGCTGTGGCAGGCCCCCTCAGTATGTACTCCCTTCCAGATGTTTACTTCATTTCCTTACCTTTAAAAAGTACCGAAGGACTTTTTTATTCTCCGAGTGCTTTTGGAAGATACACTACTGGTTCCCCTTAATATGTTTTGTTCTCCCTCTTTATCTTCCCCTTTTAAATTGTTTAAAAAGTATTTTAATTTTAGGTTGTTTTCTTGTATTCATTTTGTGAAGCATTCCAAGCACAATTTGGCTCAGGTGGTGTGGAGGACTTTATAACTAGAATTCTCATTTAGGAAAATCTGTCATTTGTTTTTAGCAACATTCAAGTGAACAATGAATGATGTTACTGTGATCTTTTACTGAAAGTTGGCTCAAGCTCTCTCTCTGCTAGACTGCCTGCTTATACAGATCTTGTCTATGCATGCTTTTCAAGGAATGGGTCAGTCCATATATGACCCGATTCCAGTGATGACCACTGGACAGGATATGTAGTCCATTGGCCTGACCCTGTATGGTAGTTCTTATGTTCTTGCTGCTTTCCAAGTTGCTATGCTGGTGGAGCTGACCTGGTAAAGTTCCACTTTTGCCATTTCAGCCACAGAGCCAAGTATGTATATTTGAACTTGAAGTAAAGTAGCTTAAAGGCACAAACTGACATGGGCTTTGAAACTTGCAAAACTGTCTGGCAGCTGCAAAATACCTGCTGTGAAACAGAAGACAAGGGAGAAGTAAGAGATGAAAGACAATGGATATGAAAGTTTGTTTATGCTGGATGAGATAATATAGGAGGCATAGTATGGTGCTCAAGAACTAGAGAGTCAGTTTGTATTAGCTTTACAGGGCATTTATCAAAGTTGGTTGACCTAACGCTTTTAGTCTGGTTTAGCCTGCTTTCCTAAAGAAGGAAAGTTTATGCAATCAACCTAGTTGGGTGTGTACATCTGGGCCCTTTTCACACAGTCACTCTAACACTGATAAAATTGGCATTACATTTTATTATACCTGTTGCAGGGCACCCATAGAGCACACCTGCAGCCCTACAACATGTATTTTTTCCTGTCTTCATTCCTGCCTTAACTTACAATTTCCATGCCTGTTTCTGCTTGATGGGAATCATAAGTGACGTAAATCCCTAAACAACTTTTTCTTTTTGGGGGTAGGATACTGCTTCCCTGAAGTATTCCTCCTAAAAGGGTTATTTGGTAGGAAACTGCTCAATGGGAATTGTAACTGGCGCCTTAACTTACGAGTTAAACCCGAAAGGGTTTTTGGGGTAGGAATATCTCCTGGTTTTTATATAGTATCTGTGCTCTGTTAGTTTGGCTTTGTTAGTTTTGCAGAGAGATTGTGAGTCAAACTGTTATAGCATCAGCCCATGTTTACCGGATCGCACCACTATACTTTCTCTGGGCCCTAGGTGAGGCATTGGAGGAATACTTAAAACTGGACCTCAAAAAGATACATAGGATGGCTTTAACTAGGCTGAGACTTCAGCAGACCCAGACAGCAATAGTAGAGGGGTGTTGGAGGGGAAGTCCTAGGGGGAGAGAAATTATCACCATTGTGGTAAGGTGCTGGAGGATATATTTCATTATGTCCTGGAGTGCCCTCTATATAATGAGGTTAGAAATAGGTTATTATTTCCCCTTCCTGTTAAATTGTCATTCTTTTCAAATTTTGAAAAATTAGTTTGGCTTTTTCAGCAGCAGAATGAGCCTTTTGTAATTCGCCTCACAGATTTTGCTTTTAAAGCAGAAGAACTGAGGTGTAAGTTAGGTTTATGACTAATATGAAGTAGTATAAATGTCTCTGTATTATTCTTATTTGTATCTGTGATTTTACTTCTGTTTTGCATCATGGTGGAAGCTAGCATCCTAATCAATAAATTGAATTGAATTGTTAGTTTTGTTTTCTACACATACACAAGTGCAGATCCAGATCCAGGTCATATCTGTTTTTCCCCATAGATGATAATGGGTAGGGGTGGGAATTCTGGTTCTCCTGAGATCTGATATTGCCAGTATTTGGGTGTATTGGCTTAATCCGATATTTACCTGTATCGGCATACCGGATTTTTAACATTGGCCGCAGTACCAGATTTTTTACATTGCGGCCATTGAAGTCAATAGCCACAATGTAAAAAACCCGGTACCACGGCCAATGTTAAAAATCCGGTATGCCAATACCGGTAAATCTGGTAGCAGGGAGATCCGATACCGGTACATCCAGTATCCGGTATTCTCCCCGGTGTCCCACCCCTAGGGTGTTGATTTCTTATCAGGAAAGCTTGTTTGAACTGTGCGTGTGTAGTGTTTAGACGCACGTGTATGTGTGTGTGTAGTGTTGTGACATGTTCAGTGCTGTAAAATGTGTGGTGCTGTGGTGTGTGTGTAGTGATGTGCTGTTTACTAGGCATGGGCGAACAGATCGCGGTTCGTGTTCGGCCATTCGGTTCGGCCGCGATCGGTTCGTGCGTTCGCGTCCGGCCGTTCAGTTCGGCCGCGTTTGGTTCGTATGTTCGTGTTCGGTCGTTCGGTCGTACCTCGCGTTCGTGTTCGCCCGTTCGGTTCAGCCGTTCGTGTGTCAGCCGTTCGTGTTCGGTTGTTCGGGCAGGTCGTACGTTCGTGTTCGGCCGTTCGGTTCGTTCGCCATTGGGTTGTGCGTTCGTGTTCGGTCGTTCGGTGTTCGGGTGGTTCGCGCGTTCGCGTTCGGCCGTTCGGCCCGAAAAAA
>QEPC01011255.1:8666882-8691568 GCA_003113815.1 Sphenodon punctatus | reverse complement strand
GTAGTTCGGTGTTCGGTTCCGTTCGGTGTGTTCGGCCATTTCGTAGTTCGGTGTTCGGTTCCGTTCGGACTGTTCGGCCATTTTGTAGTTCGGTGTTCGGTTCGGTGTGTTCGCCATTTCGGTGTTCGGTGTTCGGTCCATTCGGTGCGTTTGTGTTCGTGTTCGTGTTCGGTTGTCCGAACAGGCCGAGTTCGGGCCGAACACCGAACTACCGAACCGCGTTCGCCCATCCCTACTGTTTACTACTGGGCAGACAACCCACGACAATTGCCAACATCTGGTGGTGCCTACACACATGTACAGGTGAGGTCCAGTCTAAAGCAAGCTGCTATCACATATGTTTTTACCCTATGACAGATGAATGCCTCCTGAAGGAATCCCATAATGAACATTTCCCCAAAATTTGTTCTTAATAATGTAGGCATCTTTTGGTGGGATGTAACGCCACTGTCAGCTCCCACAAGCACACGTGCTCAAGGGAGGCTGGCAATCTTGACAGACAAATTCTAAAAATATCTAGTCTGTACTTAAGTTTGGAGTCCAGATTTCAGCTCTGTATAAAATTTTGGATAAACTTTTGCCTGAAAAATCTTAATTACTAGTTTTACAAGGCTCCCACCAAATGCCCATGTGAGAGCACATTCAAATCAAAGCCCAGCAGTAACTGGAGTTCTTAGAAGGGAGAGGGGAAGGCAGCATCCAGCTCCCTGTTAAGGTGAGAGGGGGGCACCACATACCTGTTTCAATGGGTTGGGCCTAAATAAGAAACCCTAGAGTTATCTCTTCCTTGTTTTCTGAGGTTGGGAGCTAAACATTCCTGCCAATCATAAGGAACTTTTCCGGATGCTACTTGCCAACTGGGGCACTGGCCTTATTAAACCTGAGTCTGAGGCAGTTAAACTGCACTATACATGAGAACCACTGAAGACTCTATTCAGGGGTGGGGACAGTGTTCAGTTTTTAAGCTACACATTAAAAGCAATTAAAAGAAAGGAAGCAAACAAGCTTGTCTAAGCATCCAGGGTGTCCTGCTGTCTTCCCTTAGACCGTTCTTTCATCATAGGGTGAATTCACACATGCAGCAATTATCTGGATTTTTAAAAACTGGTTCTCAATAGTTCGCTGTTAACAAGTCCTGTTGCATTCACATGCATGCCATACCGATTTTAAGTACAGCGAAATAATGCATTCAGACCTTCTTGTAGTGCGTGCTTACCCGGCTGCTCAGTACGGTTCAGTTACAGGAAGTGGCCTGTGGGGAGCCAGAAGGTTGCTACTTTGTAGCAAAGTACAACTTTGCTACAACCTTTGCTGCAACTTTGCAAACTTTGCAACAACCTTTGCTACAACCTTTGTAGCAAAGGTTGCTACTTTGTAGAATCAGGGAGTAAAGAGGGAGAGCCTGAGGCTGCTGGAAAGAAGCCCCTCGCATTCTCTCCCTGGTTTCTTTCCGGTATCCCGCTGCTGCTACTGCTGCAGCACTACGGTAGAGGCAGAGGCAGATGATTGAAAGTCCCTTGGAGGGAAGAACTTTTTTGGGGAGAAGCATGGAGGGGAAACATGGAGGGGAAGAACTTTTTTGGGGAGAAGCTGGCTGCAGCCTGCACCCAGCGAGGCAACTACAGGGCTCCAGCTGGTCTCACTGCTTCCGGTAGGGGCAGGAGTAAAACAGCGCACTTGGAAGCACGGTTGCATTCACATCAGAAAAGATTACACACTAGTTAAAACCAGTACGATGTTGCTTTCACACTGCTGTTAAGTGCGGATTTATTGAAAACGGACAGCAAAAAGGTAGGTTTGAGTAGCTTTTCAACATGCATTGCTTTAGTGCGATATTGACTCCATTTAATTGAATTTAAGTGTTCAGACAGGCATGAAACATTCGTTTTTTTTAAAAAATCGCACAAATCAGAACGTCTGAATCCCCCCTTAGACTGTGGAGTAGGACTGCCAGCCAGCAGTGACTTTAGTGACAGTCACTACAAACAGTCACCAACATATTTTGTAATTACCAGTGATCAAATAATGCTCTGGTGGGCAGTCATGAACATAATCCCTAAAGTTTGAGTCAGAAGATGAGTTCAGATCCAGCCTCACCCAAGAACAAGGGGCTTAGGGATACAATGCCCCCTGCTCCCATCCCTGTGTTGCAGAGCGTAGCACCCAATCAAGACAAGCTGCCAAGTCCCTTTGCACTGCTCTCTGGAAACGTCAGAAAAAGCAGCCACACCTGATCTGAAAAAATCTTTGCTACTTCAAACTTCAAAAATTAAAATTTAAATAACTGGCTTTTAAATGTATTTCCAGCCCTAAATAACCACAAATTTATTTCTTGTGTAGTAATTTACATTTGGATTAATGTAATAGGCCCAACTGTTTCTGAGAAAAAGGTTTTTTTTTAAAAAGAAGTCCTTTGCATTGTAGATCAGTTACCTTTCAGTGCTTCTCTTATGATACAAATATTAAATCCTCCTTTGTCTGTAACTCAGTTAAATTATGACTAGATCCACTACTCGACTTCTGTTAAGATCTCTTTGACAAATGTATTTCCAACTACCTGAGGAGAAGGTGTGCTGCCCAGCAGAGGAGAAGGTGAAGGACTGCTTCCTTGCTCCCCAGTCATCCCGGCCTGGGTACTTTCCTGTTGCTTCACTCCCCCACAGCTGCTGGTGGTGCCTCCGCCGCTACTGTATCTTTTTAAAGGGCTCACACCAGCAGCCACACTTGTGTCACTGCCCCCCTCTCCACGAGACACACACACACACACACACACACATTCTATCACTTACTGCCCCCTCCCTTCCTCCCTCCCATCACACACACACACGGCTCCACTAGGACATGCACACAGTCACTCACTGCCCCCCTCCTTCCCACCCATCACACTATCACTCACTGGCCCCCTACCCATCACACACACATACCCCCTCTAGCACATGCACACAGTCACTCACTGCCCCCAGCACAAACACACTACCACTCACTTCCCCCTCCCTTCCTCCCTCCCATCACACACACACACATACTCTTGCACACACACAGTCATTCGCTGCCCCATCACACACACACACACACACACCCTCTTGCCACACACACAGTCACTCGCTGCCCCCATCACACACACACGCACACATACACACCCTCTTGCACACACACAGTCACTCGCTACCCCCCAGCACACTCACTGCCCCCTCCCCTTGCTCCCACCCATCACATACACACACACACCAAGCTACCAGCACTGCTTCTACTCCCGTTGCCATCGCTGCCGCAAGGGTAGCTCCTCTGCCACTACTGCAGCATGGTTCAAACTGCCCATGGCACTGCGCGAGTGTGCTCTGAGGTGGATGCCATGTTCCCTATCTGGTTCACTGGGACTACATGTCCCAGCATGTCAGGTGGCCATGTGTCCTGTCTGACATGCTGGGACATGTAGTCCCAGCAAACCAGATAGGGAACATGGCTCTGGCCTCTGTGAACACGTGCCTGGCACTGCAGGGTTTTAAAACCTCGCAATGGGAGTGGAGGAGCTACCCTAGCAGCGGTGCCCTGTTGGCAGCACCAATAACAGAAGTGGCAGAGGTGCTAAGTCCATGTGAGTCCAATGTGACCTGGGGGCTGGAGGGTGGGAGAGTCCAATGTGAGTCTAACACCGCCATGTTGGGAGTCCAATGTGGCGGTGAGTCCAATGTGAGTAGTGGGGGAGAGTGAACAGGCAGGCAGGCAGGCAGATGAGTGCCTGCCCAGTTACAGTGATACAGTCAAGTTTGCCAAAAGTCACATGACTAGTCAGTGGGAGATGGAATATTGCAGCCTATGTTGCAAGGTGGTATAAACAGAGCATCTCATGCTTGTGACGTGTGATTACCCTACATTCCTGCTGATGTGAATGTAGTACTAGCTGTGGAAAGTAGCCCTGCCTACTTGGTAGCAGGAAATAAAATGCATGTCTGGACAGCACCTCCATGTTATAAGGTATATAAACTTATCTGTACACATCAGCATAGTCTTAAGTCAAATTCAATAAATAGCAGCCAGATTTTGAGCTAATTCATTCTTTTGCTTAAAAGGATTAACGTAAGGCAAAATACAAAATATAATTTTGTATTTTACTCAGGGATGTCAATTTATGATATTAACTATGCATGGAAAATGTATGATGTAAAGCAGTTCTCATTAAAACCTACATATTTAATGAATAAATTAATTATAAATAGCTTTTCAACTTTTAAAAATCAATACCCAAGAACATAACTGTTGGGAAAGAGACATGAACGAAAGATGTAATGAAGAAAAGGGGCATTGGCGAGAGAGAGCTTTGTTAAAACAGCATGGAAAACCGACATAATTCAGTGTGATTAAATGGTTATTTTCTAAGAAGCTAAAATGTCTGCCAGTGGATTATAAACATGGTGTTTATAGGAAAGAGTAGTGCGTTTTACCAAGGGGTTGGTGACCCCATGAATAAATCATGAAGAGTCATTAGGACCCTAGAGAATATAACCAGTTTATGGAGAAGGTGGATAAGCAAAGCCAGTTTCTGAAGTGACCCCATGCAGGCCTCTTTCAAATAGCCTTTCCAAACAAGGATGAACTGTGACTATGAGGGATTAGCTACCAAGTCACTTTTGGATTCCACTTCCAGTGTCACTGGGCCCCATGAAAAACCACAGATAGCAAGAAATTAAATTGCTCACTGCAGGCCCACATCTCCAACAGAGCTTCATCTGTTGCTGCTTTGGCAAGGCAGGCCAGAAATGATGTCATCCATGGCTTTACAGTAGAGAATTTAGTGCTGCCATTATGCTGCTATTGTGGCAGTCGCTCTTACCCAGATGCTGCCGAGATTGCCCTACACAAACATCAAAAGGCCAGTAAGCACTATTGAACTCTGCTCTTTCAAGAGATCCCAGTACAGCGTGAACATACATGTACCATAATAATCACTCTAAACAGAGAGAACTGGGTAGGCAATATCACATTTTAATTCCTTATGAAATGCTGGCTAAGACCATGTAGAAGCTTAGCAAACCAGATGGTCCCTAATCTATTTTTTATCCCTTCAAAGTTTTCTGCACCCATCTAAAAGCCTAGGCAATTCACACATTTTACAACCATCACAAAATGTCGGGTCGTAAACATACAGAGTGGCCAAAAAAAAAAAGAAAGAAATAAACCAGCCCAAAATGCACCACTTAATTTAGCTACTTAGAGTTAAGTATTTAATGTATTCATAGCACTATTGTATAAAGCTAATTTTAGGAATTAGAGGAATATTGTGGTTACTTTGCTTAACTAGGAAATCCTCAGTTAAGATTTTGAATTATGAGGGATCACTTGTATGCAAAGAGGTTGTCATATGGAACCAGCATGGTGTTCTTCCACTGAATATTTCCTACTTAGCCAATGATTTGTCCAAAGTTACAAAGTGATACAGAGAAACAGGAAGTTTCAGCTGAGTCATATCTCCCCAATAGTGTTTCCTTAGTTTGGCTTCCTCAGGAAGGAAGGGCAGGGTTTGCATTCCATAACCTATTATCATTGGAAAGGAACTCTCTGGAGCACTCTCCCAGGTCACATTAGCATGGCTTTAAAAGTCATGGAAGGAACCTCATAGTAGGATTTCCGTATGGATTCTATGATGTCTGAACAGCTATACTATGTGGTAACCATTTGGTGCAGCAGTTGAAAGGTTCCCCAGATTATTCAGGGATCCTTTTCAACCATTGCCGTATGAAGTTCGAATAACAGAGATAAAAATAAATAAAGGTTTATTGCGTAACAATAAAGTCATTGCAAGCATAAAAGCAATACACATAAATTAAAATACAACAAACAAAGCACTGTCATAGCTTATATACAACCCCAACCATAATACAACATTATACAGTAAATTATAAAATAGATCACAAATTCCAAAAAATACCAGAGAGAACCAAGAACGAAATCACTTTGCCACCTGGAAGGGGTGCGCTCAAATATCTTATTCACAGGGGATAGTTAAATAGTAAATTCTAAATATGCCACATACAAAGCCAGCAGCCCACAGTCCCATAGCTAATTACCAGCTTTCTTTACTTTGCCCACGTTTGACCATATTCTCCAGCCCACTTATTTCTTAGAGGTAGGGCTATATAGTGCCTAAGTGACAGCACCTATCTCGTATCTCGTAACACACTTAAGGGGCCAAGAGGAGGGAGTGGTGGATCCTGCCCATGCTTCTATGCAGATGCAGACTTCGCTTTAAATTTATTCATATAGATTTTCCAAGGGAATTTTAGTCATTTTATTTGACACTTCAATTGAAGAGATAAAAAAAAACATATAGGTTATCTAGTCCAGCCCCACAAGTGGAGAGAGCAAAGAAGGGATTGAACATGGTCAAAGTGGTGGGCAAGACAGCATTGGCAGAAGAATGCTGGAAAGAAACAAGATGGTCAACGTGAGAGTACGAAGGAAGTTGCAGTTGTCAAGATGACAGAGAGTGCTGAAATGGAATTTTGAGACCGGTTCCATCCAACAGATCCGTCCGTTCTGATCTGTTCAGCAAACTGCCTTCCGGAATGCAACCCAGTCCATGGCCTTTTTTACATGGATGCTGCCACCGGCTCGGTGAGTGGAGATGGGTGGGGGAGCACACCCAGCAAACACACAGCGACACCAAGCTGGGAGATGTTTACATGGATGACGATGCGGGGGGTTGTGGGATGGAAGGAGAGGGGCCGGCACACACCCATCGGCCAAACACCCACCCTGGGAAACACTGAGGAAACACCCATGACATTTACACGGACACCCAAGACACCAAATGGCGGGGAAGCCCCGCCCAACACAGCGATGGGACAACATGGCGGACTGAGGGCAAATGAAGCTGTGGCACGCAGCTCCGCCCCTGAACCGCCAGACCCTGTGTGGGTGGGGTAGAAGGGAGCAGGGATAACAGGAGACACACAGTAGCGGACCCCGGCCAGCTCCGTGACAGAGGAGAGACAGCCGGGTGCCATGGACCCCCCACAAACCAGAACCCACCCACACACAACCATGAACACAACCACACAGGGATGGGCTACATGGCCAAGGAGGTGGGGGGGACCCCAGTGGGGGGTGTCAGGAAGTGGCACAGGGGAGGAAGGCAGAGGCCCAAAGCAGCAGGAAACCCCAACACAAACACCCAACCCCCCAACAGAGGTCTCGCACACACCATCCCAAGGCCCCCAGAAAACAATCCAGGAACAGGACACAGGTGGTCACAGCAGCAGGGACGGAAACCCATAGCACAGTCGGGCTAGCAGGGAATGGGGTGGGGGTGGGGGAACCCAGACCACACCAACTGCCAGCAAACCCGCTGCAGCTCTCCAGACACCAACAACGGATGCATGTGGGTGAAGGGGGGGACCATCGCAAAGGCAGGGAGGGGGAAAGACACCAGGACAGCAGTCAAGCAGATGGACCCCCAGTCCAAGGGAAAGGGGGGAAAATGAGACAGGGCCAGAGGGGGACAGAAGCAAGCCAAGACAGGCAGCCGAGAGGCCACAAAAACCCCAGGTCAGGGAAACCAAGGTCACTCCCAAAGGATACGACAGAGCTGCAGTCAAAACACTGGTGGAGGGGGGATAAACAGTCCCTGCGACTGGGCCAAAGGGAACACCAGGACACACAACCGGGGAAGGGGGCAAACAAACTTTAATAATGAGGGGGAACTAAGTGAGACACGGATAAGGTATAAGGGAGGTGGGGAAGCATCCCAGAGAGTGGGTCGGTGGGATGGGTCCATGCCCTCAGTAGGAATGCTGGCCCCATACCTGGCTCCAACAATCCACCTGGGTGTGGTCGAGCCGGTGCACCCTCTCCAGGAGGTGCATCAGCAGTTGCACAACCTCCTCCTGCTCCCTGGTCTGCTCTGCAATCATCACCTGCCCTAAGGGAGAGAGGGAAGGTGACATCAGGATGGTACAAGAGCCTCAAGAATGTGGAACCCCAAACAGACACCCGGGGAGAGGGCCCCGCACACATGCAGCACACTCACTGATCTCCTCGTAGAGCCATGCCCCAGCAAGGAGTTCTGAGGCCGCACGCTGGAGCTGGCTGGACATCTGTGCCAGGCAGAGAATGGCCAGGAAGGGAGTAGCTAGAAGGGAGAAGGATAAGGGGATAGGGTGCACGTAAACGGTGTGGGTCAGCAGGGGTCAGTAAGCACACAATACGCACAACCCACACAGTGACCCTGGTACACCCATGCCAGCAACCCACCCACTCTGATCAAGGGAGAACATGAGTGGACAACAGATGGTCCGTGAACAGCCCACACTCATGGTCAGCAGCCCGTCTCTCTTGGCACCCATCCATTGCCAACAGTGCAGATGGTGCGAACTAACAGGGGGTGCCAGGAGCGGTAGAAGGCAGGGCAGCCCCAGCAGGGAGCCCAACCAATGGATATTCCCCACCTGAAAACCTGTTACGTGCGTCCCAAGGCCTCCAGGGCAACAGTAGCCACTAGGGAGGGGTTGGGACCCGCAGCCAGCACACACACCCCTTAATAAGCCACAATGGACAGCACCGCCATGGGACATCACTAGCACACAGGTGGCAAACGCAAACCATGACAGGCCAGTCCAGCCACCTAGATAGTTGACAACAACTCCACAGGGAATATCAGGGGGCTTCCCAGAGGATAGGGATGGGCAAACACGGTTTGGCAGTTTGGAGTTTGGCCTGAACTCAGCCTGTTCAGATGACTGAACTCGAACCCGAACCCGAACATACCAAACAAACTGAACACCGAACGGCAAAATGGCTGAACAGTTCGGTCAGTTCAGATCGCGTTCGGGTGGCAAAAAAAGGTTCACTGGAAGGTCAAACATGACAGGGAGGTGTCAGTCACTGAGGAGCAGACTTCCAGGCACCAGGAGTGGAGAGGCTTGCAAGAAACAAAACTAATTATCTGCCTCCCCCCTTCCCAACACCTTCTGAGCTAGTCACTGTTCCTGAACAGCAGGCGTTGAGTAGGATTTTTAGATTGCTTTAAGTTTCATTTCAGTTTTGTACTGAAATGATACTTAAACCATAAACTGAAACCTTGTGTTATGCACTGTACAGACTCATTGAGCATGTATGTATTTCACTATAGACTCCTCTTCTGTTTGTGATTCTCCCCCATCCCATATATATGGGATATATATATGGATATGGGATGGGGTAGATAGATAGATAGATAGTAGAGAGTTGTAGGAGTTAGCTTAGTGATAGAGATAGCGTTAGTGATTTAGTTTTAGTGTTTGTAGGAGTAGGTCTGTGTACTTATTAGATTATCCATTTAGTTCATAGCATTTAGAATAGTTAATAGTAGTTAGATTTAGTGTAGATAGATATATATAATATTAGATTAAAAAAAAAAAAACCCATATAAAAACAAAAAAACCAAATAAAAAACAAAAGAAAACCATATAAAACCCAATAAAAAACCAAAGAACCATATAAAAAAACCAACAACACCCATAACAACATTTTCCGAATGGCCGAACGGCTGAACCGAACGGCCTGTTTGGACGACCGAACCGAACAGCCGAACCCAAACTCGACGAACTAACCGAACTGCCGAACCGAATGGACGAACTGAACGCAGCCGAACCGAACTGCCGAACCGAATGGACGAACCGAATGCAGCCGAACCAAACGGCCGAATCCGAACCCCGATCTGTTCACCCATCCCTACCAGAGGACGGGTTCCCGCACAGGGTTGCAGGACAACAGGTAGCCACCAGCACATGAAGGACAGGGCTCTCAACAGGATGCAATGCCCCCCCCAACAGGCCCAACCCCTAATCCATCACGAAGCCTCCATGTGAATGCATCACGCATCTCATGTTTTCTACTGAACAGTCCCAGTGATCCCGATCATGAACTCCCCCGGACCCTGATCACACTAATAAACACACATGGAAAAGGCTGCAGCCATGGGAGGAGTGATCGGATCAGCACACTGACACAAAAGCACTTAGGAGGTACAGTCACAGGCAAGGTCTTTATTACCGATGGGGTGAAAGTGGGGGGTGGTACGGGCAAACAGAGACCCGTGAACGGGTGATCATGGGCCCGGGCCCGTTCCACCCAACCATCACACTGGGGCACCGTTGCAGTCACTCCAAGAGGGATGGTGGTGCTCGTTAATACTACAGTGATGGGTGCGGGAGTGTCCAGAAGCAGCTATGGGGTCCAGCAGGTAAGGCATCCGACTACAGGGTCACACGGTACTGTGGGATGGAGCAACGATGCCCAGGGGGAGGCAGGCCACAGAACTGTCATGGCAATGACATCGCGATGGAGCAGCCGTTTGGGATGCCCAGTTCAGGGAGAGGCCAGAGGTTGCCCCTGCAACTTGTAGATACTGAAGTTTAAAACAAATAGAACTTAAACTTTATTGATTCAGCAAATTTGCTATTTCCAATATATTTACAAATAATATATCTATAACATAAATAAATAAAATGAAGGTTGTCCAGCAGTGGCTTCAAAAAAATATACAACACGAAGCAGTATATAAAATTATAAAAGAATACCAATACTCCTTCCTATTAAGGATCTTGGATTTATTCAAGACATAGTTCGAACCCAGCCATTGTTTTGACTTGAGGATATTGTACTGTGATTTTATTGGAGCTAAGCAATTCTAGATCTTTTAGATGGGCCCACTCTCTTATTCTAGCCCCAAGCTGCTGTTTGGAGATTCTGCTATCAGGCAGACCATTTCCCTCCCTTGGCAAGGCCATGACACATGTCAGCTTCTTTAAGTAATTGATCCATGGATACTGTGGGATTCCATCGTGCTCCTTTTTTTCTATATAGCAACTAGTGGCCAAAGTCGAATCCTCTCTCAGAATGTTTTTCCAGAAGGAGAAAAACCTTAGATTTAGCTGGGCCAAGACTGATAACACCCCAGTTTCTGCTATCATCATATCTAAGGGAGTTGCCTTGGGGGCTCCCAAGATACCACATAAAAAACAGTTCTGGGGAACCTCCATTTTTGAAGAACTTCCCAAGGCCGTTATTTCTCCCCCATAGGTCAAGCTTGAAATGAACTTAATTTCAAAGATGTTCAACATCTGTCTGAGTGAGGCCGCCAGAGTTGCATAACACAATCTGAGCAGCCCCCGCAACCGCTTGCTTTGCTTTGACCAGTCGCCTGTCATTATTTATATTCCAGGAGTTGCTAACAGCAAAAACCACTCCCAGATATGTATAATACGGGATTGAAGGGATTTCCTGCCCTCCCACAGTCCATTTGTATTTTGCTCGTGATTTACCAAAACTCATCATGTTAGACTTTTTCATGTTGATAGTGAGGGCATTCTTTGACAATAAACATGGAGGGATGCCAGAATCTGTTGCAATCCTTGCCTTGTTTGAGAAAAGAGAGTGATATATTTTTGTTGCCTTTATAGATTTTACTAAGGCCTTTGACTCAGTTTGCAGAGATTTGCTATGGCTTAAACTAAAAAAGATGGGAATTCCCGCAGATCTCTTAGAACTTATTATGAAAATCCATCAAGAAATGGAGACAGTTGTTAGGCTGAATAGCAGAGGGAATGTGACAGGAGGATTTCCCTTAAGGCAGGGAGTGAGGCAGGGTTGCCTCTTGGCCCCTCTTCAACTTATATATTGATGACCTGGTTCCTACTGTTTCCACCTCGAATCCAACTCCGCCTCGGATAAGAGAGAAACCAATATCTTGTCTGCTTTACGTGGATGCTATCGCCCCTGGAACATCTGCCCCAGGACAAGACCCTCCCAGGTGAACAGGTCCCTGCGGAATCCCCGGGAACACATATGTGCATCCTCCATGAAACGGGGCAAGAGATGGTTCCCAGAGGCAGCTGCAGTCCTGACATCTGGTAGGTTCATCACCGATCGCAGGGTGCCCAGTTCACATGTGGTAGGGGTCCCTGTCAGTAGTGGTCCACCAACATCGGTGGGTAGCAGGCCCAGCTCCCCAAGAAGGGCCTGGCAGTCTGATCGCAGATGGGAGACGCCACGGGCACGCAGTAGGATGCCAGTGTAATCAGTAGCAACATGGGGACCCCCAGCCTGGAGGGCCAGTCCATACTCCGGATGTGCAGTCACCAGATGAACAGCCGTGATCTCCTGTATGGTCCATGGCACAACAACAGCGGCTGGGTGCCCCCAATGAGGTTGTTTGAAGGATGGTGAAGCCAAGATCCCTGGCACACCTCCGGCAAGCCGGATCCCCGAAAGGATGGCCCATCACCCACATGTACCATTACAGGAGATTGAATCCATCCGCCACAGACAGGGGGTTGCTCATCAGCAGCTGGACATCGCGGCTCTGCCACAGCATTCCCAACAGCATGTTGGCACATGGCGACCACTCCTCCCAGCTCCTCCACCACCACCAGCTTCAGGGCCTGTTCCACACCCTGCCATGACCGTTGCAAGGACTGATCTCTGGTTTGAACAGGGGTCTGATGGAGAGCGACTGTGAATGAGCAATACATGAGGAGCTGCGCAGCGTTAGCCGGGGTGAGGCCGTACACAGCTGATAGTGGGCCGGCTGCTAGGCCCTGTGAATCCCTGACCCATGCACCGGGCAGGAGCATTCCAGCCCTAGCGATGACAGATCACCAAGGCCATGGCTGCCTGTAGCTGGGAGCTAATGAGGCACTGCATGCAGCATATCTTGATGGAACACAGCTGCACACAGCCGTGGCCTTCACTCGATGTGACAGAAGCAAGGCTGGTGCGGAGGCTTCCTGCCCAGTAATTGCATGGCAGCATGGCACGGGGGTGGGGGGATGTAGGCCTCCTGGTCCACATTGGAAACTCGCTGTGGCTCTAGCCCCTGGCATTCAAGCCATCCTTGCGGGGGGGTGGGGTGGGGTGTGGCGGATGTGCTGGCGGCCTGGCAAGGGGGGATCCCAATCAGGTGCACAGAACACACCGACGCTACTGCACCAATTGATGGGCACACAGTACAGTCTGCCAGAATACATATGTGGGCCGGTTCCAGTGCCTCGGCGTGGGGTTTAGAGAGAGGTGGTTAGGTTGTGCTGTGTGAGAGGTGATTGTGACAGAGAGCAGTGATAGAACATAGGTGGTGGTGTCCCATAGAGGGTGTACATGCAGAGCACGGGGAAGGCAGGTGTGCTGTGCGGTTCACCCGTGAGGGTTGGGGGCAGAGGCTGCAACCGGGTGATAGCTCGGTGCACAGGCTGGTGACCGGCCAGGTGTTTACAGGGTGCACAGTCACAGCTGTGCAGGACATGGGACGAGCCAGCCTCTCACGTACTGCCCAGTAGGGTAGCTGCTTGGTGATCCATCACTGGTTCCAGTGGTGGGTTCCCACTGTATGTGTGTGTTGTTGGTGGTAACATGCTGCCTGTTGATGAGCCCCCAGAGGAGAGGGCCATCCTGTTAACTGTCCTGGCCTCCTGCATCATGTTCCTGGCCCAGGTGTTCCAGCAATGGGTCGCACTACTACTGCCAGGGCCCCATTTCTACAACCATAGTGCATGGTGCAGGAAAGTGGCCAACTTGCACCGAGCAGAATCTTTGCAGTGGGCACGGAAGGTAGCTGCCCACCGACATTCTCTCTTTGGGACAGCTGTGTCCCAGGACATGTGGCTTGTCCTTTCCCGGTGGCCTCTCGACCCATATGGCCGTCGTGTCACTGTCCCAATGCGGAGGATGCATTGGATGCAGTCACGCACCAATGACTGGTGGGAGAACATGCTGGCTACCTGGATGGATGAGGAATAGACGGACCACTTCCGCATGTTGACCTGGCTTGGAGAGTTCTGAATCCGCATCTCTAGAGGTGAGCGACCAACATGCGGTATCCGCTTCCACCAGGGATGTGATTAGCCATGAGTGTGATGGCTGGCAACCCCCGATTCCTGTAGGAACGTTGGGGAGCAGTTCGGAGTGGGGACTGCAACCGTTAACAGGGCATTCCATGACATGTGTGACCTGATAGTGGAGCTGCTGCTTGAGCGGGTCATACAGCTCCGGGATCCAGAGGTTGTGATCCACAGCTTTGAAGAAATGGGCTTCCCCCAATGCATAGGGGTGATAGACAGCACCCACATCCCTATCATCTGGCCCCACATGCCAATACGGACTATCTGAACTGGAAACAGGCCTTCTCCATAAATCTCCAGGCCATTGTGGATCACAGGTGCCTGTTTACTGACGTGTACACCAGCCAGTCAGGGAGGAGCCATGATGCGCGCATTCTGCAGGCCTCCTCCTTCTATGTCCACATGTTCAATGGGGCGATTACCCCCAACCTGTACCGGGTGATTTAGGGGGTCTCCATGGCTCCAGTGGTGATTGGGGACCCCGCCTACCCACTGAGCCTTTGGCTCATGAGGACCTATCCCTTGGTTCGCACACCGGAGCGCAGGCTCTTCAACGAACGACTATCGTCCGCTCGAAGCATGGTCAAGCAGACATTTGACCTGCTCAAGATGCATTGGTGCCTACTCATGAACAGGAGCCAGTTCAATCTAGAGCATATCCCCATCCTTGTCCCGGTGGCCTGCATCCTGCACAATATCTGTGAGACTGGTAGAGCTGACCATGACAACTCCCCACCAATGCAGTGAGAGGGTCCCATGCCCCTGTACTAACATGTCCAGGGTGGGGCGTTCTGGCGCATATCTGAGGAGAAGGACACTCTGTGTAGGTGCATAGTTGCCCAGATGACTGGCAACTAACCCGTCCGGTTGACCGCCTCCCCCCCTTCAACGGACTGAGTAACCAGTCCCAATAAATAAGGATATGTATGTTATGCAAGCCCCATGTGTGTTATTGTTTGGGTACTAGCAGTTTCCCAGTCCTGTGTGACCCGTGTCCCATGCCATGGGGTCACCTACTGGTGTGTAGCCATGACGTGTGTCACGGTCCAGGCCTCGGGCTGTCTGTTAGCATGGGTGGTGTTATGGGCAGTGGTGGGGGATGTAGTAGTTCTACCCCTGTCATGGACGGATCAGTACCTCCTCTGGACCGGTCTTCTGATGCATGTCTGCCCCCGGAAAGATGTAGGAACGGTTCATTGGGTCAGCCCCTGGAGACTCATGGAACCAGAAAGGTTCCGGAATGCTCATGGGAAATTGTCTCCCAATCTTGATGATCGGTCACTCGATGACCTCATTGCCTTCTGGAACAGCTTGTTGACTGAGGTCATTGACCAAACAGCTCCCAGGCGTCCACTCCCAGAATGCCAATGGTGGGGGTTGCCATGGTTCACGGAGGCCCTTCGCCGGATGAAGCAGGATGGGTGTCAGTTGGAGTGATGGTGGCGCCGGACTCGCACTGAAGCTGACCGATTACAGCATAAAGCTAGTTTAAGAGCATATGCTGTTGTAGTGTGGGCAGCAAAGAAAGAGTTCTTTCCTGCCCTCATTGCATCTGCAAAGTCACATCCGACAGAGCTTTTCCAGGTGGTGCAGAGGCTGGTCAGTCCGGCCTCTCTCTGCATGGAACTGGAATCTTCCAGTTCCCACTGTGACATGTTTGCTGACTTTTTAATGGATAAAATCACTCAGATTCATCGCGACTTTGATGCTGCACTTATGACAGTGGGTGAATCAGAGGTAGGGGAAGCCCTGCCATGTCAGTTGTTGTGGGATCAGTTTCAGTGGGTGTCACCTGCTGATGCGGCAGAGGTCCTTGGGACAGTGCAGGACGCCTGTTATGAATTAGATCTGTGCCTGTCCTGGCTGGTGAAGGCCATGAATTAGACATTAGGGCCGTTGCTGGCGGGGGTGGTCAATACCTCCCTTAGGGAGGACAGAGTGCCAAGTCATTTCAAAGAGGGGGTGGTGTGGCGTCTGCTCAAGAAGCCATCTTTGGATGTCGACTTCTTGACCAGCTATTGGCCAGTCTCTAACCTTCCCTTTTTAGGGAAGGTTATTGAACGGGTGGTGACCCGGCAGTTACAGGGGCATCTGGACTGGGTCCATTTTCTAGATCCCTCGCAGTCTGGCTTTTGCACTGGGTTTGGCATGGAGACTGCACTTGTGACCTTGGTTGATGACCTACGCCGTTAATTGGATCAGGGTAGATCATCTATTTTGACCTTATTGGATCTGTCAGTGGCGTTTGATACTGTTGATCATGAGATGTTGGTGACAAGGCTGTGGGACCGGACCAGGGTGAGTGGGATTGTTCTTGAATGGTTCCGCTCATTCCTGGCCGGGGGAACTCAGCGGATGGTTCTCATGGAATGTACGTCATCTCCCTGGAACCTCATGTGTGGAGTCCCGCAGGGTTCTATTCTGTCCCCTCTCCTGTTCAGCGTGTATATGCAACCTTTGGGTGAGATCATGAGAGGGTTCGGCGTGCGATGTCATCAGTGCATGGATGATACACAAGTCTACCTCTTGTTTTCTGGAGACCTAGGCCCGGCAGTCTTGGTGCTTGCCCAGTGTTTGGCAGCTGTGGGGGACTGGATGAGGGCGAGCTGTCTGAGGCTGAATCCTGACAAGACAGAGGTGATGTTGGTGGGTAGGGCTGAGGGAGTGGTGGCTCCCATAATTGGTGGGGTCTTCCCCCCTTTGACCGCTCAGGTTCGTAGTCCAGGCAGAGCTCCTTGACCCGCAGCTCTGCCTGGATTGTCAGGTGGAGACTGTGGTGAGGGAAGCATTTTGCAAATTACATCTGGTGCAACAGCTGCAGCCATATGTCTCAGACTCGGTTCTGGCCACCATCATCCATGTCTTCATTACCTCTCGACTGGACTACTGTAATACACTTTACGTGGGGCTACCCCTGAGGATGGTCTGAAGACTGCAGCTGGTGCAGAATGCAGCGGTCTGTCTCCTAACGGGGACGGGCCACCACAAGCACATTACACCTATGCTCAGGTACTCTACACTGGCTGCCTATTGTCTTCTGGGCCCAATTCAAGGTGTTGGTGATGACCTATAAAGCCCTAAACTGGCCTTGAGGAGGGTGGTCCATTAATGGGGGAGATTACAACTGTGCCCTTGTCATGGATGGACCCATTACCTCCTGCACACCTCCCTTCTAGCACATGTCTGCCCCCAGAAGGGTGCAGAACCTGTTAGGATGGTCCGCCCCCGGAGGCTGTTGGACCCAGTGTGGTTCATAGGTGCTCTCGGGGAATTACCCTCTGACCTAGACGACTGTCATATCAATGATATTGTCAAACTGTGGAGCATCTGGCTGATGGAGGCCATCAATCAAATGGCTCCCAGATGTCCGTTGTCCAGGCGGAGGCTCCGCAGACCTCCTTTGTTCTCGGAGGAGCTGCGGATGCTGAAGCAGGTGGGGTGACAATTAGAGCGAGCCACGGTGGCGTTCTCGGGTGAAACCGACAGATTGTGGCATAGAGCTAGTTTACAAGTCTGTGTCAAGGCTATGCGGGTAGCAATGAGGGAATTCTTTGCTACCCTCATAGCATCCACTAAATCTCATCCAGTGGAGCTGTTCTGGGTTGTGCGGGGACTGGTCAGTCTGGCCTCCCTCAACCCTGGAGTTGAGTCATCAACTGCCCACTGTGACCTTTTTGCAGATTATTTTGCTGAGAAAATTGCTCAAATTCACCAAGACCTTGATGCCGCACTTAGTACAGTGGAGGAGGTAGAAGTGGCAGAAGTTCCGCTTTGTCTGATTTTGTGGGATCAGTTTCTGTCGGTGACACCCACTGATGTGGTCGGGGTGCTGGGGGCTGTTCGAGCCACTTCTTGTGAATTAGATCTGTGCCTGTCCTGGCTGATTAAGCCCTGTTGGGAGACAATGGGGCCATTGCTGGCTGGGGTGGTCAATGCCTCCCTGCGGGAGGGCAGAGTGCCGGCCTACCTTAAGGAGGCGGTGGTATGGCCTCTGCTCAAGAAACCATCGCTTGACACTGACTCCCCTGCCAGCTATCGGCCTGTCTCTAACCTTCCCTTTTTAGGGAACGTTATTGAATGGGTAGTGGCTCAGCAGCTCCAAGGGCATCTTGACCACACCATTTATCTGGATCCCTTGCAGTCTGGCTTTCATCTTGGGCATGGCACTGAGACAGCATTGGTGGCTTTGGTTGATGATCTGCACCACGAAAAGGATAAGGGTCGGTCGACCCTTTTGGTCCTATTAGATCTGTCGGCTGCATTTGATACCATTGACCATGAGATGTTGGTGACGCGCCTGCGGGACAGTGTGGGGGTGGGTGGGATCGTTCTCTAATGGTTCCGCTCATTCCTGACTGGGAGAACTCAGCTGGTGGTGCTCGGTGATCATTTTTCATCTCACCGAGACCTCTCATGTGGGGTCCCACAGGGTTCTGTGCTCCTTCCCCTCTCCTGTTCAACATGTACATGCAGTTGCTTGGTGAGGTGATCAGGGGATACGGGGTGAGGTGTCATCAGTATGTGGATGACACCCAACTGTACCTCTCATTTTCAACCAATCCAGGCCTGGCTGTCTCAGTGCTTACTCAGTGTTTGGCAGCTGTGGGGGACTGGATGAGGGTTAATCAACTGCAACTGAATCCTGACAAGACGGAGGTGATGTTAGTGGGTAAGTCGATGGAGATGGCGACCCCCTCAGTTGAGGGGGTGTGCCCTCCACTGACTTCCCAGGTGCGGAACCTGGGGGTGCTCCTCGACGCGCAGCTACACCTGGATCTTCAGGTGGAGGCTGTGGCGAGGAGTGCCTTCCACCAGTTACATCTGGTGCGGCGGCTTTGGCTGCTGGTTTTGGCTCCAGATCTGGTCACGAACATCCATGCTTTTATCACCTCTTGGTTAGACTACTGTAATGCGCTCTATGTGGGGCTACCTATGGTGATGGCTCAGAAGCTGCAGCTAGTGTAGAATGTGGCAGCCCGGCTCCTGGTGGGGCTGGGTCGCCGGGAGCACATTACACCAGTGCTCCAATCTCTGCACTGCCTGCCAATAGTCTTCCGGGCCCAATTCAAAGTGTTGGTTTTAACCTATAAAGTAGGGGTGGGACTTGGTGGGAAATACCGGGTACTGGTTTTTCCAGATATCGGATCTTGTAATACCAGATTTATCAGATTAAAACCTGTATACTGGTACCGGATTTTTTCCCATTGAAATCAATGGGGAAGTTTTCCCATTGAAATCAATGGGAGAAAAAAGTAAACCAAAATTACCTGTTTAAAGACAACAATTTTAAACATTCAATGACAGATTCATTTACTTAACTGCTAACCACCAGACTACACTTTGTGCCCAGTAGCCCCCACAGCCCCCGCTACTTTTTTCCCCTTGAAAAATGGGGGGGGGGGGGGGGTTTCCACAGCATTGGTCATCAGTTTTATCAAATCAATCCGAAGTCAGATCACGACACACACTATGATGTCAGTCAAGCACGCAGTTTAATTTGCTACTAGCAGAAAGAGGCACTGAGGCAGAACTGCATAGAGAGTGTCAGCTCTTGTCATAACACTTTGTGATATTAATCCCAAATTTAATTGACCATCCTAGTTCAACCACATGTTCAATTGGCAATGCTAGACAACAACAGTTCCAATGCCAACAAAATGAACACAAGTAACACACACACAGTGTCAATAAATCCCCAATTTAATTGACCATCCTGTTGACATTGATATAACCACATATTCAATTGGCAATGCATTGCAATCAAACAGTTCCAATGCCAACACAATGAACACAACACACAACACATGTCAATGACTCCGAAATTAATCCCCACAATTATTCAAATAAACCCCCTTTCCCCCAATTTGACCATTGCCCCATGGGAACAGGCAATGGATGGGACCCCCAGTAAGAGGCTCTCCATCTCCCCTGAAGCAGGGCCTAAACCAGCAGCGCAGCAAGTGGGACAGGGACATTAACCCTGAGTACTCCCTTGCAGCTGTCTACTGGGGGGATAGAGAGCGGCAGAGCACTCTGTGGTCCTGTGTGCAGCACTGACTTTCCCCCAACCAGACAGACCCCCAAAATAGATCATGTTGCCATCGCCTACCTTTATCCTGAACCTCCAAATCCTTGATTTTCGTGCCCTCCTTGGCTACCTGTAGTCTTCTGAAGGTGTAGGCTTTGGGACACAAGCCTAACCTTCAGGCTTGGAGAACTTGGAGGACTGAGTTAGCTCCCAGTCCTGCGACAAGCTGAATCAGAAGAGAATGGGAAGAGAAGGACAGAACAGAGGAGAAGTAGGAGGGGAAAGGTTTTTGTTTGTTGGGTGCATGAGAAGAGGAAGGGGAAGAGATGGGTTCAGTGGGGAACCGGGTAAAGGGGAACCGTTGGGCATTGTCTGCTCTGTTCTCTCCGCTGTCTGCTACAGCTCTCTCTTCTGCCTGGCTTGGAATTCCACTGTGAGGCTGGGGCATCTCGGGGGGTGCCCCCACCTCCAAGAAGAGGTTCCACCTTCTCAATGCCCACTGCACCTCTTCCTGGGGGTGGGGGCAGGTAAATTTTAAGTGTGTGCACTGTGCATATGAGATGGGGGCTGATGGGGTGGAAAGGGGGTGACTGTGGCTTTCCACTCCAGTGTGTGGATGGGGGGCTGCTGGGGTGGAAAGGGCCCTGCTGGGGCGCTCCATTCCATTTAGTTGTGGGAATTGGAAAGGGCCCTGCTGGGGCGCTCCACTACAGTGTGTGTGTGTGTAGGGGGCAGCTGCTGGAGGGCTGTGTGTATGGGGGGCTGCTGGGGTGGAATGGGCCCTGCTGGGGCACTCCATTCCACTCAGTTGTGGGAAATGGAAAGGGCCCGCCTGTGGCTTTCCACTCCAGTGTGTGACACTCCTCCCAAGAGTCTGCGTTAGAAACCCCTAGCCTCTCCTGAGCCCCAGTCTTGGCCTCACACTGGTGTCCTGTCAGGGGCACCCTCCTTCACCATCTTGCACTCTGAGGAGGAGGCTGGGGTGGTGGTGACTGGTGAGTGATTCACCATGAGCCTCCCGATCATCACCCTCCTGCTCACACACAGAGCCCCCATCCCAAGAGATTTGGGTGGTGTGGGAGAAAGCACATGGCAGTGAAGTGGCCCTGCATCACCTCTACCCCCGAGGGGGCTGGTGAGCTGTAGTGCAGAGCTATGATCTAATGCCTACGGCCCGCTCAACAGCAGGGGCTTCAAAGTATGAGGAGGAGACTGGGGTTCAGGGGAGGCTAGGGGTTTTCAATGCAGACTCTTGGAAGGAGCGCTAGAGAGTGAAGGAGTGTGTATGTGTGTCTGACTGTGTGCGTGTGTGCACACACTGTGTGCGCTGCGTGCCCCACAGGAATATGATGGGGTTCCCACAGAGGAACCCCAGTGGGGCTCTGAAAAAGCTCCTACATGAGCTCTGTATAATATTGCCAAAAAAATACCTCCTTGCCCTTCCTGGTGGAATGGGGTTGAAGGAGGTAATAAATCATCATTGGCCGGCAGACATCGGACATATAAATTTGCATGGGACTGAAGTAGTAGAATCTCTACTACTTTTCCCTGCTGGAGTGGTTGGACTGGGAAGTTGCCATGCTGCGGTTGCCTATGCTGCGCAAACCAAGGGCTGGTGCTGCGGGCGCATCAATGCCACCACTGACCAAATAATAGCATGCTGATGTAGATGCCTGAATCTTGTCAGGATGTACAGAGGTGCAGGGGAGTGAAGGTAGCAGGAGATGATATCCAGGGGCTGGGCAATCATACATCATTGGGCCCCACATCAAGGGTATCACCCTCCATGAACCCAAGAAGGGGAAGGTTATTCTTGACAAAGGCCAACTCTTCCACAGTCTTCGGGTCCATCTTGGCATGATGTGGGCTGACGATGTCTCCGACCACACTGAATACCCACTCCGACTATACACTTATGGAAGGACATGAGATGTATCGCAATGCTACCTTTGCAAGAGGGGGCCACAAGTGCTTTTTCTGTGACCAGTAGGCCAAGGGGTCGGTGTCATCAGGGCAGGTGGACTCGGCAAGATATTGAGAGACATATGTCTCTGCCATATCCTGTTGCTCCGGTTCACCACCGGCACCTCTCTCCTCCGCCTCCAAGTCCACCAGCCCAGAAAACAACAAGGTGGATCGGCCCCCACTTGCAACCCCTGTAGAAACAGTACTTGCCCCTTGCAGCGGGGGCGCCTGCACTGGGCAATACTGTCGCACTTCATTGACGAGCTTGACCCTGTTGCTCTTGAAGGATTTAACGAATGCGGCCATGCTCTTCTTGACCCATGGGCCAAGTAGCGTCGCTAGGAAATGTGGCCAACTTGCTTTCAAGGTGTTGAAATGCATATTCAGCTCATCTACCAATTTCTTTGCCAGCGACCTCACAGGCCCACACAGGTCAGTTTGAGAGAGCACGGCTCGCATGCGTCAAAGCAGGATCATGAAGAGCATCATCACCTGGCTCAGAGTGGAGAGGTCTGCGCTAACCTCCACAGTAGCCTGGTAAAACGGCTCCAGAACCTGCGTTAGCTGCTCCACCACTGACCACTCCTCCCTGGTCAGTGGTGTTACTCCAATGCTCCACGTCAAGCAAATGGCATACAGCACCTCCTTCTGCTCCAGGAGATGTTGCAGCATCAAGAAGGTGGAGTTCCACCTTGTGGCCACATCCTGTATCAGCCATTGAAGAGGGGAGCCCAGTTCCTTCTAATTCTCTTGCAGCGCCCGGCTGGATGAAACTGACCAATGGAAGTGTCCGGCAATCTTCTGGGCAGTTTCAAGGAGGTCCTCCAAGCCCTCAGTTCCACCTAAGGCACCCTGAACCTCAAGGTTCAGGAGGTGCGCACCGCAGCGAACATGAGTGTAGTCACCATGAGTAATGGCTACAATCACGTTTGCGGCATTATCGGTTACAAAGAAACCAACCTCGATGCTTGAACCTTGGCATCGGACCTACCCATCCAGCATGCCATTCACCGCTTTGAGGATTTTATCAGCCATGTGCTGACTGTCAAGCACCTGTGCATGTAACAATGCCCAATGATGCTTTTCAGTTGACACCGCTCCCCCAGTGCTGCTGCTGCCCGCCACTGCGCTGGTGACAGCAACTGGTGACATCTGCCACCAGTGTGTGGTCAATGACAAATAGGTGTGGACCACACTCTGGCTAGTCCCCAGGTCAGTGGTAAAATGTACCACTGCCCCCTCCACATGGGAGAACTCCGCAAGGAGCCGGAACCTCACTCTCCCATACAGTGACGGGATAACCTTTGAGTGGAAGGTTTTGCAACAAGGGACTCTGTAATGGGGCTCAAGCAAATGAAGCAGCCTTTTGAATCCTACACCCTCAACAAGGTTGAATGGCCTCTCATCCTGGGCAATCACTTCCCCAATTGCCTTGGTGATGGCTGCAGCCCGGGGGTGGCTGGATGCGAATGGCATCTTCCTTTCTCAGAGCGTAGTTACAGTGGCCTGGGACAAGGACTGGGAAGGGGTGGGCCGGGTGGAGTGGTTAGCACTCCTCCTCTGCGGGGACTGGGTGGTGGTTGTGGAACCGTCACCAGATGGCCCAGCAGTGGCAGTTGCAGCAGGAGTGGAAGAGGGTTCCTCCTCCTCACAACTATCATCTTCACCCTCTGCAACTGTCACCTCCCCACGCTGTCGCTTGGAACGGCACTCTGTAGGATCACGTATGTTCCCGTGGTGTTGTCTCAAGTGAGCGCGAAGGCCAGAGGTGCCATATCTCTTGGGATCTGTGCCACCATGACTGACCTTGGCATTGCAGTGCATGCATACTACCTTTGAGGCATCGTCCTCCCAGATGTGAAAATGAGACCACACCCAACCCAGGATGTGATCTTCTTCATGCTGGTTCCTGGAGCAGCATGACTGGCGGTCGACCTCTAAAAAGTAGTGCTCGGTGTAACACTTGCAGAAGGGGCGGTGGTAGCTGGTGCAACATGTGTGGATGTGGTGGGCAGGGCCTGAGGTGGTGCGGGCACGCTAGGATGCATGTCGGCAAGGGGAGAGGGTGGGGAATAAGGCACACTAGAATGTGTGCAGGCAGGGGGAGAGGGCAGGGAAGCAGGCATCTGAATGAGAGACAGTGCTTGCGCAAAGGAGAGCTGGGCTCTAGGAGAAGCAGCAGTTTAGGTAGCCAACGGACGGACCACTGCACTAGCAGAGGAAAAAGGAGCCCTCTTCTTACTGCTAGTCAGTGCCAGGGAGGAGGAAGCACCCTCCAGCCATCCTGTCCTCTTTGGGGGCTTCAAGAGACGTCCAGAGCCCATTTGCTTGGACGCACTTGAAGCTTGTGTGCAGGAGGAAGAGGCCACAGGTGGCCCTACCTCGGATGTCTCCTCCGTGCCAGACTGAGTCAGCTGCCTAGGAAGAGGCTGGCCTCTCCCAGCACTCCCACTCATGGTCTGTTCCTTCATTCCACAACTGCTCATAATTAAGTTGTGGAAATGAAGATGTGTGTGTGTCTGTGTGGGGTGGTACTAGTACCTAGTGGTGGTACTGGGAACTGGCTAAGGGATGGGGAAACTAGAGGTGGTGGTAACTATCTAAGGGGTGGGGAAACAAACTAGGGGTGGTGGGAACTAGCTAAGGGGTGGGGAAACTAATTAGGGGTGGTGGGAACTAGCTAACGGGTGGGGAAACTAACTAGGGGTGGACTAGCTAAGGGGTGGGGAAACTAACTAGGGGTGGTAGGAACTAGCTAAGGGGTGGTGTGTGGGGGTGGCTAGTGGAGTGGGTGGGTGAAGTAGTGTGGGGGTAGAGATGGG
>QEPC01011255.1:8655382-8666447 GCA_003113815.1 Sphenodon punctatus | reverse complement strand
GGGTGTGGGGGTAGAGGTGTGTGGGGCTGGAGGAGTGTGGGGGTAGTGGAATGGGTGGGTGAAGTAGTGCAGGGGTAGAGGTGGGGGTGAAGGGTGAGGGGGTAGAGGTGGGGTGTGTGGATGTGAAGGGTGTAGGGGTAGAGGTGTATGGGGCTGGAGGAGTGTGGTCTGGTGTGTGGGGTTAGTGGAGTGGGCGTGGGTGAAGTAGTGTGGGGGGTAGATTTGACGCGTTGCTTACCCAGCAGTCGGCTACTCGTGCATCACATCCGACACGTGCCACAGTCACGTCACCAAGGCGCTCTGGTGGCTTGGGTTTTGAAAAGAAAAGAAAAAACTTTGACATGTCACAACCTCAAAGGGCACAAGATGGGTCACACAACACTACATGACAACCCTGGCTGGCACACAGCCACATTTCCCCCCTCCCCCATTGTCAGGGCTTCAAAAAGCCTCAGCAAGCAAGCATGCATGCTCCTCCCACTTGGCGTGGAAACTGGGGCACCCTTCACCCCAAAACACCAGATGGGTCACACAACACGACAACCCTGGCTGGCACAGCCACATTTCCCCCCTCCCCCATTGTCAGGGTTTCAAAAACCTCAGCAAGCAAGCAGCATGCATGCTCCTCCAACTTGGCCTGGAAACTGGGGCACCCCCCGCCCCAAAATACCAGATGGATGGCACAAGATGGGTCACACAACATGACAACCCTGGCTGGCACAGCCACATTTCCTCCTCCCCCATTGTCAGGGCTTCAAAAGCCTCAACAAGCAAGCAGCATGCATGCTCCTCCAACTTGGCCTGGCAACTGGGGCACCCCTTCCCCCAAAACACCAGATGGATGGCACAAGATGGGTCACACAACACGACAACCCTGGATGGCACAGCCACATTTCCTCCCTCCCCCATTGGGGCTTCAAAAGCCTCTACCGCCATGGCTCGCCAGATGGCATGCATGCAGGCCCCCCCCCTCCTGGGATCCCAAGAGACTAGGTCCCCATTCCATTTTCCCCCCTTCCCTTTCTAAGGGGCACCAGGGGGTCCTGTAACTAATCCCGTAAAACCCCAAAGGAACCCATAACTTATGAACTTTACTTACCAACAGTCACACGCTCGCACGCCTCCAGCAGTCTTGGAGTTCTTTCAGATCCCAAACCTGCTGTAGAATGACTTCCCAAGCCCAAGGTCCAGAAGGTCCCAGAAGGAAAAAAAATTCCTACATTACTATTGGCCACTCCAGCCAACCAAGTGCCCACCCACTATTCACATCCCTACTCCCTCTAAAAAATCTTAGGAATAGGAAACCTTCAGGATTGGATGACTCTTTGATTTTCAAAAAAGGCAACCAATCCAAGGCAGGGTTAAAAAAAAGCACCAAATGTAACACTTTGCACTACAGGGAGGGGGCAGGGAGGGACAACAAGGGTGAAACAAACAAACAAACAAACAAAAAACCAGTGCCCAACTGCCACAAAGCAATTTAAAAAAACCTGAGATTCGAGACCAATGCAAAAAAACGGGTATGATCAGGAGTACTGGATCTTGGTTTTAAAACCGGTACCGCTAAATACAAGCAATATCGGATCTCAGTGGATCCAGAATTCCCACCCCTACTATAAAGTCTTATACGGCCTGAGCCCTGCCTATTTGTGAGATCATCTCACTCCCTGGGTTCTGGACCGGCCCCTGCAGTCATCTGGGGGCTCCCTGTTGGAGGTCCCCCGGGTTTTCCGATGGGCCATGCAGGACAGGGCGTTCTCGGTGGCCACGTCACGCCTTTGAAACTCCCTCCCGGTGGGGCCCCAACTGACCCCAGACCTCCCAGGTTTCTGTAGGAACTGTAAGACCTGGCTGTTCCGTCAGGCATTTGGCGAGGGAGAAGGGTAATGGGGGGGGGAGGGTGTTTGGGGTTTTGTTATCCCCATCTTATTGTTGTATTGTTGTATTGCTGTATATGTTATTTAATGCTTTTATATATTTTATTGTATTTTTATTGATTGATTTTTGTTAGCCGTCCCAGGCTGCCTGGCAGGAGGGGCGGAGTATAATTTTTTAAATAAATAAATAAATAAAATAAACAAACAACTTGGTTCCTGCTTATCTGTGAGACGCCTCAGGCCCTGGGTCATTTCGCGGCCCTTGTGGTCGACCGGGAGCACCCAACTCAAAGTTCTCCAGGTATCCCAGGTGGTGACAGTGGAGAGGACGTCCTTGGTGACCGCGCTTCAGCTGTGGAACTCCCTCCCGATGGAGGCCCGTCTGTCCTCAGACCTCCCCTCTTTCTGAAGATATTGTAAGACCTGGTTGTTCTGCCGGGCCTTTGGAGAGGGGGGAAATTGGGGGGAGGGTTTTGTTCTGCCTTTTAGCCTTCTGTTTTTGGATATTTTAATATTTTAAATGTTTGTAGTATTTTAAAAGGATTTTATATTTTTTGACCATTTGTGTTGTTCGCCATCCCGAGCTGCCAGTGTGCAGGAGGGTGCGGGATATAAATGCTTGTAATAAATAATAAATAAATATAGTGCTGTCCATGTGTGGGCCTGTACCCGGCCATGGGTGGTATGTTGTTGCCCACTTGGCTCCTGACAGGTCAGAGCTGCATGGTTCCTGCACCTATACTGCGCATGTCATGCCCGTATGCAGGTTGAATGACCCCTCCCTATGCATGGGGGCCCCCTTGATACAACGAACAACAGAGAGGTATGGTACAACAAAGGTTTATTTGGGTTACTGTACAGTAACCCAAATAACTCTACTGTTATTTTGCAGGACCTTCCCTGTGCACTGTTTGCAGGGCCTTCCCTGTGCCCGCTTCAGTGCACCACCGGGGATTGTTCCCCTGTAGGTCCTTGCTGCTGCCATCCTCTGTGAGCGGCGGCCTGATGGCCTCAGCTCTCCATTGTCCACTGGCCGCTCAGCTCTGGGCTGTGGTATTGGCCCTTGTAATGTTGGAACATAAGGTAAGGATTACAATACTAACTGGCCTGTTACCCCTGCACCACAGCCCTTTCCATGGCCCTCTGTTGTTGCCATGGATCCCCATGCTGCATTCCCTCCGCCCAGTCCTCTGCAGGTAGCGATGCATTCCCACCCCACTCCCCACCCTTTAGCATACAGATATGTGGTCCGGCTTTCCGGAGCTGGTGGGGTGATCAGCATGGGCGGTTGGTCATCTGGAGGTTCCAGGTTGATCAGGGGAGGCTGTGGTTCCTGGAGGAGGGGCCTCGGAGGCAGCTGTGGAGGAACTGGGCAGGGTGTGGGTTGGAAGGGCAGCCCCAAAGGCTGTTGTTGTGGGGCTATGTGGGGGAGAGGGACCCTGTCCACTAGGCCAGGGAAGGGGTGCTGCTGGGGAAACCAGGGTTGGCCAAAGTACAGGGGAGGGGGCACCTGCACCTTTGGGAGGGTGCCCCAGTGGTAATTGGCTGCCATCCCTCCATCTAGGTCTGGAGGTGTTAGGGTAGGGGGGTTTAGGAAGAGAGGGAGATGGTACCCTGCAACTCAACCGCACTCGTCTAGACCCGAAACCCGGGGCGGTGTGGGCAATCCCTTTTACGGATGAGAAGACACCCCTCAGGTTCATATAGGGCCCAAAACCTCTGCACGAGAGACGTGGCCTATGTCATCATAGGGGGGGGAAACAGCAAGGCCCTGAGGATTGCCCCCACCGTCCGTGGGGCTGTAAACACAGCACCTATCCCCACTGTCGTCACACACACACCAATCACGTGTAATAAAAGGGGATAGCGGGGAACACGTGCACACGATCGTGGAGGGACTTGGGCAAGACTCACAAGAGGGTATGGGGGTTTAGGGCACCACCGAAGTTCACACACACACACGTAGACAGGTAGGGAGACACAGGGGCCCGGAGGGAATCGTGCTCCCAATTTCCCAACACACACCACCCACACCTCTGACCTCCCCTTTCTCCTTACCTCCTTCCCCGCACTCGCACTCACACGCACACTCCACGCACACACCAACACCCACGCTCCGTCTCCTTCTCCTTCTTCACAATGCTCTAAGTAGTTCAACGCTGGGGCCAGTCTCGCAGCAATGCTGTTCACCGGCAGCGCTTTGGTGAGACTGGCCCTCCTTAAATACCCTATGAAGGCCCCGCCCTCTGACGCAGCCTCTCTGAGCGTCTTCGCGCTGGTCCTGGCTCCGCCCCTTCTCTCTCAGCTGTGCCTGATCCCTGCAGTGTTTCCTTTGGGCTTGCTGCTTCTGCGCACTGTGGTGGTCTACTCTCCACGCTACCTGAGCGTGGCAACGTTTCCCCCACCTCGTCCCTGTCGCTACATGGGGGCGTGGCTTCCTGTGGTTGCGGGGAACGCCGCGGCACCGCCGCCTGGCTTCTAAGGCGTCCCCGCGCCCCTACTCTCCGCCGTTTCGGGGCCCATCGCCGTGAGACCCTGACAGTACCCCCCCCCAAGGGCCCCCCCCCGGACGGGGTTTCGCGGGGAAGCGACGGTGAAAGGCATGTACCAACCGGGGGGCATGGACGTCGGCGGCCTTCTCCCAGGAACGATCTGCCACGTCATACCCCTTCCAATCAATAAGATATTGGAGGGATCCGCGATGGCGGCGGGCATCAAGAATGGCTTTAACCTCAAACTCTGGGAGGTCATTAATGCCAACTATTGGCGCGGGTGGAGAGGCTTCTGGGAAGGGTGGTGTATGTACTGGTTTTAGAAGGGATACATGAAATACCGGGTGACAACGGACATGCGGCGGCAGCGAGACATGATATGTTACAGGGTTTACTTGGTGATGAATGGGAAAGGGGCCCATATATCGCAGGTCGAGCTTTGCGGACGGGCGGAGGGACGGGTAATGCCGCCTGTCGACCCATACTAAATCCCCCGCAGCAAACGTTGGGGCTGGCTGGCGGTGACGATCCGTGTTTCGTTTATATTGTTGCCGTGCTTTCTGCAACATAACTCGAGCATGCTCATGGCCTTCCCGTAGTACACGTAACATGGCTCCTGCTGCCGGTACGGAGATGGTCGGCAGGTCGGGTAGTAATAACCGGGGATGATAGCCGTAGTTCACATGGAAGGGTGAGGTTCCGATAGCAGCATGCGGAGCATTATTATAAGCGAATTCTGCTAATGCCAAATAATCTATCCAATTGTCTTGCAAATAGTCAACATAACAGCGTAAGTATTGCTCTAGGGATTGGTTAGTTCTTTCCGCCTGCCCATTGGCCTGGGGGTGATACGCCGTAGTAGGGGCCAGGCGGACGTGTACGGCATTGAATAAGGCCTTCCAGAATCGGGCTACAAATTGTGATCCCCGATCGGAAACAATGACCGATGGGAGTCCATGGAGCTTAATTACGTGTTGAATGACCAACATTGCGGTCTGTTTGGCTGTAGGTAATTGTTTACAGGGAATAAAATGGGCCATTTTTGTAAACTGGTCCACCACCACGAGAATAGCTGTGTGTCCTTTCGCAGGGGGGAGTTCAACAATAAAATCCATGTTAATCCTTTGCCATGGCCCTTGAGGTAGAGGTGTCAATTGGAGCAATCCCATGGGTTTTGCCCGCGGTGTTTTGGTTAAGGCGCACATCTTGCACCCTTGTACATAGGCTATGACGTCCTGTTTCATAGATGGCCACCAAAAATGCCTTTGCAACAGCTGGAGGGTACGTTTTTGCCCCGGGTGCCCTGCAAGAGGGGCATCATGATGAGCCCTCAAAACTTCTTGTCGTGCCGCGCTGGGAACGCTTGTCACCATAGGCGTGGACTCTGGTTGTAAGTTTCCTTCAGGAGTCCCGGTCCTAGCGAGACTTGGATCCTTCTGCGTAAGCTGTTGGAACTGTTGGAGCGTGAGTCCTGCGGCCAGCAGCCGTTGGTTTTTCCAAATTAACTCCCCGCGATGTGCCGGCTCTGGGGTCAGGTCGGGATAGCGGGACAAGGCATCTGCAATGATGTTGTTCCGGCCTGGTCGGTAGGACACCTGAAACACGAACCGTGCAAAAAACAGGGCCCATCGTGCATGCCTGGCATTCATAATACGTGCTGTCTGCAAGTACACAAGGTTTTTATGATCGGTGACCACTTGAACGGGAAACATGGCTCCCTCTAAGTAATGCCGCCAATTTTCAAAGGCCTCTTTGATGGCTAACAATTCCCGATCCAGAATAGTGTAGTTCTTCTCCGCCGCCGATAGCTGTCTAGAGTAGAACGCGCACGGCAGGGGCATGGTGCATCCGGGGGGTTTCTGAGAAAGCATGGCCCCAAGGGCCACGCTCGACGCGTCTGTCTCCACGATGAAGGGGAGAGAGAAGTCAGGGTGTTGCAAGATAGGGGCCTGGGTAAAGGCTCTTTTGATTTCCTCAAATGCTTGTTGTTGCTCTGGTCCCCATTGATAACTGACCCCCTTTTTTAATAGCTTGGTGAGGGGCGCCGTTACATGTGCATAGTTGGGGAGATACTGGCGATAATAATTCGCACTCCCCAAGAATCGCTGTAGGGGTTTCACGGCCCCGGGTGGTGGCCAGGCTACAATGGCACGAATTTTTTCAGGGTCCGTGCTAATTCCTTGGGGGGATATAATAAATCCCAAAAAGGGAACCACTTGCTGGTGAAAAACGCATTTGTCCATTTTACAATATAATTTGTTTTGTATCAAGCGGGTAAGAACCGTTCGTACATGTTGTACATGAGCTTCCGTGGTTTGGGAAAAAATCAAAATGTCGTCCAAGTACGCGACGACATAGAGGTCCAAAATGTCACGAAATATGTCGTTGATGAGATGTTGGAACGTGGCCGGCGCATTAGCCAGGCCATAGGGCATTACCAGATACTCAAACAATCCGTATCGTGTGCGGAAGGCCGTTTTCCACTCGTCACCCTCCCGTATCCGGAGTAGATTGTAGGCCCCTCGCAAGTCCAATTTAGTAAAGATGGAGGCACCGTGTAACCTATCCAATAGCTCCGGGATTAAGGGTAGGGGGTACCGGTTTTTAACCGTAATCGCATTGAGCCCCCGATAATCTATACAAGGTCGCAACCCCCCATCCTTCTTAGGCACAAAAAACAATGGTGCCCCCGCTGGGGAATTGGAAGGTCGTATGAATCCACTAGCGATGTTGGCATCTAGATATCCTTTCAGGGTTTGTAACTCCGGGCCGGAGAGCGCGTAGATCCTCCCATACGGCGGTGTCGTGTGGGGTAGCAAGTCAATAGGGCAGTCATACTCCCTATGGGGAGGTAACTCCAAGGCTTCTTGTTCCCTGAAGGCAGCTTGGAGATCTCGGTACGGTTGCGGTAAGATGTTCCCTGCAATGTGTACCCCTTCTGTGGTACCTGCGATTATGGTGGCAGCCGCCAGCTGTCGCAAATGGGCGCGACATGATGGGTTCTCAAAGGTTATTTGCCGTCGTTGCCAGTCGATTGTCGGATTGTGAGTCCTCAGCCATGGGACCCCCAGCACCACGGGAAAGGCGGGGGTGCGCACTACATCTAATCCCAATTCTTCGTGATGGGTGCCCAAGGTTGCACCCATTAGGGGCGTGTGATAGGAAACAGGCCCAGACCTCAAGGGGGACCCATCAATAGTATATACGGGTTCTGGGAATTTCTTGCTTCGTAGGGGAATATTATGGCGCTGCACGAACTCTTCATCGATAAAGTTCCCCGAGGCTCCTGAATCAATAAGCGTCCATGCAACTAAGGTACGGTTCGAAGATATGGCCAACGTCAGGGGAACACACAAGTGCCCGGTGCGAGGAGCAATACTGCCCCCACAGAGGTGTAAAGGGGTAGGATTCTTCACCGGGGTTCCCCCTGCCCGCCCCGGCTTTTCTCGTTTCCCATCCGTCGCCGCTCTAGGGGCAACTGGGGGCATTCTCGGGAGAAGTGCCCGGCGAGCCCGCAGTAAAAACACAGCCGCTCGGTGCGGCGACGTTCTTTTTCTTGCGCCGAGAGCGGTCCCCGGGAGGCCCCCAACTGCATCGGTTCGGGGGCATCAAGTCGTCGACCCTCATTGGTTCCTGTACCTGCCCCCGTGGGGCGGATGGGCCATAATCTGTTGCCTTCCTGTCGCCGCTCTCGTCGTCTCTCGGTCAGCCGATCATCAATTTGGCAAGATAAGTTCACTAGTTTGGCCCACGTGGCCGGTACGTCTGTCATGGCCAAGTGGTCTTTTATTTCTTCACTAAGGCCTTTGCGATAGAGGACCTTTAAGACCTGGTCGGGCCAATCTAATTCCGCCGCCAACTGCTGGAACCTTGTTACGTAGTCTAAGAGTGGCCCCCTCCCTTGTTTTAGGATCATGATCGCTGCCTCCGCATCCTTCACCCGGTGGGGGTAATCAAAGAGAAATTGAAACTCCCTCAAAAACCCTGGGTAGTCTCGCAGCAGGGGGCTCTCCTTAACTAGCAACGGTGTGGCCCACTCGAGGGCAAGCCCCTCGAGGTGTCCGATAATAAAGGCCACCTTTGTTTCGTCAGTAGGGTACGTAAGAGGCTGAATTTGGAAGGCCAACTTACAAAGAGCCACGAACCCCGGGAACTGTTTCCGGTCCCCGCTAAACTTCATAATAGGAGGGTGTTTTGGTGCCCTACCTCCTACCGGAAGCGGTACGTCGGTGGCAGGAGGGTCAGGGACCAGGGGATAGGCCCCCACGCCACCCCCGCCTGCCGCCCCCTGTGCCTGTTGGTCCTTAATATCCCTAATCTCCATAGCTAAGGTTTTTATGGCCGTAGCCATTTCTTCTAATTGGGCTGCAAGGTCCATCGTTAGTGCCGGTGAATCTGTTAGGGTAGGGGGGTTTAGGAAGAGAGGGAGATGGTACCCTGCAACTCAATCGCCCTCGTCTAGATCCGAAACCCGGGCCGGTGTGGGCAATCCCTTTTACGGATGAGAAGACACCCCTCAGGTTCATATAGGGCCCAAAACCTCTGCACGAGAGACGTGGCCTATGTCATCATAGGGGGGGGAACCAGCAAGGCCCTGAGGATTGCCCCCACCGTCCGTGGGGCTGTAAACACAGCACCTATCCCCACTGTCGTCACACACACACCGATCACGTGTAATAAAAGGGAATAGCGGGGAACACGTGCACACGATCGTGGAGGGACTGGGGCAAGACTCACAAGAGGGTATGGGGTTTAGGGCGCCACCGAAATTCACACACACACGTAGACAGGTAGGGAGACACAGGGGCCCTGAGGGAATCGTGCTCCCAATTTCCCAACACACACCACCCACACCTCTGACCTCCCCTTTCTCCTTACCTCCTTCCCCGCACTCGCACTCACACGCACACTCCACGCACACACCAACACCCACGCTCCGTCTCCTTCTCCTTCTTCACAATGCTCTAAGTAGTTCAACGCTGGGGCCAGTCTCGCAGCAATGCTGTTCACCGGCAGCGCTTTGGTGAGACTGGCCCTCCTTAAATACCCTATGAAGGCCCCGCCCTCTGACGCAGCCTCTCTGAGCGTCTTCGCGCTGGTCCTGGCTCCGCCCCTTCTCTCTCAGCTGTGCCTGATCCCTGCAGTGTTTCCTTTGGGCTTGCTGCTTCTGCGCACTGTGGTGGTCTATTCTCCACGCTACCTGAGCGTGGCAACGTTTCCCCCACCTCATCCCTGTCGCTACATGGGGGCGTGGCTTCCTGTGGTTGCGGGGAACGCCGCGGCACCGCCGCCTGGCGTTTAAGGCGTCCCCGCGCCCCTAATCTCCGCCGTTTCGGGGCCCATCGCCGTGAGACCCTGACAGGAGGGCCCATGTCATGCTGGGGTTCTCTCCGCAGGAACCCCCTATGAGGTCACGGGCCCATGCGGAGGTCCCCTCCAGCGCAACATGGGCCCTCACCCTCTCGGCTCTGTCGAGCCACATTTCACGGTGGAGGGTGGCAGTCTGGCACCTGTCCCACAGGTTCTCAGTGCGGGACTGGTTGAGCATGGCTGCCAATATGTCCGGTCCCTATTCCCCTCCCCTTGTTGCACCTCCCTTGTGAGGACGAGCTCCTCAGAGTACACCTCGGCTAACCTTCTGGTTTCCTCGAGCAGTTCCCTCCCCAGGTCCTCTGTCCTCCACCAATTCCGGGCACCCATCTCCTGATTCCTCTCAGCACTGCCGGCAGCAACTGCCCTCACAGGACCAGGGCGCTCATCTGTGGGAGACATGTGACCCCGTTGGGGTATGTTGCTTGCCATGTCCGTGTACCCACATCGGTACATACGTTTTGCCACAGGGGATACCTTCCCCCCTTCTCTGTCCATCCCTATGGTGTTTGTTACTGCTTGGGTGGGGTCCCCGTATTCCCATCCCCTCTGTCAGATCACTGTGCTTGCCCCATATGGAGGCGCCTTCACCTGGGGCTCTGATGTCCCTGCACCTCCTTGTGGGCATGTCTCATGGTCCCTCCTCCCTTGTGAGCCCCCCACCAGCGTTCCTGTCAGGGGCTGTTACCCGAGTGGCTATTGTACCCAACTGTGATGGGCCCTTCCCTGTCATGCATAGGGGATGTTTTTCTCTATAGGCTGCCCCTGTGGCTGGCCTGCTACCCCATCGGCCTGGCAAAGGCCACCACCTGTTCCATTTGCATGGTGGCCTACCATCATTGTCCTGGAGCCCAGGTCTCAGGGGTGCCACTGGTTCCTCCTCGACCACCTCCTCCTGCGCAACCTCCTCCTTGTGAACATCCAGGGCATCTTGAACTGTAATGGGAATGTGGATCCATCAGTCAATCCCTGCTGCCCGGCTTTGCCTCTAGGGATGGGCGAACATGGTTTAGAAGTTCGGAGTTCGGCCCGAACTCAGCCTGTTCGGATGACCGAACCCAAACACAAACATGAACTGGCTGAACCGAACTCAATTCCGAATGTCGAAATGACCAAACAGTTTGGTCAGTTTGGATCGCGTTTGGGTGAGTTCAGGTGTCAAAAAAAGATTCACTGTAAGGTCAAACGTGACAGGGAGGGGTAGTACTAGTCACTGAGGAGCAGACTTCCAGGCACCAGGGGTGGAGAGGCTTGCAAGAAATGAAACTATCTGACTCCCCTCTTCCCAATACCTTCTGAGCTAGTCACTGTTCCTGAACAGCAGGC
>QEPC01011255.1:8629188-8644834 GCA_003113815.1 Sphenodon punctatus | reverse complement strand
CTTCCCCCCCCTCTGCAGCTCTTAGAGTGGCAAGGCGAGCCGCTCGCCTTGCCAAGCTGCAGAGGGGGGGGAAGTGGCAGGCAGCAACTGCAAGGGTGGCCGGCGGTGGTGGGTGGGCCCCCTCGCTGCGGGGCCATGATGCTCCGGCCGGCCGTGGGCCCCCACAGGCACGGGCCCGGGTGCAACTGAGCCCCCCCCGCACCACAGTAGCTACGCCCCTGCCATTGCCCACCCAGTCCATGCACGGGGCACTCAGGGAAAAGCCAGAGTGCCCTGTGTGGGGACAGGGTGGGTGGTGCGTGAATGCGGCGGCTGTATGGGGGGGGGAATTCATTTGAAGCGCTCCCCCAAACATGGCGCCCACACACCCGCCCCACACATCGAACACGAACCCCACCCCTACCCTGACTTGTTTAAAAACACCCTCTGACAGTGTCCAACACCAGATGCTGCAGGGGAAATACACAAAGACGGAGCACATAGAAGTGATCCATCAGCAGTCATTCACTCCCAGCTTCTGGCAGTCAGAGGTTGCATGCATCCCTTTGGTAAAGCTTGAAAACAGGGCTGTGATGTATTGTAAAAGCTAGAATGAAAAGTCAGTTTTTAAAAGAATCAAACCCTTATTGCTAAAATGTCTATCAGGATTTATCAAGTCTGACTCAAGGTTTTCATCATTGGGGTTGACAATTCTCATCTGCCCACAAGTTACCTAGGCACAATTGAAATCCTCCTCCAGATGTGTATGCCACAGCTTAAGCCAATGCCTAGTACATCTCTTATTCTGAAACAATTAGTTGAAAGCAGGAATATTTTAACAGATACCTCTGTCATGGTCTTGGATTCAGTCTTCATAGTAATTCTTAGTAGTCCATATCTTTAGCTTCCCCTTACCATGGGGGAAGGGGAACATGCCTAGCATGTTGTAGAGCAATTTGTCTCCCTAGCCCAGGGATGTGCATCTGTAATGTTTGATATTAGTTACAAAAATGAATGGAGATCCATTCATGTTCATAATGAATGTTATGAAAATGGATGAATAAGCAAACAATTATAATTTTAACTTAAAAATTAAAAATAAAATAATTTTAAAAACTGTGCATGCGCAAATGGCCTTCGGGACCGTTCTGCACATGCGTGTCCTTTTCAAAATGGGGCCGACGCTGCCGGTGTGATTTCGGAAAAGGGTGGACATGCACAGAATGGCCATGGTGGCCATTTTGTACATGTGCTATGAATTTTTAATTTTTTTAAAATTAAAAATAAAATAAAATAAAAAAATAAAATCACTGAGCATGTGTAAAATGGCTATCGGATTATTCTGCATATGCACACCCTTTCCAACAATGGCACTGCTGCTGCCAACATCATTTTGGGAAAGGGCTGCACATGCACAGAATAGCCTGGTGACCTTTTTTACATGCACAGGGATTTTTATTATTAATTATTAATAAAATAAATGGGGGAAAACCAGTAGGGCCGTTTACAAACACCCCAGAAAACAAAGGGGCGGGGATTGTAAACAAAAATGAAAACTAAAGAAAAATCAGTAGGGGTGCCTTCTGCACACCCCTGTAGTCTCTCCTAAGATATTCATTCTGACTTTTTATTAGGGAGTTGGTAGCATGACTTCACTCACCATGTAGTTCCTGTGGCAACGTTACTCATGCCTTATAGAATGCACCTGTGAAGTCTTAGATGGCTTCTATGCCACAATGGGTTAATTACTGGGGAAGTTAAATAAGGAAACCATGCCCAGTAAAGCTTACACTCTACTTACACAACAGTTCTTCACTTTTACCTGGTTTAAAAGTGGTAAAACTAGGTAGAAGTTATGTCCCATATAATAGTAGGAGTGATTCGAATGATATCTTTTATTGGACCAACTGTTGTTGGTGAAATAAACAAGCTGTTGGGCTAATAAAATATATAATTCAAACCACTTTGGGACAAACACAGCGACCACATCTCTGGGATATAAAAGTACAAATTACAAAAGTGATGAAATTGCCAGAATGTCTGATGTTCAGACTCTGAATACAAACGATGACACACTTTGACGAACATTTTCTCCTCTTGGACTAGTTATTTATTGACGACTTGGGTACTCCATGAATCTAGAGACATGACAGGTATTCCATCACTGGTAGTGTTCGTGCATAATACAATGATTGATTTGTTTCAAGGGAGAATTTGTTGCTTCCTTTTGAAGGCAGTTTCAAAAGGGCAACAATATAGCCAATGCTATCAAGATATTTAAAAAAATAAACTAGTAGCTTCCTCTAAATCAATTAGCCTCAATTACAATTGTCAGAAATGAGTCAGCAATTGGATAAATATTGGGCTCTTTCTACAAGCTACGCTGCAGTGCAGTTTTACACTGGAGCAGTGTAAAGGGACGTTATCAGACAGCTGGGCAAGTCAACAATATTTTATTGCCAGTATTTAAAGTGATTTGTTTGCTTACGTACCTTCATCACTGCTACCCAAAGCTGAGCAGCTAGCAAAGAAGAGTCATCTCCCCAAATACCTAGGGAAAAAAGAGTTTCCTATGGACCTGTGTGAATAAGAAGAGGAATCACCAAACTTGAGAGCTGACCAAATTGCCTCCAGACCTTTTTTACCCAGGAACTTCAACTTTAGTCCCACTGTTGATGGGCTCAAAAAGAGACACTAGTTTGGGTAACATAAGGCCTGTCATGAATCATCTCTAAAATGTCCCTGTGCCTGAACTGAACCATTTAGGTCTGCAAGAACTGGAGTAGCTTTTAACCTCACTGCTTTTCCATTTTTCTATAGCCCTGCAGTCCCTGATTTCAGCTCTTACTGCAAGCAGAAATGAAAAAAATGAAAAAATCTATTCTAGTCCAACCCTGCATTCCTCTTGCACTCAAGACTCCCATTTACTTCAATGGGAAAATAGAGTAAAAATGGTTTTCTGTCTATATATGAATGCTCAATGAATTTCACTTCCTTCTATCGCACTCTCCAACTTGGACAATAAATGGGTAGTGAATGTATTCCAATTCCAGATCTGTATAGACATCACTATTCACCCAATACAGGTTTTCTTCTAATCTGATGGAAAATAAATAAAGACGATTTCATTTAAAAAACCTTATCTTCAGGCAAAAGCACTGAAACCTCTTTGGCTGCTTCAACGGGGCAAGGCTGATTTTAAGAATTTTTTCTTTTAATGTAAGCAGGCATAGCAGAGGAGAGGTCCTAGAGTTCACATTTCACAATGAAACCTTTTCAGGATTTTCAGCATGAGGAAAATAAAGGTGAAAAGGTACCTACAACTTTCTAATGTTAAAAAGAATTGCCAAGATAAAGACCACAGGGCCTAGTCCTACATACCTTGCCTGTCCAAACCTCCAATTGCGAACAATGTGAAAACAAGTACATCCTTCCCCCAACCTTTTCTAAAGACACTTTCTGCACAATGTATGAAGTTCAAACTCATCTTCTCTTTGGGATGGTTTTAAACAACAACAACAAAAAATTGCAATCCTTATCCTCCTATTTTACTGTTTGAGGGTTCCTCCATCAAGACTCTAGGTACTCTCCTCTGGAAGTCATTCTACTGCTGGATATTCCACAGGTCTAAAGAAACAGAACACACTTTTCCTACTATCATAAGGAGGGAGCTCTTGCTAATTGCTAGGGATGTGCGAACGCGGTTCAGATGTTCAGTGTTCGGCCTGAACTCGGCCCGTTTGGATGGTCAAACTGAACGGCCGAACCGAACGCCCGAAGCCCTGAACAGTTCGACTGCATTTGGCTGAGTTTGGGCGCATTCAGGGGGTGGGGAAACATGACTGGCAGGCCCAGGGATGGGGACGGCAGCTGAGGAGCAGACTTCCTGACGCCAGGGAGGCTTGGACTAGCAGCCAGCCTGCCCGATCACCAGCCCTCTTTTCCTCAGACCACTGGCTTCGCAGTCTGTGATTGGCCATGGCCTAGGCTGCACAGAGCCAATGGGGCTTGTGGTAAGGCGGGAGCAGCAAGTAACAAAAGTCATTGCCCTCCTGAGTCCCCCTTTCCAACTCCTTCTGAGCTAGCCACTGAGCCTGTCAGTAGGCGTTTTCAGAAGTCTCCCTCTCTCAGCATTTTGTGTACCTCCCAATCCATTGCCATCCTCCTCCTATTTTACCCATTTCCACACATTTACCTCCGTAGTTTCATTTATTTAGATTAGATTAGATAGATTTAGCTGTTATTTTTATTTTTTACCCCTCCCTGTGTTCTTTCTTCTTACCTTCTGTTGAATCCTTCCCTCCTCCCTGTATATATTCCATCCCTGATTCCCTTCCCCTGTTTTTGGATTTATTTAGAGTAGCATTAGATTTCAGTTTTGTACCCCTCCCTGTGTTGTTTGTTGTGAGCTGTCTGTGTCCCCCCCATCCCTGTCGATAGATAGATAGATAGATAGATGTCGGAGTTAACTAAGTTATAGAGATAGAGATAGTGTGTAGTGATTCAGTTTTAATATTTTATAGTGTGTTTGTAGGACTAGGACTTTGTAGATATTAGATAATATTCCATTTAGTTTCATAGGTTTTAGAATAGTTAATAGCAGTTAGAGTTAGTGTAGATATATATATATATATATAATATTAGATTACAAATTTGAATAAATAAATAAATAAATAAAATCTTCCTATGCATTCTTTGGGTGGGAGAAATGGAGATGGGAAGCAGGAGAGGCCGGTCTGCTGCCTGTAAGGCAGGCAATGGGGCACGTGGCAGAGATGGCAGAGGTTGTGCCAGCGGAGTGTCAGCAGTAGCAGCCCGAGCTCATCACCACGTCTCATACTGCACAGGCCTGATTTTGGCAGTCAGGCTTCAGAAGCTCCCAGCAGTGGCACTAGGGGTGTGGTTCAGCGGCGCCTCCTGTGAGCGTTCTCCACTGCCATGCAGGGCACTGGAAGGCCTGCAGTCAAGGAGGCTGCAGCTGTCTCTGCTGCGGCTGCAGGTGCTTTGGGGTCAGATGTTCCTCCAGGGTCACCAATGTCCCCCATTGTTGAGGTGATCCCCAGCAGTCCAGGGCTGGTTGATCCCACCCTGGCTGCTAGAGACAGGGCCTGATCCTCGGGCAATGGCAGCAGGGAGAGGAGCAGCAGTAGCAGCAGCAGCTATAGGGGGCACAGGGAGAGTGGCAGCAGCATGGTGGGCAGTCGATCATCCTCAGGGTCCCAGTACTCCCCTTCGCGGGACATCACTCTGATTGGGGACAGCAAGGCAGACACTATCCCTGCAGAGGAGATGTCTGGTGCTGAGGTGATGGCTGTCCCTCTGAGAGCTGTTTCGCCACCATGTTCTGCCCCTCCCAGCAGCGCTGTCAGCGGTACGTCACCTGGTGTGTGGGCCAGAAGGCAGGAGGGGGCAAAAAATCCTCCGTCTGGGCACATTTTAAGTTGATGCGGGCGGATGATCCGAGGGAGGTGCAGTGCACTTTATGCCAGAAGGTGGTGAAGCGTGGGCAGGTGCTCACCAACCTTGGCACAACTGCAATGGCAAGGCACCTCAAGACATGCCACAGTGCTGTGCTGCTAAGCAGGCAGGAAGGGGCAGTGGATGCCAGCAGGTTCCCAACTGCAGCGGTCAGTCGTCCGCCTCCATCAGCATGCAAGCATCCTGTTCGAACAGCTGCCCCTCTAGCAGCAGGAGCAGGGGGCAGCAGTAGCTAGTGGGCAGCAGTAGCAGCAGCAGGAGCAGCAGCAGCGTCAGTGCACCATGGAGGAGCTGGGGTGGGGGCATCTGCCAAGTCCATTAGCAGCTGCAGGACATGGAGGGCAGCATGGCCACCCTGCCACGTGCGTGTTGGGGGAAATGATAGCGCTGGATGGGCAGCCCTTCTCGGTGGACGGGGACATGGGGTTTAGGTGCTTGATTGGCTTCCTGGCCCCCCAGTTTAAGTTGCCCTCGCACACCACTCTGAGTCTGGCTGCCACTGATGCCTGGCAGCCTGCAACGCCCGTCCAAGCAGGGGTGCCGTTGGGCCTCTGCCACTGCTCCATTGATTCCTGGCAGCCTGCAATGCCCGGCCATGATGGTGACTAGAACTGGAGAACTCAGCATAGAGTGAGCATAACTGGAGGCCTGCCAGCATGCAATGCCCGGCCAAGTAGGGTTGCCAGCTACCAAGCCCTGACCAGGCCTCTGCCGCTGCTACGCTGATGCCAGCCAGCCTGCAATGTCCAGTCAAGAAGAGGTGCCAGCCACCAAGCCCTGGCTGGACCTCTGCCGCTGCTCCACCGATGCCAGCCTGCAATACCCTGCCCCCTATGGGTACCAGCCACCTAGCCCCAAGCCTTCCCAGCCTCTGCTGCTGCTGCTTCTGGGTCTCAGAAGGCCAGCCCTGGTGAAACGGACACCCCAAGGAGCCAAGCGCTGAGCCTGCCTGCCCGGGCAACCCGGCATGCCAAGTGCCAAGCCTTCCCGATCTCTGCTGCTCCTGCTGCTGCTGGGTCTCTGATGGCTTGCCATGCCACCACAAGCATCCCAGGGGTCCTGGAGCTCGCCAAGTCTCCTGGTGGTGCCGAACTCTGCCGAACGTTCGGCAGGTCCGAACTCCGCTGGACCAAACCCACAATCCCAAACTAAGTTTTTAGTCTGAATGTCCAAACATCTAAACTCTGTCCTGTTCGCACATCCCTACTAATTGCTGTGTGTTTCAGGAAAACAATGCCAGTTGTTAAAGGAAATTTTAGGGGTATAAAAGGACACAAACTGGCTAATCAAATTACATGTGTTGCTAATATCGAATTATTAAAACAGAGGAATCTGATCTACTCCACATTGCCCTTTATGGTACTGGTTTATGACACATCACTCTGTTTAGACAATGAGATTATCCTGGTCATTTTTGTTATCTAGTTTTCACACACTAGTACCATTAGCGCCCACTCCTGCAAACATGTTGTAGCACCCACTTCTACAAACATGTACAATCTGTTACCTGGGGTCTGTACACTCATATCCTCACCACATGGACCAGTCAGCCATCATTCTCAATGCAACCAAGCCAAGCACGTGCACCTGGGACCTCGCATCTTCATGAATGTTACACTCCTTGTCTCTCCCTTTGTTCCCCTTCCTTCGTCTCCCCCCCGCCCATCCCCCATCTCTCAGATTGTAAGCCCTAGGGCAGGGACCATGACTATTCCATTACTTTGTAACGCACCAGGTACATTGCTGTCACTATATAAATGCTTGATAATAATAATAATAATAATTAATTAATAATAAATAATTAATGTTGTCCAAATATAGTACTTGTTACTGAGAGTAGTCCTATTGGTTTTATGATATTGTGGCATGCAGTGGCCCCTTTGGCTTTCAATATTTTAAGGACAACTAACATGAAATTAATGAGCCCACATTTTGTATTTAGTTATTTTAGCTCTCTTTTTCCTGCCTTTACCACACCCTTTTAAAAAGAGCAAACTGAACTGAGTCCCTTTGAGAAAACTGCAATATAGACTCCTACATTTGTATGATTTGGGGCTCACCCAGACTGTGCAGATTTGTGGGTGTCAGCAATTTATTTATTTATTTATTTTGTCGCATTTATATGCCGCCCCCTTATGTCTACATCATCTTGGGGCGGCTTCCATAAAAAAATAAAACAATATTTAAAACCAGAATAAAATTTACAATATTCAACAGTTTTTAACCCTCATTAACCCCCCTCCCCACCGAAGGCCTGGGAGAACAGCCACATCTTACATGCCCGTTGAAAGGCCGGTAGACTTGGGGCCAGGAGGGCTTCCTCCAGGATGGAGTTCCACAGCTGCAGCCCTACCAACGAGAATGCTCTCTCCTTGCTTCACGCGGAGGACCTCCAGGAAGGCGCTCCCAGTGGACTGAAGGGGCCATCCTGAGATGCAGAAGGCGAGGTGGTCCCTCAGATATCCGGGGCCAAGACCGTACAGGACTTTATAGATCAAAGTCGACACCTTGACTCTGGCTCGGTACGTTATAGGCAGTCAGTGCAGCACACAGAGCACAGGTGTAATGTGCTCTTGTTGACCCGTCCCTCTTAGGAGACGGGCTTCTGCATTCTGCACTAGCTGCAACCTTCGGGCCCACGTCAAGGGAAGCCCCACGTAGAGTGAGTTACAGTAGTCCAGTTTCGAGGTGATGAAGGCATGGATCAGAGTGGCCAGGTTGGATCTGGAAATGTATGGGTTAAGCCTCCGCACCAGATACAGCTGACGGAAAGCCACCCTTGCCCCTGAGTCCAATATCACCCCCAGACTTTGTACCTGCTGGGCCACAGAGGGGCACACACCCTCCACAAGGGGGGCCAGCACCTCCCGCGCTTTACCCATCATCATCACCTCCGTCTTATCAGGGTTGAGCTTCAGTCTGCTCTGCCATAACCATGTCACAACGGCCTCCAAACACTGGGACAGCACAAAGACGGCAGGACCTGGGTCAATTGAAAAGAAGAGGTAAAGCTGGGTGTCGTCAGCATATTGGTGGCAACGCACACCAAACCCTTTCACAATCTCCCCCAAGGGCTGCATATACACATTAAATAATAATGGAGACAAGATCAAACCTTGCAGAATGCCACAGTCCAGGGCCCGTGGGCTAGATGTTTCTGCCCCCACGACAACCCACGGGATCCTCCCTGAGAGGAATGACTGGAACCATGCTAGGACAGTCCCATCCAGACCCTCCAGGTCATGCAATCATCTCAGCAGCATCCCATGGTCCACTGTATCAAATGCAGCCGAGAGATCTAGCAGGACTAGTAATGTTGAACCTCCATCTCCCGGTGGAGATCGTCCACCAAGGCCAACAACGCCGTCTCTGTTCCATAGCCAGAGTGAAATCCTGATTGAAATGGGTCAAGGAAACCGATGCTATCAAGATGAATCTGGAGCTGTAGAGCTCTGCAGGTTCAATAACCTTCTCTAAAAAGGGAAGGTTAGAGATGGGCTGGTAGCTGGTGAGTACATCCACATCCAGAGTTGACTTCTTCAGCAGGGGACGCACCATAGCTTCCTTGAGGTCGGGGGGCAATCTACCCTGCCGAAGGGATGCGTTGATTACGCCCGCCAGCACCATCCCCAACGTCTCCCTGGAGGCTTTTACCAACCAGGACGGGCATGGATCTAATTCACAACTAGTGGCTCTAACAGACCCCAAGACATCCACAGCATCGGCTGGCATCACTTCCTGAAACTCACCCCAGAAAGATGGACCAGACGGAGCTTCATCACCTCATGGATCCGAGTGATCTTGTCTGCAAAGTAGATTGCAAACTCCTCACAGAGGGCCTGGGACAAGTCCCCATCCAGGCGGAGGGAGGCTGGACTGACCAGCCCAAGCACCACCTGGAACAGCTCCATTGGACGTGACTTTGCAGACGATATGAGGGTGGCAAAGAACTCTTTCTTTGCCACTCTCACAGCCTCAACATAGGACCACAAATGGATCCTATGGAGAAGTTGGTCGGATTGAGCATGAGTCCGACGCCAGCATCGCTCTAGTCACCTACCTACCTGCTTCATACACTGCAGCCCCTCAGTAAACCAAGGGGCCCTGCGATGACGAACAGAGGTAGGGGACATTTTGGGGCCACCCTGTCAATAGCCCCCCCGAGCAAGGTGTTCCATGCCCGGACAAGCTCATCAACAGGGCGGCCATCAGAAACCAGGGTTATATCCCCCAGGGCCTCCTGGAACCACTGAGGTTCGATCAGCCTCCAGGGGTGGACCATCCTAACTGGTCCCATCCCCTTCCGGGGGTGGCGCACTAAGAGACTGGTCTGAAGGAGATAATGATCCGTCCATGACAAAGGGCACAGCTTTCAATTCCCCCACTATCAATTTCCCCAAATTGCAGGTTTATAGTAGTTTCCCACAACAGAAAAGTATCAAGCTATTCCACACCTTTAAAAAGGCCTAGAGAAACCTTTCTGGATTTAATAATAAATGTTTCAAAATCAACTGACATATTAACAGTGTTAGTTTTATCTTGATTCCTACCTTTTAGAAAAAAATATCAATGACGTGCATTTTGTAATTATTTTATGTAACAAAGAGATTCCCAATCTGTAGTTCATGTCAACAAGTGGGGTCATGCCATTTGCAGATGGGGTTCACAGTCTCCATTGATATGTGATATACTTTGCAAGCCTTTGTTGCTGTCTGGGATCATGGGATTATATTATCTAATCTATTCTATTTCATGGGATTATATTTAAGTCTCAGAATGGGGTCACACAGGCTAAAAGCTGAGGAACCACTGATGTAGTCGTTTGTAGTATTTATACTAGAATGAGTGATGGGCTTTTCTTTTTCTTTCTGGTTCATGGGGAGTGGGGGGTGGGTTTCTTGTGTTTTTACATACCAACCTGACGGTGCCAAACTTGCCATCCTTATGTAATCTGGACAATGAGGCTGATTTAGGGTGTTTTCACACGAGTCTGTGTTTGGTCCATGCAGCCCCCCACATACATGTTTTACCATGTAGCACTAATAAATGGGCAGCCCCCTGCCCCCACCTGCATTTCATGAGCTGGCAGTGACTGCCACAGGTGGCACCACTCCACACTTTCCCTCTCCCCAGCCCTGGCTCTGATGGAAAGAGGCAGGTCACTGCCAGAGAAGGATTCTTCCCTGGCTGTGACCACCCCCCTCCCCTTTTTCTATCTGACTCCTTCTTGCACCCCCACTCTCTACTCTTCCACCTGCTTGGTTTCACATCTGAAGGATCAGGGCAGCAGAGAATGCAAGCAGAGGCCAGGATGAAATGATCAACCTGGCTGCAAGAAAGGTTGGGTGGCAGCAGCTACCTGGGCTGGAGAGAGCAGCTAGGGTCTGGCTGGAAATGGTGCAGCTGCTGCCCCACCACCGCCTGTCATTTTCATTCCGGGCTCGGCTTGCATTCCGTGCCTCATGGTTCATTCCAGCTTGGGCTGCACCGCTCCCAGCCAGCTCCTAGCTGCTCTCTCTAGTCCGGGTTGCTGCTGCAGCCAGCCCAGCCAAGTCCAGGATTAAATTGACAGCTGGTGGCCAGGCCGTGAGGAAGAAGCTGCTGGAGCAGCAGACAGGAAAGAAGAGTGCTGATGGTGCTTAATTTCAGGCCATGCTAACCATGACTCTATGTTGCTGGAGGACCTGGGTTTGGGCAAGGTTGCAGGTGACCCTATTAAATGGGAGACAGATGTGTGGGCATGCACTAGCATGTGCTCATGGCGGGCTCACGATATCCTTGGACAATGCCACAAATGGGGAGTGCATGCAAGTGAGTGGGGGTTGTGGGGGGTGCAGGCTAACAGCTGGCAAACACCTAATAGATGAGCAGGTGAACACCCACCAGGTGAGTGGTAATGCGGGCTAGTGTCTCGTTTATTTTCACCCTTAGAGGCTGTTCTTACCATTTTAAATGCTATAGGCTGCTTCCACTCTTTTAAATCTTCTAGTATAATATGTATTTGATGTGATTTTATCATCTCTGTTTTTCTGCTTTTAACCCCCAGTTTGGTGCAATATGACCCGCACTGTCACTGCATCATAACTCCCACTTACCTATGCCAAAAAAGTGTTAAAAAGACTGACATGAAATGCTAATTTTAAATAATGGAAACTTGTGAATGAAAATAGGTTTTAATGGACAAGAAATCCAAAGGAGCTGCATCTGAGACAAAATCAAATACTTAGCAAATGCAATCAGGGTACACAAATGCACATAGAAAAGGATACAAAGGAGAGCAACAAAGATGATAAAGGGGAAGTCATATGAAGAGAGCTTGAAGGAGCTGGTGAACATCTTCTTTTCTTTAAAAACAAAATAAAAAACAACCCTACCCCCATTTTATAACTGACTTTCCTGATAAGATCTGCACTCTGAGGGTGTTACAATGTTGGTAAATAGCCTTTGATTCGGTGATAATAGTATACTGCTAACTGCTGCATGCTAATGGAATATATCCTTGGGAAGCTGTGAATTCTACACCACCGGGAGTTTTTAAGTAGAGACTGGATGTGCATATATGTCTGGGATGATTTAGGTATAATAATAATAATAATAATAATAATAATAATAATAATTAATTAATAATAAATATGGCACAGTAAATCCTGCACCATGCAAGGGGCTGGACTCAATCATTCCAGTTCTATGATTCTTATAGAGAAAATGGGAAATCAACAAAGGAGAAACAAGCATAAACTGCAACAGAAACTGTATGGAATGAAAAGGATGGGATCCAGGGAAACGGGTACAATGACATGTAGGAGGCCATAAGAAGTAAGTGGAATGACAAGGTCTGGGTGGAATGATGAGAGGACAATGGGGAGATGAAGGAACAACAAGGAATAAGGAGGAATGGGTTAAAGGAGAGGATGAGGTGGAATGACAAAAAGGAATGTCATGGAGAGTGGCTTGTATGAAAGGGGTCAGAAGTAATAGGCGGAACAACAAATGGCTGCTTTTAATGCCAATAAGAGTTGAAGGAATGACAACCTGGAAGGAACCGAGTAGAATAACAAAGATGCGATCAAGAGGAATGAGTGGGATAACAATGAGGGAGAAAGGGGGAATGAGTGGTGTGACAAGAGACTAGGTGGAAGGATAAGCAGGACAGCTAGAGTGAATGGGTGGGTTGATATTAATGAGTAAACCCTGGGAATGGTTAGAGTGACAAGGGAGTGGGTAACGGGGAGACCCTGTGGGTGTTTTTAGATGGACCTGGGAGTGGCCATCCCCAGGTCCGCTCTGGTGGCAGTGGATTTAAATGGATGCTGCCACTAAGACTTCTGTCCACCTGTGCACACACCCCTTCCCTGCATCATAGAGCTGTGGGTGGATCAGCAGCTGCTCTAGGCCGCCACCTGAAGCTTTATGGCTGTTGTTGGGGCAATCCACAGTCAGGAGCAGAGCTGCAGTGGTAGGCTGTCCTTTAGATGGACTGCTACTCAGTCCGCAGCTGGTGCTCTGGGTGTGGGCAGCCAGCTCTGCTGCAGTGCTTTGGGATGTTCTGGAGCCCTACGAGCGGAGCCTGCTCCGTTACTGCTCCTCCTCACCCCAGGGCAGGGGCCTGAGTTCACTAAACCAAAAACCTTAAATTCTGCAACCAGTGAAGTCAAATTCTGCAAATTCACCGCAAGCATTCATATTTGCATAATTAACGTGATTTGCATAACTATGCATGCTGGGAAGCAAATTTGCAACAGGTCTGACATAGAATCACAACTTTGCTAATCAAACACAACTCAAATCCTCTGGGTTACAGTACCCCAGAATTCCCACCTCATATTAAAACCTCAGACCTCCCTCACCCAAACATAGGGCCTTCAGACCCCACCCACCCACAATTCATCTCCCAGGGGCCTATTTACCCTCGGGGTCATGGTCACACCTCCCAGACAGACGGCAGCTGCAGCAGCAGTTTTAGTTTGGGATCAGGTGACAAGTTTATGCCTGAATCAGGATTTAAAGATCCTGCAGACAGCCCCCACTGCAGTGTCACTGCAATTTGAGAATGGCACTGCAAGGATTGGCTGATTCTGCGAGGATTGGCTGATTCTGCAAAAATCACTGCAAATTGCAGCAACGCTGTCAACTTGGTACCTGCCCCAGGGTGGCCTACCTTTACATGGATGGGCCACCCATGGGTGAGGCAGAGCAGGAGTTGAACAGGTGTCCAGAAATCTGCATATTCATGAGTGGGAGAGGCCCGTGTGAAGAACATGATATGCGCATGGTCAGTGGGGGGGGTGCACGCTCCTGCATAACATGCATCCCCACTCACCACCCACTCATTAGGGATGGGTGAACAGAATGTGGTTCAGATGTTCGGTCGTTTGGTTCGAAACCCGAGTTTGGGTTCGATGGTTCGATTCATCCGAGTTCGGTTTGGCCGAACTTGACCGAACAGTCAAAAATAGCGAAATCGAAACCAAAACCTGATTTTTGGCCCTGGAAAGACATTTTTCCTGCCCCCAAACTCATCTGTATTCATCCGAACTGTTCGGTCGTTTGAGAGTTTGGTTCAGACGTTCGGTTCGGAAGTCCGAACAGACTGAGTTCAGTCTGAACTCCGAACATCTGAACCGCGTTCTCCCATCCCTACCACTCATTCCCACACATGGAGCAAGTGGGGAAAACAGAGTGGGGGGGTGAGTGGGGATGCATGTGCAGCAGTGTGCACGCCCCGCCCACCCACCGTGCATGCACTGGCGCGCCCACACACCCCCACCCAGCAGCACAGTGTAAAAATGGCCTTTGTTAGAGGAGTAGCTTCTTTGTATATTTTATAGTTCATTGAAGCCTATCATTATTTCCAGTCAGCATTCCATTATTTCCATTTGTGTGCGTGTGTAAATAAAAGCAGGGCTGGTCTTACCACAGAAGTTCCGCAAATTCTAAGGCTGGTTTGTGTATGGGGTGCGTGGTTGGGGATTAATTCTTCTGTGTATAGGGAGAATATGCTTGAGCCTTGGAGAGTAGTTTGGATGGATTGCCTTGTGTGATCACGCACCGGGAGGCTTGCATTAACGGAAGATGCGGGCATGGCTTTCAGGAGCCAGGTGGTATGGCTGCCATCCCTTCCATTCCATTTTCTTATTGGATGGCAACTGGATCAAAATAACGGTCTCCTTTTTTATTCATTTAAAAAAATTGAGCCCAGTCCCAAGGGCTCAGCATAGAATAGCCAATTTAGAGGGTCTATCAGTCAGCTTTTGCCATAATATGCTTCCAATGCCATAAGAAATATAACATTAACTTTCACACAGCTTTAGGCCTTTTTTTACATGGATGCCGCTGCGGGCCCGGTGGCTGGAGGTGGGTGGGTGAGCACAACCACCAAACACCCATTGGCGCCAAGCAGGGAGACATTTACATGCACACCGTCCTGGGGGGTTGTGGGAAAGAAGGGGTGGGGCCAGCACACACCCATCACGTGCACACACACACACAGGGCAACACTGAGCAAACACTCATAACATTTATACGGACAACCCGTACACCAAATGGAGGGGAAACCACGCCCATCTCAGTGACATTACAACATGGCCAGGTGAGGGCAAATGAAGCCACAGCACATGGCCCCGCCCCCACACTGTCAGACTCTGAGTGGATGGGGGAGGACGGAGCTGGAATGTCAAGAGATATAAAGAAGCAGCCCCTGACAAACCCTGAGACTCAGGCCAGACAGCTGGGTGCCATGGACCCCTTGGAACCCAGACCACACCCGCACACCACAGTGCACACAAGCACACTGGGAAACCCAGCAGGATGCAGGACAAAGGGGACCCCAACGAGGGGAGGAGGGCCGGAAGTGAGCACAGTCACCGGGAAGAACAGACGAGCCCTGAAATTTTATTTTATTTATTTATTTATTTATTACATTTATACCCTGCCCCTCCTGAAACAGCTCGGGGTGGCTTACAATCTCAAAAGAAAAAATAATTATATCTCTCTGCACTTATCACCCTCCATACTCCAGCCTGTGCACTTCACTCCTCCTCCATTCCTTCTCTCACCCTTCCACGCCTTCCCTGCTCCCCTAAGCGTCTTTGTCCCTTCTCACTTGCTGCCCCCCATGCCTGGAACTCCCTCCCTGTCCACATCCGCCTTGCCCCCTCCCTTCATACCTTCAAATCTCTCCTTAAAACTC
>QEPC01011255.1:8590300-8607398 GCA_003113815.1 Sphenodon punctatus | reverse complement strand
GAAGGAAGCGGTGATACACACACATTTCACATCCGCGAATTCTTGTAGCGAAAATAATGCAGAATCGCAGAGTATCGCGCGAAATTATGCGAGGCGCAAACAGGGATGCCGAGGTTTAGGAATGGAATCGCGGAGCGGTAACAGCTGATTTCGCATCAGCCCTAGCGATAGTCACCGTGAGGGGTACTTGCAAATGTGGCTTGAGGGTTGTCTTCCAAGGAGGGTGCTGTCTTATGGCCAGGATGCCCCCTGTTCATCCCGGCCCTGAGTGTTTCCCCGATCCTGGCGCTGCGGGGGCAAGGAGGGGCACTCCTGAATGAAATGACTGGGCCCCCCACAATAAAAACATGCCTTGGTCTTTCGCCTTTGTTCCCTCTCCTCCAGTGGCAAGGGTCCTCAGGAGGCCCTGATTTGCATCGGCTCGGGATCCGCGGTGTCCTTGGGCAATGGAGATGGAGCTGGAAGTACCCCAGGAGCAAACCCATGGCAATCCTGTCACCGTTCTCACCATCACTAGGTCAAACAATCCTGGATCTGGAGTGCCAGGGAAGCAAGGCCCTCCCAGGTCTCGGGAAGGGCAGTATAGGCCAGCTGATCCTTAATCTCATCACTAAGTCCTTTACGAAACAACACGGTTAGTACTTCGTTAGGCCACTGCAAGTCCAGGACTAATTGCTGGAATCCGTTACATAATCAAGTAGGCTACCCTTCCCTTGCCTAAGGACATAATAACAGTCTCAGCATCTCGACGGTGATGGGTGTGGTAAAAAAGAAAGGAAAATTCCCTCATGAAGTTTACATAGTTGGACAATAAGAGGCTCTTCCCTTTCAACAAGGTGGTAGCCCACTCCAGGGCTCCCAATGATATGGGCCACCTTTAAGGTATCGGAAGAGTATGTGGCAGGCAGGCTGCATGGTAAAGGTCAGCTCGCATAGGGCTAAGAAGCCCTGAAACGAACGTCTATCCCCCCCAAACTTCTCCACCCAAGGACCTTTTGGTTTCTGGGCCCCACCCAGGCTGCTAGGTGGTGCAGAGGCTTGGGGATTCCCACAGGGGCACTGACAGGAGCTTCAACAGGAGCTGCAAAAGGGGCTGCCACAGGGGCCACAGCCAACACCCCTGGTGTGAGCCCCGCCCCGGCAGTTATCTGCCCTACAGCCATGGCCTGCTCTGCCTGTTTCACCTGCAGGTCCTTCACCTCTAAGGCAATTGCCTGCATGGTGGATAACAACTCTTCCATTTTGTGAGCTAAATCCATAACCTTTTAGCCCTAGGCAGGGGAAGGGGAAAAGGGGAAAGGGAGATATGTGCTGGTAATTCTGTCAGTGGAGACTGGGGAAAGGGGCAACACAGACTCCAACCCACATGCACCAGAAACACACACGCAAGCTGTCCCCAGTGGGGAAGGGGAAATCGCCCATCAGGATAGTATTGCGGCCCTATGTGTCTCACAGAGACAGGGCCCCTATCATCATAGGGCACAGAGTTGAAGGTTGAGGCCAGGCCCAGCTCTGCCCTCCACAGATACACAGACCACTCACGTGTGCTAGAGGGTAGGGGAAGGGACTCACAGTGAGGAGGGTTGTGGGCCGCCAAGAGGAAGGACCCAGGGTCTGGGGGGAAGGAGACACTACATACACTCAGGATGGGGGAAGGGACCCAGGACAGGGGGAAGGGAAAGGGCTTGCATGCTGACACTCATTCCCACAGTCACACCCAATGCAATCTCCAAGTTTTCCAAGGACAGGAAGGAGCAGGGAACAGTTATACCATACACCAACCCTACGTATGCACAAGCACCCCCCAACACCTGCATGTCTCTCACAAAAACAAATCCCAACACTTAGCTTTGGGGCCAGCTTCTCGCTACAATTACCGGCACCAGGGAACTCCCTGCGCTGGTTTAAGAAGGGAAAGACATGCCTCCCTGGCATGCCCTAAGCCGTGCAGAGTGCCACAGTGACTGTAGCAGCAGCCCTACCCCCTACGGGACCACGAGGTGCGGCACAGCATTGTGCGTAACTGGGCTGGTCGCCTTGGCAATGGGACGCAGCTGGAAGGCATCCCCTGCCATGCTCATCCCAGGGATAGGGGTAGGAAGCAGTAGGTGCGCCCCCCAGACCGCCCTGCTCCCCCCCAAGCCCCAGCCCTGACACAAGCAAAACTTTATAAACCAACTAAAGGAACAGGCTCAAATCAAACAACAAACAACAACACTGAGCGGCTACAAGGTGGGGTGGTTGGGAAGATCTGAGTCCCCAGTAGGGCCTGCGACCCCGGGCCCGGCTCCAGCAATCCACTTGCATACGGTCCAAGAGGTGCACATGCTGCAGCACATGCAGGAGCAACTGCACCACCTCCCCCTGTTCCCTGGTCCTCTCGTTAATCATCACCTGCACTAAAGGAGAGAAGGAAAGGGAGAGCACCAGTGGGCAGCCCACAGGCCGCAACATCCAGGGAGCCCACACATACCGGGGGGAGGGGGGATGGCACAGACACACACACACTGCGGTAACTCACGGATCATCTGGTAGACCCTGACCCCAGCATGAAGCTCAGCAGCCGCTCACTGGAGCTGACCAGCCATCTCCCCCAGCCGCAGCACCATCAGGAACACAATCACATCAGCTAGAAGGGAAGAGGAGATATGGATGGGGAGCCGGCAACGACAGGGGGGAGCACCTTGGTCACTACCTGAAAGGCCACAACAGCTCAACCATTCCCACTGGGTCTTTCCCACCACCACCCCAGTGGCGGAGCCCAAGGGAGCGCACAGGGAAGCAGATCACATCCAGAAGGCCACCCAGACTCACGGTCAGGTTACGGCACCCCTCTGTGTCTGCAAGAGTAGGAATGGGGCACCGATAGGGGGCAGTAGACACAGTACAATACAGGCTCAGAACCAGAGCGAGGCCAGGCTAATAGGAACAGACAGTAGCGCGCGGAGAGAAGCAAGGACCCTGCCCTGTGCAGCAAGCAAAACTGCCCAAGATGGGGTGGGTTGGAGGCAGCCAGGGACTGACTACAGTGACATGTGGCATGGAGGGTGATGACAGCAGGCACCAGGATCCATGCACAACCACACAGCCCCAATGCACGGCTGGCTATGCACAAGGCTGCTCTGGGAGACAACAAAATCCTGAAACATGCCATGGGGCTCACAGAGCCAGGAGAACACTAGGGAGATCAACAACAGGGCAGGAAATGACAGGCCACGGAGGGAGCACCCACTAGAAAGCCAAGAGCCCATACCACATAACACCCCACCTGGAAAAGCTAGGAACCACCCTCCATATGTATGCGCAGGGGTGCATGGGTCACCCTGACAGAACAGCACAGTGCCCATCCCCACACCCCATGACCCCACCATCCATTAACCCTGAACCCTCAGGCCAGTTGCAGGGGGTGAAAGACAGGGCCCTGCAGCACAGTAACACCCAGCTAATATGAACCACGAGCTGCAAGAGCCTGCAAGGTGCATAGGATTGGGCACCACACATTCCCGGAGCTCAGAGGTAACCCCCCTCAGGTATGGATAGCCATAACAGCAGCACTCCTAGCATTCTGATGGCAAGGTGCCCCCATTGGAGCAACCATTCCGCCCTAACAATGCTCCGATCCCCCCAAGGCCTATCCCCCACAAACCACACCCATGACTCCAGCACCAGCACCTACAGCAGCCGGTGGAATGGACCCACAAACACAGCAGGAGAACAGAGTCAGCTAAACAAGGCCAATGTTTATTGGCACAGGAACCTGTAAAATGCTAAACCTGAAAGGGAGATCAGATGCCAGGGACAGGGGGGTAGTACCCCCGGGTGCACGGAAGGGGCAGTACGACCGAATCACGGGGTCTGAGGGCTTGTCGGGCAGACCTGGCAGGAAAGCATCAGTAGGCAGACCCACAGAACGCACCACAGTAGACAAATGGGGAGGTGGATGGGTCACGCAGGTGAACGGAAGCCAGCAGCATGGCCAAGGAAGAGAAATAGCGCCAGTCCATAACAGGGAGGGGGATCCACAATGAAGGTTGCAACAATGGTTGGATCACAGTGCTGGTGCCGGGCACGTGGGGAACATGGGCCCCTGGACAAGATCATCCCAGGCGAAGAGGCCCCTGTGGCATCAATGGGCACGCATATGGGCATCCACCATGAAGCAGGACAGGAGGGGGTGTCCTGTGGCAGCAGCTACTCCAACATCCGAACAGCTCAGGACAGCCCTCTCCAGCATTGTGGGTCGCCCAGTCAGGAAGGGCACACTGACATCAGGTGGAAGCAACTCAAGCTCCCCAAGGCAGTCCTGGCAAGCAGATTGAGGGCATGCGAAGACACAGGCGTAGCAGCTCACTGCGTATGCGTACGGCCCACCAGTCTGGAGGGCCAGACCGAACTCCTGATGACTAGTCACCTGGTGAACAGCAGCAAGCTCACGGGGTTCGCATGGCAGCACAACAGCAGGTGGGGGTCCACGGTCAGGTCGGCAGAGGGGTATAAACCCCAGCTCCCTGGAACACCTCTAACTCCAGACCCCCAAAGGGGTGCCCCAACAGCCACATGTAATTGGACAGGAGATTGAAGCTATCACCCCCGGAAAGGGGGTCTCTCACCAACAGCTGGACATTGCTGCTCTGCTCCAGGGTTCCCAGCAGCATGGTGGCACACACTGGCCACTCCTCCCCAGCCCAACGATCAAAGACATGTCCCATTCCATCGCTGGATATGGCCTGCAGAAGGGCTGCGAGCTGGATAGCAGTGAGCTGCAGTGTCTGAGCTCGGATAGGGCCAGAGCTGCCAGCTATCTGGAGGGTGACCTTGGCCAGTTAATAACAGCCAGGCTCGGCGGGTCTGGGAAACTCAATCCCACACACAGGACCGACCCATTCCCGCTCGATAAGGGGCAGGAAGGCAGCACAGGGCCCGGGGGAGGAAGAGATGGCAAATCATCAAGGGGCCGCCATAGCTGTACACAGCACAGCGGGATGGCTGCTTACACGACAACAGCTGTCCCAAAGAATGGGGGACCCATGCTGCATACCACACACCCATCATATGGTTCAGGGGCTCGGACAGCGAGGGAGGGGCCAGTAGGGATGCGTGGTCTAGGTGATCCAATGGAACTGTTACAGGTGCCTGCTGAATGCAGTTGTGTTGCCCTAGCATACTGCTGGCGCTCAGTGCACAGGGGTAGCATCATGGAAACCGTATGTACTGGACATCTCATTGAACCTCTTGTGAGATATTTTATTTATTTATTTATTTATTTTATAGATTTTTATCCCGTCCCATCCTGCAATGCAGCTCGGGGCGGCTAACAACAATAAAATCATTAAAACAATTTAAAATACAAATATAAAATATACAATAAAACAGGGCATGGTCCAATGATAGATAAATAAATACATTTGTGGGGGATTAAAATTCACCCCCCCCCCCCTCCCTCCCAAAGGCCTGGGCAAACAGCCAGGTCTTACAGTTCCGCCGAAATGTCAAAAGGCTTGGGGCCAGGCGAGCTTCCTCCGGAAGGGAGTTCCACAGCCGCGGCCCTACCACCGAGAATGCTCGCTCCATCGTGGCCCCCCGCTTAACACGGGGGACCTCCAGGAGGGCACCCCCGGCAGACCGCAGGAGCCGTTCCGGGGCGCGAAGGGCGAGGCGGTCCCTAAGGTAAGAGGGGCCAAGGCCGTATAGGGCTTTATAGATCATCACTAGGACCTTGAACTTGGCCCGGCACACTATCGGCAGCCAGTGCAGCGCTCGGAGCACCGGTGTAATGTGCTCCCGGCGACCCGTCCCCGTAAGAAGACGAGCCGCCGCATTCTGCACCAGCTGCAGCCTCCGGGCCAAGAACAAGGGAAGCCCCACGTAGAGCGCGTTGCAGTAGTCGAGCCGCGAGGTGACGAAGGCATGGATGAGGGAGGCCAGGTCCGGGCCAGAGACATACGGACGCAGCCTACGTACCAGATAAAGCTGGCGGAAGGCAGCCTTAGCGACTGCCTCCACCTGCCGCTCCAGCCGCAGGTCTGCGTCCAATATGACCCCCAGACTCCGGACCTGCTGAGCTACAGGGGGGCAAACCCCCCCAACCAGGGGGGCCACCACCCCCTTCACCCTCCCCACCACCATCACCTCCGTCTTGTCTGGGTTGAGTTTCAGTCTGCTCCGCCGCATCCAATCCGCCATGGCCTCCATACAGATATCCCCTGTACTGGAGCCCTATTGGCCATGGTGATGTATGTGTGTGTGCTATCACACACCATTCCAGCCGCACAGTGAATGTGTGATATGGCACCCTGTTGTCTGCCCTGACTTGTCCTGGAGGAGATGGATGGCTGTCGCCATCCATCCCCTGGTCGTCCCTCACCATTTCCACTACCTGTTGGTGGGGATGGGATGGTGATGACATGATGTCTCACACTGTCACCTGACATCCCTGTTACCGTACACCTCTCCATCCCCTCCATGCCGGTTTCTGGGTCTCTGCAGGCAGTTCCATCCCTCCCCTCCATCCGTTCCCGTTGCCAGCAGTCCTAGCCCCTTGATCCATGCCCTTGGCCATGCCCTCCGGGATGCACTGGCCTGATAGGCATGCATGTGAGCTGCCGGGCCTGCCTGCCCCGCAGCTGTTAACCTCCGGTTCCCTGGCACTGGCCACCACTGTGGTGTGCTACTGAATTCTTCATGTCACTTGCATCCCCCTGCTCCAGGACAGACAGGCATGTTTGGTTAAGGGTATTTATTTAAGGACTATTTACAGGGGGTGGGGTCATTTCTTTCAGGGTCTTCCCCACCACCTCTTCATAGCACCACCAGGGGATGGCTCTCTGTGGGCCTTGGCAGTCACTGTCCACTGTGACCATTGGCTGCCTGGCCCGGGCTCTCCTTCCTCCACCAGCTGCTCCACTGCTGGGTCTGGTGTCGGCTCTTGTGGATGTGACACTTAGCATTAAGGTGGCGGGTGCCCATTCCCTATTCCCACCATTATGCTGCTCCTGTACCTGGCCTCCCTGTGTCCATCACTACCTCCCATGCTACCTTAAGTTACAACCCTTCTTCATGGCCGGGTGCGTACCGTGTCCTGTGTTCCCCCCTCCCTCCATGTCGTTTGGCTACCACCTGTTCCCCATGATTACCTGCACAGGTGGGGAGGCCCACCTTGATGGTTGGGTCGCTGGAGGTGCAGGGATGATCTGGAGTGACTGAGGGCCCAGGGGGGGGTTGTGGATGGTGCTGGAGGGGAACCTGGAGTGGGGAGGGCTGGCTGGGGGGCTCCTCTTGTTGTTGTAGGGGTAAATTGGGAGGGGGGGAAGGGGCCCATGTGGCCTAAACCGGGGTAGGTTTGCTGCTGGGGAAACCAGGGTTGGCAGATGAGCTGGAGAGGGGGCACTTGCACCTGTGGGAGGGCACCATGGTGTAGTTGTGCTGCCTGCCCTCCTACCACAGCTGGTGGGCTCATGTCATATTGGGGGACGCGCCGCAAGGCCTCCAAGCTGTCTTCTATCAATCTGAAGGTCCTTGCAGCAATTCCCTCCAGCATGCCCTCTCCTGTCTGTCGAGGCACTGCTCGCAGAGGAGGGCAGCAACTTGGGGCCTGTCCCACAGGTGCTCTGTGTGGGATTGGGTGAACATTGTAGCCATTTGTTCCCGATCCCTTTCCCCCTCCCCTAGCTGTACCTCCCTTTTAAGGGCCTGCTCCCGGCTCTGAGCATCTGCCAACCGCCTGGTCTTCACCAACAGTTCCCTCTCTAGGTCCTCCCTCCTCCACCGGTTGCGGGTCCGCATCTCCTGGTTCCTCTCTGCACTCCCGGTGGCTGCATCCCTGGCTGGACTGGGCTGCTTGTCTGTGAACAGCAAGGGTACCTGTGTTTAGCTTGGGGATGGGCACCTGCCCCCCATTCATCAGTTCTGGTTCCCGGGGCTACGCTGGCATGTGTCCCCCCCCAATTTCTCCATGTCCTTGGGGGCATCTCTGGTGTCTATCCACTCCCCATGCACCCCCTGTCCTTATGGGTTCTTACCCTGTGGGTTTTGGGGGTGCACGCAGTGGGTGATGTTTCCCGTGTCGGTTTCTAGGGACACTTCCTCCACCAGTAGGATGGGGCTGTCCCCTCCCACATCCTGGCTGGCCTCACCAGGGGCTGAGGGCTCCTCCTGCTCTGGTGGTTCAAGCAGGGGGGGTGTTGTTGTTGCCCTCTTTCTGTCCCTGGTGAAGGCAGTGCCATGGATGCAGGAGGCAACAATGTCCCTGTCCATGCAGAGGAATTGATCCAGCTGGACCTGGAACTCCATTGTGTGCATGGCACAGCTGGACTTGAGATTGCTGTCCTTGATATGTTTATATCTGGACCTCAGTCCTTTGCCTGATGCATGCATTGGGTGACATCCCTATTGTATCCCAATTGCTGCATCTCCTGGGTGATGGCATCATAGACCTGTTTGGTCTTGCAGCTGTGCACCAGGTTGTACTGGACCTTTTCAGCCCCCCACATGTATATGAAGTCCTGGGTCTCTTGCCTGGATCTGGGTTCCACCTTTTGGGTTCCGTGTTTGCGGGGAGGGGGAGCATCCAGCTTGGCAGCCTGGGGTCCACCCGGTGGCTGTTGTGGCAGTGGAGCAGGTGGTCTTGTGTTGGGGGTATGCATGGGGGTCAGCTTCTGTCCTGCTGCACCCCTGTTGCTTCTGTGGGGTGTTCCTTAGGGCCCCCCCTCCCCTGGGGGAGTCCCACTGTTTTACCTGACTGCCACAGAGGCCCTCCTCGACTGTCTCTCCGGTGGTGCTGTGCGCCAGGGTCTGGGTGCTCTCCTGTGGAGAGTGAACAGTGTGGCTGTCAGCTGCCCACCCGNGATGCAGGTGGCGCCTGAGCAGCATTGCGCCCTCTGCCCTGTGTTGGGAAGGGTGTGCTGTCAGTTGCCATCCTGCTCCCCCTCCCCAGCGCCAGGGTCTGGGTGCTCTCCTGTGGAGAGTGAACAGTGTGGCTGTCAGCTGCCCACCCGGGGTTTCCTTGGCATGTGCTTGGGGCTTGTCAGCACCCTCCCCTCCAACCCCTGCGTAGGTGGGTATCCTCGCTCTTACCTCACTCTCCGATGGGCTCTCCTCCCTGGGCCCCATGGTTTGGGGTGGGGATGCAGGTGGTGCCGGACCAGCGTTGCACCCTCTGCCCTGTGTTGGAAAGGATGTGCTGTCAGCTGCCGTCCTGCCCCCCCTCCCCAGTGCCATTGACCTGGGGCCCCCTTCCCTGGGGGTCCCCAGGTCCCTCTTCTTACCCTGTCCCTTCCCATAGGTATTGTGGTGCTGGCTCCCTTCATTTTGTCTAGGGCTTTTCTGCCTGACATGTTGGGAACCGGCGCACCCATGTCTTCACTGGCTTCTCCTTTAAGAGCTCCCGGGTGAGCATTCAGCATCTCTCCCAGTGGGTGTCTGCTTGCGGACCCTCTCAAGCCATGTCTCACTGGTTTCCGTGGACCCTTCCCATGAGTGTGTGTGTTTTGCCATTTACATGGACAGGTGGGTGTTGAACACCCATCTCCACCTACCTCCACCCACAGAGCATGCCGCCTTCTTCCTGGCTGCTCCGTGGGTATTGATGAGAGTTGGTGGGTGAGTCGCGGGAGCGCGCACACCCACCTGTTAACGTTCACACAGACACTCTCCCATCCAATGGGTGTTTATGGGTGTTGGTGGGTGGGTGGCATCTGCGTAAAAATGGCCTTACTTTCAGATCCACTTCTTATTTTTATTAATATCTGGAGAACAAGCTTAGAGAGTATAAAGTGAGGTCAAACAGGGTCATGGCCTTTGCTTAAATGTTCTGTTTGACCATTTTAAAAAGACTGAAGGACTCAAGAGCAGTGATCCTAAACCCTGTATTAACATGAGCAGTATTTTTAGGGCAATAGCTATCTCTGGGTATTTTCAGATGTTATGAGATCACAGTCAATCACAGTAAACCAAGGTCAATCCCGCAGCGGGACCAAAGTGCCCTGAACGTCTGTTTTGCAGGTGCCAGATGTTCACCACAGTCAATCCCCACCAGGGGTCAAAATTAACCATGCTCCCGGAGGTCCAGCCCAGACCATCTCCGAAAGCATGGTCAAAGCGATTCCCAATGGGAAACAATAAAAAGTAACGTCTGAACGGCAACCACCAGCCAGAATAAAGTAAAACTATTCACAGACAGGGACAAAGCATGCAGCGTTGCTGCCAGGCAACCAGAAACAACACACAGGCCATGGAAGGAGATTTATTTATTTATTTATTTATTATTTATTATTAAATTTATACCCTGCACCCTCCTGAACACAGCTCGTGGAGGCTTACAATCATAAAATACAATTCAAAACAATCTAAAACACATTAAAAATACCATGTCAATATTTAAAACATACATATAAAACAGGGCCTGGGATATAACTACTTGGGATAGGGGAATAAAAATCAACTCCCACCCCTCTCCCCAAAGGCTCGGGTGAACAACCAGGTCTTGCATTTTCACCGAAATACTAACAGGCATGGGGCCAGGTGGGCCTCCTCCGGTAGGGAGTTCCAGAGACACGGCCTGGCCACCGAGAATGCCCTCTCCATTGTGGTCCCCCGCTTAATGCAGGGGACCTCCAAGAAGGCACCCCTGGCAGATCGAAGGAGCCACTCCGGGGCGCAGATGGCGAGGCGGTCCCTGAGGTATGAGGGCACACAGCAGCAGAGGGACATGGTGGGATGGAGCGAGGTGGAAGGGAGAGGAGAGCGGTGGGAGAGAGAGCATGGCAGGAGGAGGTGGAGGTGGAGGAGGAGGCGGTGGAAGCGCAGGCGGAGGAGGGGGTAGTGCTGCACCTGCAGGTGGTGGAGGGGCAGCCACAGCAGTAGCTGGGACAGGCAGCCCCGGAGACAGCAACTGGACCTGGGGATGAGGCACCCCAGAAACAGGTAAGGGGACCGAGGAGGAGGGGGGGGGACCCGATGGCACAGGGGCACCAAGGGGGCAGACCGGGTGGCAGGAGGGGGGGAAGGGGTGGAAGAGACCGGGGAGGGTGGAAGGGGTGGGAGACTGGGGAGGCAGAAGGGGGCAGACCGGGTGGCAGGAGGGGGGAAAGGGGTGGCAGGAGGGGGGGGTGGAGAGGGGTGTGTGCGCATCACACCTCGGCCTCCCGGCTGATCCGCCTGGCCAAGGCAGCACGGATGCGCTTGGTGTACCAGTACTCCCGCAGGTTCTCTGCGTTCGCATACAGGAGCACTGGGCTGGGAAGGCGCCAGGGCACTGGGTAGTCGATCCGCCTCAGTCTCACACACGTTGTGCAGCACACAACAGGCCCCGATCACCAGGGCCGAGGTCTCCACAGTGTAGTCCAGGTGGCCCGCGAGGCTCCTCCAGCACTGCTTGAGGGTCCCAAAGACCCTCTCAACCATGGTCTGGCTTGCACACAGGCGGGTATTGTAGAGTGCCTCCATAGGGTTCTGGGCGACCGGGTATGCCTTCATCAGCCTTCATCAGGTGAGGGGATAGGCCGGGTCCCCCAGGATGCAAGGGGGCATGAGAACCCCCTCGATCCAGGTCATCCCCATGTCTGTGAAGTCCCTGTGGTACATCCGGGCATAGAAGGGGGAAATGGTCATGATCTGGGCATCCTGGCTGCACCCAGAGTTGCCCGTGAAGATGTCAATGAACCGCCCCCAGTGGTCCATGATCACCTGCAGCTGCAGGGGGTGGTATCTGTGTCTGTTGACATATTCTGCGGCCTCCCCAGTGGAAGGACAGAGGATCTTTACGTGGATGCCATCCATGGCACCCATGCAGTTGAGGAACCCTCCAGCCACAAAGCCGGCCATCACGGCTGCCTGATCGACCAGTTGGATCGCTTGGTCCAGGAGCACTCCCTCCACAGCCTCGCAGACATCCCACAGGATCCTGGCAACCATGCTCACCCTGATGCTGAAGTGCTGCGAGACGAACCGGCAGGAGTTGGGCGTTGCTAGTGCCCAGACCCCGATGGCCACCCGCTGCACCATGGGGATGGGGGTCTGCATGGGGGTGTGCTGGCACTCCAGCCAGCACATTAACAGCTCTGTGAGGTGCAGTAGGGTGTGCCTGTTCATCCGAAAGTGCGCCCTCCAGGCTGCCTCATCCCACTGACTCAATGCCCGGGACCACCACCCCTGTGCCCACTCTGTGACCCATACTCTCTGGTTAATGGGCATAGCGAGTAGGGCTGCATGCCCCATGGTCTCCTTCTGCCATTGGAGGTGCCTGGCCACTGTGCAGAGCCATGTGACCCTCTCCCAGCCGCGGAGGAGGGCCTGCAGTGCCGAGCTGCCCTGGACACCCGCAGGGTCCTGAGCCGGGCCAGGGAGTACCTGCCGGTGTGGTGGGCTCTCCGGGCAATGGTCACCCACAGGCGGGTGCCCAGGTACACCTCAGCGGTCTGGATGCGCAAGAGATCTGTGTGTGAGTGGTACCACTCTGCGCAGAGGGCTAGGTGCATCCTGCAGGTGCCCAATCGGCCTAGCTCCATGGTGCACGTTGCCCCAGGTGGGGGCCAGTTTTCCCAGTTATAGACCGGGGCACATGTCGCCCAACCCCTAGNGTGCACGTTGCCCCAGGTGGGGGCCAGTTTTCCCAGTTATAGGCTGGGGCACATGTCACCCAACCCCCAGTTCGTGACCTGGGGCCCTTCTGGGGGCCCCCAGGTGGGTGATGGGCAGTCCCCCTCCTGGCTGCCCGGGCAGGCCCCTGCAGGGCAGCCATGCCAGGTAGCTGGGGCTGGTCCTTTGAGCGCACCTGATGTCCCTTCATGGTGCCTGGGGCATGGTCCAGATTCCAGCATGCGGCCGGGCGCGTGCGGGCTGCAGCTGCATTCCTGCTGTCATCAACCTCCCACCTCTCAGTGTAACGAGCCTGTTGGGTCCGCACCCCACGCATCGTTTGCTTGTCCTGCCATGTTGCGGCCAGTGGCCTTATCGACTGGCCTTGAGGCCTCCCTGCATTCCCTCCCATCCCTCCAGGGATTGTGGGCCCCCCCTGTCCTTGCAATTAGTCTCCTTTGCTTCCTGGACCATGGCTGGCTGTGCTTCCACTGGGATCCCGGCTCCCAGCACCCATCGGGCCCCCCATCACTGGACTTTCCACAAGACCATGGCCCTGTGTGAACTGTGGCATTCCCCGGCTGTGTAATTGCTCCTGAGTTGCCCGGACAGCCTGTTGGGTGCCTATGCGAGTCTGAGCTCGGGACTGCACTACTTTGGCTATGAGGTGAGCGCCTGCAATTGCCGGCTGCATGTGGAGACCCTGGGCCTGCTCCCCTTTCCCGATGGGCACGTCCCGGAGATGAGGTGCTCATATGTGGGGTGGTCAGTGGCGGAGACCATGTCTGCTCTGTCTGTGCACAGCCTGGCTGCCTACATGGCCTGTCTGAATGAGGGGATCCCTGCCCTGGCCGTGTCCTGCTTTGGCTATGTTCACGGGGCCCGTGGGTACCAGCAATTGCGTGGGTGGTGTATCACTGGCTGTTGGAGCTCGGTCACCTTCCGTGGCCCCCAGCTGCAGACTATGACTTGTCTGAGCCCACCGAGGTGGAGCTGGTGGCGCTGTCCGGTGTGTGGTCCCATTCCGATGTGCAGTTGGGGATCGCTGCGCAGGATCCCTTTGAGGCATACTACCTGGTCGCTCACCACATGTCTGTCCTGGGCTACCATCGGAGCATGATTCAGTGGCCCCACTTTGTTCAACTGGCAGGCCACCCCACCCTGGGCCCCTTTGAAGCCCCCTGCAGCTGGCTGTGAGGCCCCCTGTGCATTCTGGTCCCCAGTTGCTGGCCCTGCTGTGAGCTCTCACCTCTGCCCTGCTGCCATGGGTCGCTGACCACTCCCTCCATGATGTTCCAGCCTTGCTGCTGTGCTGCCTGCTTCCCAGGGTTCTGCTGCCCCTACCTGTGGCTCTGGGCCCTGTCCACAGGCCCCCCTGTCCGCCTCTACAACCAGTGTTCCCCTCCATGGCTGCCTTCTCCAGTGGCCATGTCCTGATCTCCAAGCCACCACTGGATCGTCCTAGTCCGCCTGCGATCCCTCCTGTGCCCGTGCCCCCCTCTCCGGGTGACTCTGTGACCGCAGGGTTCTGGGACCCCCGGGCTGCACCTCCCGGCGTCCTCCTGGGTGTGTGTGTGTATTTGGACTGGCTGTTTGGCTCCGGCTCTCTTCTATCCCATCCATCGCACCCTCGCTGAGGCTTGGGGTGCCTGTCTGCCTCCTGGACTATTCCTGGGCTGCTCCCTGTTCCGTGTGTCCTCCCCCTGTGCCTGTGCTCTGCCCCTGTGGGGTCCCCCCATTCCGAGACTGGCTGTGTTGCTGTGGGGGTGCCCGTGCAGGCTGTGCTGTTGTGGGGGTTTGGGATGCCATTCCCCGTGTCCTGCCATGGCCCCTGGGCCGGTCCCCCCCCCGTGCTCCCTGTCCCTGGCCTCCCCCCTCCCTCCCCCCTGTCCCCATTGTGTCGTGTGTGTTGTCTGTCCCACTGTGTCCCCTTTCCCTTCCTTTCCGGTATGGGTGTGTATGCGCCCGGGTATGTGTTTGTGCTGTGTGTGACCTCGTTGTCTCTGTGCCTGCTGTGTGTGTTGCCTCAGTGGCTCTTCTCCCTCTTCCCCGTCCCTTCCCATTTCCCTTGTGTGGGCATTCCCTGTAGGCGCTTCTGACTTCATTTGTCCTCAGCCAGCCATGTCTGTGTCCCGCCCCTCCCCGGTGCCTTCTGGGCGTTTTGACCATGACCGGAAATTGGCGTCACATCTGTTGCACTGCACCAGCCTGTGGTCTGTCGGGCCGATTCCCTGCCATGGTCCCGATCCCATCACGTCTGTACAGGGCCTTCCTGGACCACCGAGGGTGGTTAATCGGTTCACCACCGCTGGAAATCCACTGTGGTGACTCGGGGCCGCGTAATGTCTGAAATCACCTTCTGTAGCGTTTTTATTCAGGCTCTCTCTTTTCACTTTCTGTTCCTGCGCTTTCAGAAAAAGGAAGGTTGAGATTATGACAGCTGGGAGAAACATCTGGATTACACTTCATTAAATTTTCAGTCCCAAACTGAAAATAATTGGAGAATTTTGACACATTTTGCAGTTGCAAGTACTTTTGACAATTGGATGTAAACACTAAGGACTCCATAACTCCAACCCCATCAGAAAGGATGTGGTATGATAGCCCTTCAGTCAGAACATGCCGATTTCCTTCTTTTATCTGCCTATCTGTGAAGTGTCAGATCAATCACAGAAGTCCACAGAACCCAATGCTATCCATCCACAGTTAGAGTATCCATAGGTACTGAGCTTTCCATGGAAAATAATTTTTGCGAGGCATAGTGTTCTGATTATCAATGAAGATACCTCAGTTCTAATTCTACCCGGATGCTTCACCTTTGGCAAGGCATGTGTTCTCCCAATCATTTTTCACATCTGTAAATAGAAGATGATCACGTAACAAGGATAAGAAGATGTTAATGAACGTTTGTAAAGCACTAAAAAGTGTAATAAAACAGTCATTACTACCAGCTATCTCTCAAACCCTCTAAAAGAATTGGCAGTCAAGAGCTTGACATGATTATTCTCCTTTATTTCCCATTACACCACTGATGTTATTTGCTTACTGTCTGCATTAGAACTGCAGCGGGTAGCACAATTGCTACCTGTGGGTAATGCCTGCATTTTGGGGCACTCCCAGCAGGCACCTGACAGGGTACCCAACCCCCCCATTGTGTAGCCAGTGCCTGAAAATGCAGGTATTACTTGGGGCATCCCGAGAAGCTCTGGGATGCCAATCCCAGCACCCGTGGCTCCCTCAGCTGACTCACCTTACCGCCAAGCTGCTGCTCCTCTTCACCTTGTCGCTGCTTGAGGCTTGCTGCTCCCTGCTCCTCCCTGCCCCTCAGCTGAGCTGGATGTTTCCCCGCTCAACTTTTTCTAAGCGGAGGGAAGGGGAGAGAGCAAAGAGGCCTCTTCCCATCTGCGTGCACACCTCGATGAATCCCCTGTTCCCAGGGGACCCATATCAGGGGTGCACATGGGTCCTGCACGCACCTCATTTGGGTCCCTCTGGGAATAGGGGAACATTAGGAGAGTGCATGCAGGTGGGAAGAGGCCTCCTTGTCCCGCCCCTGCTCAGAAAACGCCAAGCAGGGAAGTCCCCAGGTCAGCTAAGCAGCATGTGGGCTGGGGAGGTAGAGGGAACAGCAAGCCTCAAGCAGCAACCAGGACTGGAGGAACAGCATCCCAGCAGTGAGATGAGTCAGCTGGGGGAGCCTGTCAGCTTGACAGCTTGTCAGTTTGCATTCAGATTAGGGCTGTAGCAGAATATCGCAGCGGTAGCTATTTCCGGCGGAAACAGTGTTTCCGCAATTAGTGGAATGGCATGGCAGAGGCTTTCATTCCGCGGTTTCATTCCGCAGTTCTGCGGTTCCGTTTATTTAATTCCACAATTTAGTGGAATCGTGGAAACATGACTTTTTAGCTATTTCCGCAATTCCGCCAGCACCACAAAATAGCGGAATAGTGGTTTTCCGCAATTTCTGCAATTTTTCTGCAATTTTTCCGCAATTCCGCAATTTGCAGAATTCCGGCGGAATTAGCGGAATATCCGCAGAAAAGTCGTGGTGTGGTGCGGGCAATTCCGAAATGGCGGAACGGAATCGCGGCGCGGTAAAAGCTGCTGCCGCATCAGCCCTAATTCAGATACCAGTTCAACCATCGAACTGTTCAATCACGCAACAGTGTTATGTTCTTCAGCATCTAGTCAGTAAGTATAGGGCTCGCAATGGAGTGTTGTACGTTGCTTTTCTCCATCTCAGGGCTGCCTTCGACTCTGTCAATAGGGCTGCCCTGTGGAGAAAATTGCAGGCATCGTCTATTGACAAGAGGCTGTAGGCTTTGATGCATGCTTTACATGCGCACTCATCGCTTGTGATCAAAATAGACCAGCAGGGACACATTACATCTCCCATTGATACATTTAAAATAACAGAAGATAAATGCACTATTAAGTAGACTCATATTAAATGCCCTTCACTATTAAATTAGCTTGCTTCAATAGAAATTATTAGACTACTATTAAATGCCCTTCTACTATTAAA
>QEPC01011255.1:8561211-8586283 GCA_003113815.1 Sphenodon punctatus | reverse complement strand
AATTCTTGTAGCGAAAATAATGCAGAATCGCGGAGTATCGCGCGAAATTATGCGAGGCGCAACCAGGGATGCCGAGGTTTAGGAATGGAATCGCGGAGCGGTAACAGCTGATTTCGCATCAGCCCTACTCTCCGCCTCCACTGGTCCTGTGCTGCTGCTCCTCCTCCTCCTCGGCTGCTGCTCTGCTCCGCACCGAACGATTCCCAACGCACTCCAGGTAAAGTCCTCGGCTCTGACCTTACCACAGATGGATCAGTCCTCCTCTCTTGCCTGCGCTGTGCACTCTGAGCACACAGCGTGGGGCACAGGTGAGAGAGTCTCTCCCTCCCGGAAGTTGCATTTAAGCAACTTCTGGCCGGGACAGAGAAGGGGGTAGGGGCCCGATGAGTCACCCGACTGGGGGAGCGGGGGGAAAGCCGGCCTCAGGGGAGTGGGCTGGAATGGGCCAGCCAGCCCCCCCCCCAACACAGGCCAACAGGGGTCGGAACCCCCGCAATTTTTTTAAAAAAAAAAATAATATTTTTTTTAAAAGCACAAACAGCGGTGGGACTGGTCCTCCCTGCCAGCCTGGCCCACCGGGAATGTTCCCAGTGGGTTGTATGGCCAATCCGCCCCTGCATCCTGCTGTGGCTGCTGCTGCTGCCACCGCTGCAAACTCTCCAGAGCCCACTCTGCCTTCCGGACCCTTCCCACAAGATCATCGTTCTAGAGACCATAGAGGGCTGACTTGTGTGCCATGCTGCCCTTGACCCTGGGGTCCAGCATTGTTCCCAAAACATATTGCCTCCAAAGCAAGAGCTCATCAAACCTCTCATTCAGGCCTATCTTGAGCTTCTGCGCCAGCCCAACTTTCTCAGCCCCCAGCTTCTTGCCCCAAGGGCCACAATCCTGCCCCTGCAGAATCTCCTCAAGACTACTGTGGAGACTCTGGACCAGAGGGGTCACCTGGCTGATTGTGGCTGTGGAGGAGCTGATGGTCTCCGTCACTTCCAGCAACAGTCACAGAACGAAGACCATCTGGGAGAGGATCTCCCATTCTGCCCCATTGAAGCCTGCAGGTGCCCTGCTGTCTGTGTCCAATTGCACCTGATGCAAGGCAGCTTTCTGCTCCACAAGCCGCTCAAGCATCAGGAAGGTGGAATTCCACTGGGTGGAGACATCATGCACCAGCTGGTGCACTGGGTGGCCTTGCTCTGCCTACTTGGCCCTGAGGAGTTCACTGCCCTTCACACTGCGATTAAAGAACCCAGCCAGCTCCCTCCCCCGCCAGATCAGGGATCTAAGGGTTCCTTCCCAATCCCCTTATTCCCCAAGCCCAGAGCATCCCTGACCACCAGGTGGAGGATGTGTGCGGCACAAGGGATACTCGTGAAGCCCCCATCGTGGACTGCCTTGAGTTTATTGATCACATTATCAGTCACCACACACCCCGGGGTGAACGGTGCACCTGGCATGACCCACTCCCCCACCACAGCTTTCAGGGCTGCCTCAATGTTCCTGGCAATGTGGGGGCAGTCCATGACTTCTGCCTGAAGCAGGGCCCACCTATACCCTGCTTCAGGACCCCTCATGCCACTGTCAAATGCCAGCTCTGGGTCCTGCTACCAGTGCGCCATCACTGCCAAGTAGGCATGCTGGGTGTTCCGGCTGGACCACAGGTCAGTGGTGAAATGGACAGTGGCACCCCCAGCCCCTGCCATCTGCTCCTTCACCTGCTCCTTCAAAGCCCTGTATAGGGCTGACACCACCATATGACTCAGGGTGGTGAGGGATGGTAGCTTAAAGTGTGGGGCCAGGAACCCCATCAGCCACTTAAACTCGGTGTCCCCGACAATGGAGAAGGGCTGGCCATCAACAGTGATCATCTCGCCCAACAGGCGCTTGTCTGTCTCTTGAAAGCCACACTGCCTTCCAGCTGCCGATGGCCTTGGCAGCTGCCCCCACCCCAGCTCCTCCATTATGGACTGACGCTTCTGGCAAGGCTGCTGCTCCTGCTGCTCCCCCTAGCAGCAACACTGCTCCTGCTGCTAGACGCAGGCGCTGGAGCAGGACGGTTGCCTGATGAAGGAGGCGGACGACTGGCCACTTGGGTTGGGAACCCGCTACGATCCACTGACCCTGCCTCCCCGCTTAGCAGTGCAGCACTGTGGCATGATTTCTGGTGCCTCAACATGGCGGTTGTCCCCAGGTTGGTGAGCACCTGCCCACACTTCACCACCTTATTGCACAAAGTGCACTGTACCTCCCGCAGATCATTTGCCTGCACCACCTTAAAATGCTCCCAGACCCATGATTTTTTAGCCCCTCCTGCCTTCTGGCCTGCACCGGGTGACGCACTCCTGGGAGGGGCAAGACATGGTGGCACTGGTGACACAGCTCGTTGAGGGACAGCCATCACCTCAGCAGCACCAGATACAGAGACCTCCTCCACAGAAATCTCTGCATTGCTGTCCCCATCCCCAAACAGAGTGACAGAGGCTGCTGGACTCCCCATTCTGCTCCCACTCTGAGCAACACTCTCCCCCTGCCCCCTATAGCTGCTGCTGCTACACTCCCTTCTTCCATTGCCCAGGGATTGGGCCCTGCCTCCAGCAGCCGGGGTGAGATCCATCAGCCCTGGACTGCTTTGGGGGACTGCCTCCATAATTATGGCGGAGTCGGGGGACAATGGTGACCCCTGAGGAGCTTCAGGCACTGAGTTGCCTGCACCTGTAGCCACAGATGAGACAGCCTCAGCCGCCTGCAATACAGACATTGCAGTGCCCTGTTCCAAGGTGCTTTGCGAGGGAACTGGCTGGACATCCTGCGTTTGCCCAAGTGTCAGGGAAACACCGCCCTTTAAGCCCCGGCCGCTTGCTAGTGATAGCCCCGTTTATTTCTGGGCTTGCGAGCTCTCTTTTTCTAAACTTGTGTTCCCTTTTCTTTTAGGGTCCGGAGAGAAGACAAATTGGCGCACCTGACGGCCCAAAGGCAGAAGACAGACTGAAGAATTCTGGGGGATAGCTCTATACACAGGCGCAGCAAAGCGTTTCTTCTTCTGCCTTAGCCGGAGACAGAGGGAGAAAGGGAAACAGTCAGGAAATTGATCCCAGTTCTCGAGATGGCAAAATTTCTCATGAGCAACAATTTAGCTGCTCATTTCAACCCTAATTCAAATCCATTTGTTTAGTGATACTGTAAGCCATATTTTTTTATCACCTGACAGACTGTGGTGGCTTCCTTGATACCATTACAGACTACTGTTCAAGAATTCCTACATGCTCAATAAAGGGGATATCAGTGACCTGTTTTTTTAAATATATATCTGGGAACCTAGTAACAAGAAGGATGAACTGTGCAGTGTTTGTAATGCTGTGGCAAAGATAAGATGCAGGGCTGCATAGTACTCACTCAACAGGAGATAATAGTCATGGGAAGACATGAGAGAAAGCAGGATAGGCAGATGAAGCAATATATTAGCCACTATTCAGCCTAAAATATTCTGAAAGGAAAGTACAGAAAAGTCATGATGTCAACCACAAAAAAACTTTACTTGCCTACTCTAGAATTGGTGTCAAACTATTTCAGAGGTTTCCATTTTATCTTGTAGGCATATCTGGGTGTAACCGAGACCAAGGGCTCCCAAGAAGCGCACCATTGCTACATCCACTTATGTGGTGCAGTTCCTCATCTCTACATAGCAAGTCAGAAGTGGAAGAGTCAGGGCCAGCTATGTTCCTTTTGAGTTTCTCTCACCTCTAGGGAAACTGGGGGGAAACAAGTTGGGTGTCAACTGTGAGGAGGGTGTTCTCTGTGGCTGCGCTGTGGCTGTGGAACTCCCTCCCATTGGAGGTCCGCTTGACTACCAACCTCCCCTCATTCCGCAGACAGTGTAAGACCTGGCTGTTCTGCCGGGCCTTTACCAAGGGAGATGGGTTGGGTTGGGTTAGGGTGGGTGAGTGAAAGGGGTTACCTTTTCACTCTCCTCACTGTGTAAAGGTCAAGTTTGGCCCACATGAGTGTAATAAACCTACACAGCAGATATTTCTGCAGTAGTATAGGGGAAACAGATTTCTGCTGATCCCCAGTAATTAGTGGTTGGTGTAAGTCAAAGTCTCAGAATTGATGTCCAATATTCATTTTTGCCTTGAGGAACAGGTCTGCTAAAGAGTCCAGTTATAACTGGTCCATTAACTAAGGGAGGTGTTGGGACTCCAGCTATTCTCAGACTGCAACCTTTACTTCAGAAGATGGAGACAAAGTTGTTCAGAGGATATTTTTTAGTGGACCCAGTGCCCACTACTTCTGTTGGTGAGAATATGCAGGCTTCTGGGCCATACATACATGCTCTCAGAAACAGAAGTTGGTCCAATAAAAGATGCCATCTGATTTACATTACCTCCATCTCTCTCACATTTGGTACCAAGACGGCAACTGCACTCTCTAGACTTACTTCAGAAGGCATTGTGCTGGACAGCTCCCAGTCCATACTGGATGGAGAGGTAAAAAGTGCACAGCCTGTCACAGCTCTCTCTGCCAACTCACACTCTATGGACATCACAGAAACAATATCATCGAGCCAAATTCATTTTTGCATGCTTCCCTTTCAGTCACATGACAGCTGTACACAATGGTCCCAGTCAAACTCCAAAGCATGGGTCCAATGTTCTGAAAGCCAGGAGTTAATGTGTAAATTCTGTGCAATCACCAGACAAAATTCACCGTCTTTACAATTCTGAAGAAATCTGAAACCATCCGCATCAAAATCAAATTCTGTGCATAAACTTCTCCCTACTCATCTCCACTAGAATTAAAACTAATAGGCTTGTTATGGATCTGCTCGTCACTCAGTGAACAGAATTCATTTTTATCTGTTGGATTCAGCTACGTTGAAAGCAATGTGTTACTTGTACACCTAACATCATATTCTTTATGCTCCACTCAAGGGGTAACAAAGGTTAAAGTAGAACTTAAAATTACTTCTGTTTCCCCAAATTTGCATATTTTGTTTAGTGGATGCTCATAGTTTCAGCCCAAAGTTTGATATAAAAAGTGAAAATGGAAGGTTTTAAAAGATATTTTTAAACATTTTAAAGGAACATCCACTAAATACTACTGGTCCCCAAATGTCCTATAGTTTCAGAAACAAGAGACAACAGCACGTCATTGGTGCAGGTGTATTTAAAGGTGAAAGACACTATAAAGGAGTATTTAAAGGTGAAAGTCACTATAAAGGAGTATTTAAAGGTGAGGGACACTATAAAGAAAAATGCCTGTCTAGTATTACTGTCCAAGCTTAATAAAGTAATGAAAGTAAACAATACAAACTACAAGTAATTAAAGGCCTCAGTCCTTTGTTTCCATTTGCTTACACTATTGATCAATGAGGCAATTTTAAAATGGTTCACTATTAATATTAACTAGTACAGATAAATATTCAGCATATGCTTTCATGTTTTTAGCCAATTCATTTTCACAGTTTCTTTTTTTTAAAAATGCTAGTTTTTCTGTAATAGGTTTTTAAATGTGAAAACAAAGCTCAGCACTAAATCTGAAAACACAGTAAGACTCCCTTTTGCAAAGAATAGCTCCTACTGGCTGCGACTTTATTTTCTCCTTGATTATCTCTCTCAATAGTCCCAGCTCCTGGGGAGGGCGGAAAAGCTTTCTAACATTTACCCTGTAGAAAAGTTATTGCTAACAAGAAAGCCCTATATGCAAACTATGCATCAAACATGAAAGAGGCATGCAGGATAACATTAACCTTTGTATAACCCAGTACACTTTGACTACACATGTACCCCACACAGTTCCATTACTTTTCTGGAGTCTGTTTGATAGAAGAACTCCTGTCTGTGGGCATAAAATTAATGTGCAAATTTAGAATTCTGGGGCTAAACTTGCCATGAACTGTTCCCATTCAGCGATAAATGCACAAACACATAGAAACTGATTAGGCTTCAAGAAATTATTTATGTACCCTAAGCACAGGGAATGGAAGGTCTGGCAGGACAGGAGGAGGGAAGGGGACTGCAAGGAAAGGGTCTGGTGTAAGTGGACTTGATTTATTCACAAAATTCCAGATTGCCCGATGTCACTATTTTAAGGGAGCATCTCTTAGTTCAGAACCCCACAGCTCCATAAAATGGAATGGGTGTTCCTTATTTCAGAAAACCATAGCTCTGTATAGGATTATATAACATAATGGGTGTCCCTTTTTCTCAAACCCCACAGCTCAACAGAACACAAAGGATGTCCCTTGTGTCAGAGCCCTGCAGCTCCATAGAACTTAATGGGCATCCCTTATTTCAAAATCCCACAGCTCCATAGACCCCTTTGGGAATCCCTTATTTCATAATGGCTCTTAGTTGACCACGAGGGAAGAGGGAGGCTTATACCTGTGTAGCAAGTAGTGGGTGGTGCTTTAGGTATAAGTGGTGGGACCAAGCAGGGAGCATGGGACTGGGAGACCTGGTTGCTACACTTTGCAACCCCATGGTTATGAAGTCCTAGTTGGCAGGCACCTACACTGCCTAGTGCCAGCAGATTTGATTATAGGTTGGAAGGGATTTTGAGAGGTTAACTCATCTACTGGTTCTCAACATTTTTAGACCCCACTCCTCTTCCTCTTGTTCCTCTTCAGAGTAGCTGAAACAGTTGCCCAAACCTCAACTTTCATTATTTCCAGATCCACACTATCCTTCTGTTTTGCATTGCTGTAAAACATTTTATGCTGTTCTCCAAATATATACAGCAAGACAATATCTTAAAGCACCTTTTCTATGCCTGTGTATGAAAACAATTTAAGCATTTCACCTTGAGACTGTGACTTTTAAAAGCATAAAAAACATTTATTGAGTAGATCCACATTTTAATATTTCTTTAAAACTCTACCGTATTGTACTCAAAACAGAGTTGAAATGGCTACTAAATTTAGTACCTATTGGTAATTCCCTCATTTTTGAGTACCACATCAGGTACTTGATGGGTTACCCAGGTACCAATGAGGGACCTGGAAATCTGAAAAGTTGGTAACTTCCAGTACTGATTTTTTAATTTCCTCATTACTGATCAGTATATTGGGTCAGAAAACTGAAAAATCGGGATGGAACTAAAAAACCCTAAGACTGGAATTTTATTTTCTGGGACAGAAAATCAGACAATAGGCATCACAAGTCATAAAATCAGTACCGGAAATTGACATCCTGGGACATTGGGGACCCAAATTGCGGCGCAATTGGATAAAAATTGATACCCAATGTTGTTGGATCAATTCAGGTACTGGAAATTCATTGAGTATACCTGTTTTTGTGGATACTCATTTCAGGTCTAACAATAATGCATAATGCAGCACAGCAAAAAATCCATAGTAGACAGCATTAATAGTAACAAATGCATTTTCCATTCATAAAATAATCTTTAAGATAACTGTGGTAGCTGATCAATAATTGATTTAATATTTTATCCACTGGGCCATTTGAATACAGTACAACCTTGTTATAATGTGTGTCATTATAGCACAGGAGTGAGGACCTCCAAGCTGAGGTCCTTTTTTGACCCACAGCAGCCCTCTGTCTGGTCCCTGGAGGCTCCCTCCAACTTACATTGCTTGCAGCCCACAAGCTTTCTACTGTGACCCTCAAGCTGTCTGTTGGCCGAGAACCATTTCTGCTGAGTGCTCTCCAGCACGGCCTCCCACTGCTGCAAGACACTTTGGCTTGGGGCTTTGCCCTCACTGAGTGCGAGGAGTGTGCGGGGGGACGGGGAGAGTTACACCTCCTTGACAGAGCTCTTGGGGGAGCATGTCCCAGCCTGGAGTGCCCCGGTGTGGTCATGACCCCGCCACCCCCCTCTCACAGGAAACTCTCGTCTGTAGAGCTCTGTGAAGGCACAGGTCTGGCCTGCACTCAACAGAAGCTTTCCCACTCCTTTTATAGCGTGAATTTGGCTAGAACTGTGATGCCTGGCTTCGAATGTGTAGTTTCAAAAATGCAATACACTTCATTTTTCAGTTAAAATCACAGTGTGACCATTCACGATATCCAAAGACATGAGATTTAAGCATCCTCATTATAATGCTAATTCAGCTATACCAGTGTGAAGCATGGCTCCAGTATACTGTGTTATAATGTTGTAGTAGTGCTAGTAGTAGTAGTAATAGTAAAATTTATTTGTTACAACCATAGGTCTCAACAAATTTTGACAAAAAGGAAAATAAAAGCACAAACAATTCACACAAGGACAAAATATCCTAGAGATCAAAAATCTCTCTGTAGTAGAACACAAATTTTAAAATTCACAGCCTCAGGTCACAGTATCACAGGCAGGTTAATCAAACCCACTCATCAGAGAGGGGTACCATTAATCCTCTTGCCCTGATGCGATTGCCTACAGACAGCTAATGCATGGGTGAGATGGGCAACCTTCAGAATAATTTGATCAAGAGGGTTTGCCAGCAAAAAAGGTATATTTATTCCATATCACAGTGTGATTCTCCCACTAATAAAAGTTTCAGTAGTTTAGTTCTGGTCTCCAAAGTGGCCTTACGATTAAACAAATAATGAGGGAGGTCCTCTATCTGTCCAAACTGACAGTAGCAGACTCTCTGATCGATCGATATCCCCATAAAGCTGCCCTCTAAAACAGCGGATGGCATCTATTGAAATCTCAGTAGAGTAAGTTCTCTATGCAAAGAGAAGTTATCTATAATGGTCAAATAATGTTCCAACTGGTGTTGAGATTTTTATCTTGCCAGTGTTATAATAGCACTGTATTATCCAAAAGAATACACAGGCCTAATTTCCCTTAGTGCGTGTACAAACACAAGCCATTTTTACATGATCCCTGCAAGGGGGGGGGGGGAGGACTGTGTTCATGCCAGCGCATGTACGATTGGTGGAGGAAGGGTTTATGCAGGTGCTCATGCATCCCCCACCCATGAACATCACTGGTTGCTCCGTGTGTGTTCATGGGTGGGGTGTGTGTGTGAGTGGGGTTGCATGTTCAGCGGGGCACTCACACACACCCATGCACCGTGCATGCACCTGCCACGTCTTTCATACAGGACTTCATCCACTCATGAACACCCAGATTTGTGGGTATTCATGAGTGCGTGCATCTCATGTTAAAAAGGCCACAGAGTGCAGCTAGCAATGATGAAGGATTCAGATGGACCCTTCGGCGTCTATGTCATCTTACTGGTAAGGACTGCAGGATTAAGATCTCTGTGTAACCAGTGGAGAATAGAAAGCTTTGGTTTATTTTCAACAACTGAAGCATCTTGGAGTTGGGGTGTGAGAAGTCAGCTTAAAACATGATGTTTTGTTTCATTACCCTATATTTGTTTTTTATTACTTCTCCTTTTCATCCAATCTATGTTCTGTCTATGATCAGGACTGAGGTTTCCAAATCTACCATACCAGGAGCTATGCTTACAACACCATCCGCATGTTTGGAAGTAGCCTATGCAGGGAAGTTCAAAGAATTGCCTACTTTCCAGCTAGTGCTGCTCACTGAAATTTTTGACCTTTGGAAAGTTTGTAAGTTGGGCCCTCACTTAAGAACCATTCGGGATGCATTAAAAAATCAGCTAGACTGAGTCTCCTTGACTGTGGGGGTCTGGGACAAAACTCCTACTTCTCCCCCAGCTCTTAGGTTGCCCTGCTTCCAGGTTAGTTTGCAGAATTAAGTACCATCATCCAGAGAAGCATCCAAACTTAGGGATGTGACATTATTAATTAATCATCAATTATTAATTATTAATTATTATTATGACAGTATGGTATCACAAGTCTCCTGAGGCATACTCAGGACTATTTCAGATCCGTTAGATCAATTATTGTTGCTTTGATATCTCAACCTTAGCAGAATAAACAGATATGCTTGAAGTAAAGAACAAAAAAATATAATGGAAGTTTTGACACATAGCATACTGGGAATGAGACCTTCTCCACCAGCATCAGATTGGAATTCATGCTTATAGCTAAAGCTGTAAACCACTGAAATAAGGTTTTGTAGTGAAAACATTGACAGACCCTTAACTATAATAGCGCCTGCTGGCACCGCTGTAATTAGATTGAACATAACAACTATTAGTCATCTTAATTAGTATACACATTCCTTGTTTAGTACAATAAAAATTACAAAGCAAGGATGCCACTTAATTAGGAAACCTGGGAATTGATGCGTTACTCATTTTAAATGCCTTTACCTGGATTTTTAATCTCAGCTTTATACCCAGGTCTGTATTTTTATATGAATCTACACTGGTACATAAAATCACCTATTAAACTAATATAAATTAACTACCTCAAGGACATTTCTAAAACTATGTTAATAATTGGGTCTAAACAGAAAGAAACCATCATGTTTTACACTCAAAGGGAAGTTATATGCTGCCAATTTTAAAAAAAGCTCAACCCATCTTAAGGTTAATTATGCATCCAAAAACAGGCACAATATACAATCCATTTTTAAAGGAAGAAAATAATCTCACTTTAGTGTTTTGTGTTCTGCTTTGTCTGGAAACAACATCTGCTTTTTCACATACGTCCTAACTCTTCAGCATTCTAATGGCTACAATCTGGGCAAGTTCTTTCTGGTCAAGTCCATTCTGAGGTATAAATGAGAACCGCACAACTTTGTACTATGCATCAAGGCTATCCCCACAAAATATTGTTACCTGGGTTTGGAGGGTGTGCTTATTTGAATTATATCCCATATGGTCACAAAAAAGCATTTACGGCCATGTGTTTTCAGACACTATGCTCTGTGGTGCAGAAGGTAGGATAGGAGGTATTCCTTACAGTGATAGGATATGTATCTGCTGTGAACAAATGGTGGAAGATCTCCCGTATGTTTTGTTTACCTGTCTGCAATATGCAAAATATAGGGAAAGGTTATATAGAAATACTAAAGTACCTAAAGAGGCATCAGAGGACAGGCAAATTATTTATCTTTTGGTAGAGAAACATGAAAAAAATGCGCAGGAAGTGGCTCTTTTTGGGTATCTGATAAGGAAGAAGAGAGAGCAGTTGACTAGACATCTGAAACCTAAAGTGGGAGAGTAATAGGATAATTTTGTATGTTATTTATTTATTTCTCCTGCAAGTTTTTGTAGGATAAGGGGGGTCAAGGTTCTATTATATGATATTTTGTTACCTTGTATATTTTATGTTATCCAGTTTGATAAATTTATGTATTCATTGCTATGTTGTTTGTCAAGGCCATAAAGCCAGTACAATAAAGATATCATTTCACTATCCATCTTATGTTCTTTTGCTCCCCGTGCTCACATTAATGAATTTGCCCCTGTATTTCTAACTCGCAGGGGTCTACCAGCTGTATTTATTTTTTTAAGTCAATTTCTTAGCCGCCCACTTCCTGCCTATGGCAGCTCGAAGCGGTGTACAACATATAACATACAAAAACAATCAATAAATAATCAAAAAATACATGGATGGTGGCCAAGGTATGCTTGTGGCCTTGGTCAATGATCTGCACCTGGAGACTGAGTGACAAGGGGAATTCTACCTTGTTGATCCTGTTAGATCTTTCAGCAGCCTTTGATACAGTTGACCACAAGGCCTTTTTGACACGACTATGGGTCTAGTGGGGGTGCACAGTAGGGGTGGGAAGTTCAGATCATCTGGTATCTGATACTGCCGGCATTTTGGTGTACCGGCAGTATCGGATTATTCTGGTATTTGGGGGGTACCGGTACCAGATCTTTTTACATTGCGGCCATTGAAATGAATGGCCACAATGTAAAAAAGAAAAACAAAAACCAAACACTTTCCCTCCCCAGTCCAGGCTGCGCAGGTGGAAGAGGGGACACACCCCACCCACCCACCCTGCCCAGCCTGGATTTTTTTTTAAAAAAAAATTTCCCCAAAGTTCCTGCTAGTGCGGGCTCCGGGCCGCCACCTGCAACCCAGAGCCCACACCAGCAGGTAGGTGTACTGGTACTAGGGTGATCCCTGGGGTGGGGGGATGTTTAACACACTCCCCACCCCAGGGATCACCCTACCTCCCCACCCAGGGATCACCTAACTTTGGCGCTCCAGGCGATGGCAGAGGCGGTGGTCCGGAGGCTTCAGCGCTGGCTGTGGCTGCTGGCTTCAGCACTTTCTAGGCCTTCTGGGGAAACCCAGAAGTTTCCCGGAAGGCCTAGAAAGTGCTGAAGCCGGCAGCCACAGCCAGCGCTGAAGCCCCCAGACCGCCGCCGCCGCTGCCCAGAGCACCAAAGGTAGGAAATCCCTGGGTGGGGAGGTAGGTTGATCCCTGGGGTGTGGTGTGTGTTAAACTACCCCCCACCCCAGGGATAACCCTAGTACCTGCTGGTGCGGGCTATGGGTCGCCGGTGGCGGCCCGGAGCCCGCACTAGTAGGGACTTAGGGTAATTTAAAAAAAAAAAAAAAAAAACCAGACTGGGCAGGTGGGGGGTGTGTCCCCCCTTCCACCCGCACAGCCTGGGAGGGGGAGGGAGAAGGGGAAGGTATTTATTCATTTTCTATTGATTTCAATGGGGACAGTTCCCCATTGAAATCAATGCAATAAATCCGGCACCGGTAATCCGGTTTTAATCCGGTAACCCGGTATTTTGCATACCGGTAACCGGTAAAACCGGTAACCGGTATTTTGCCTGATGTCCCACCCCTAGCACAGTACTGTTCTTGAGTGGTTTTGTTCCTTTCTGTAGGGAAGGAGATCCCAGAGATTGGTGATAGGCAATTGCTTGTCGTCCTCTTGAGACCTCCCCTGTATGGTCCCGCAGGGTTCTAGTCTGTCTTTCTTCTTATTCAACATGTATATGTGGCTGCTGGGTGAGGTCATTTGAAAGTTTGAGGTAAGTGCCATCAGTATGCTGATGACACCCAGCTCTACCTCTCTTTTCCATCCTAATCAGGCCCTGCAGTCTCGGCACTTACCCAATGCCTGGCTGTTGTCAGGGACTGGATGAGAATGAGCCAACTGAAGCTGAATCCAGACAAGTCTGAGGTGATGATGGTTGGCTGGCTTTGTGATCTGGAGGGAACCGGGACTCCTGTTATTGATGGTGTCCAGCCACCTCTGGTCAGTCAGGTTCACAGCCTCAGAGTGCTTCTGGACCCCTTGCTGCTCCTGGATTGTCAGGTTGTGGCAAGGAACGCTTTTCACAAACTCCATCTCGTGAGGAGACTGTGACCTTTTCTTTCTGATTCGGATCTGGCCACCGTCATCCACGCTTCGTTACCTCGAGGCTAGATTATTGCAATGCGCTCTATGTGGGGCTGCCCTTGATGACTGCTTGGAAGGTGCAGCTGGTGCAGAATGTGGAGATTCGCCTCCTTTTGGAGACGAGTTGCAAGGACCATATTACACCAGTGCTCCAAAGTCCGCACTAGCTCTCTGTAGCTTTCCAGGCACAATTCAAGGTGTTGGTTTTGACCTTTAAAGCCCTAAACAGTCAAGGTCCCACATATCTGAAAGATCACTCAGCCCTCCCAATCCAATGAGATATTGTTACCATCCCAATGACTTCACGTCCCTTTTAGTTCTGATGGTCAAGTGGGAAAGTCACTAACCATCCTGTCTTGGAATGTTGCAGGATGGGTTTCATGTAAATGGGACGTCACTTTTCCTGAATTGGAAACGGTTGATATTTTATGCCTTCAGGAGACATGGATTAATGGAGCCCTTCCCCTGGTTGTACCCGGATTTGAAACATGGGCTATTCCTGCAGTTCACCTTGGGGGGAGAAGTTGACCTTCAGGGGGATATGGCAATTCTGTCAAATTTGTTCTAGGACAGACTTGCAAACAGATTCAGAGTAATATTGATAACATCCTGGCCGTCCTTGTGTGTTGGAACTTGGAAGGACTGTCCCAGGCTCATTATTGTTAATATATATATATCTCCTGCACAGAGTCTTTATGATTGTCATAACTTTTGGCATGCCCTAGAGGATCAATTAAATATCTGGGGCAATGACTATTCTAATGTCCCAGTGATATTGCTTGGAGATCTTAACACCTGGACCAGACCAATGGATACAGCTGCTGCTATGGGTTTAGAATGGGAAGAGGAAAGATTTTTTGATTCCCCTAGAAAATTGAGAGACTTAACGTTGAATGCCCTTGGCCTGCAATTTTTAATGTTTTTGTATAGGAGCAACTATAGGCTGTTGAATGGTTCCACCAAATCAGACCTGTGTGGAGATTTGACGTTTGTTTCTCACACAGGGGCAATTGTGATTGACTATATAGCTGTTCCCTACACTAGTTTTCAAGACTTTGCAGACTTTGTGGTACTGCCCTTTGGTAGTAGCGATCATTTCCCCATACTTACTTTATTCAGTCCTCAATTTCCATCTTCACAAGGCCCCCACCCGACTCTGGTTTATCGGGGTACCGAGTTGCAGGTCACCAGGCCAATTAAGTGGGAACAGAGGGCTGCTAGGCAGGCTTCTATTTTGTTTAGTTCAACTGAATTAAAAAATCTGCAAGATCAATATACTCCAGCGGATCCTCAAAACTGCCTTTTATATTTTCAGGAATTGCTTTTATTTATTAGGACCAACCTTGCCCCAAGAGATAGATCATATAACAGTAGGTCCAATAAGCCTTGGTTTGATGGAGCCTGTAGGTTATTAAAGCAGGAAACCAGGAGGGCTGCAAGATCTCTGAAGGGGCAAACAAGAGCTTTAAAGATATCTCAATATGTGAAGGCTAAGCAACAGTATAAGACCTTGCTTAAAAATAAAAAGTTGGACTATCAACTTGAGTTGTGGAACAAGCTACAGGAGGCAGTGGCCCATAAAGCTTTTGGGCTTTGGTTAGTAAAGGACAGATCTAGGTGAGTTTTCTAACTTTGAATCTTACATAGAGAGCTCTACGTGGCAGGCGTATTTTTTACAGATCTTCAGTTGATATCCAGAGGAATGCCCCAGAGATTGTTGCCATCATCCTCTTGACCCCTGCTGGGTGATTCCCCAATTGAATGGCTGCTGGAACAACTTCCCTCTAAAAAAGCCCCTGGTGAGGATGGGAGTCCCGCAGATTAGATATGCGAATACAAATAATGGTGGACCCCAGTACTAGTCCAATTATTTAATTATATTTCCCAGTATGGGAAGGTCCGCGATGGATGGAATACCAGTATCATGGTCCCAATATTCAAAAAGGTGACAAGTTCCTGCCAGGTAATTACAGGCCAATCAGCTTACTTGATATTGTGGCAAAGGTTTTTGCCAAGTATTTATTAGGGAAATTGGAAGAATGGGCCAGCGAGAATGCCTTTTTGCTGAAGAGCCGGCGGGATTTAGATGTAACCGCTTAACTCTGGACCATTGTTTTGTTTTGGCACACCTAGTGAACAAATACGTTCACATTCATCACAGTACACTCTTTGCTACATTTGTCGAACTGCAGGCTGCCTTCGACAGCATCAACAGAATAATACTCTGGAGGAAATTAAAAATGCTTAATATTGACGGGCACCTCTTGTTCCTGATTCAACTACTACATACTGACACTAGTCTCAAGATCAGGGTTAACATACAGGGGGAAGTAACAGAGCCAATACAAGTGACAAATGGGGTCAAGCAGGGGTGTGTCTTGGCCCCTTTTTTATTTAATATTTTTATCAATGACAGTCACTAGTCTGCAGGGGGCCGGGTGTCACCCCCCCCCCAGTGGGGGACCGCTTGGTCCCCATTTTACCCTATGAAGATGACATGGTTCTTCTAACCACCTCCAGAGTTGGCATGAACCGACAATTGACTAGGTTGAGTAACTACTGTGTTGATAACCATCTTAGAATCAATCAGGAAAAAACTAAAGTAGTGGTTTTCTCAAAGAATGCAAAAAAATGCAGGTGGACACTGAATGCTAGGCTATTGGATCAGGTTCCCAAATATAAATACTTGGGTCTGTGGTTTTCTCAAACGGGTAATTGGAGACCACACCTGGACAGTGTTAAACTGAAAGCAACTCAAACTGCAGGCGGTATCCTCAAATTCTGGCGAGTCCAGGGTGGCAAGCGAATAGCTCCAGCACTTAAGTTACTGAGAGAGAAGTTGATCCCCCAAATGTTATATGGGACAGAAATTTGGGGAGTGGACAACCTAGACTATCTAGAATTTGTCTAAAATAAAATCCTTAGAACAATATTGGGAATGCCGCATGGTACTCCTAATTCCTTGTTGAGAGCAGAAACTGGCACGCCCGCGGTTGCCTCAAGAATCAAACTTTTATTTCTGGGTTTCTGGCTCCAAATTAGGGAGATGGAAGCTGGGTGTCTGCCAAGTACATGTGCAAAAGAACAATCTAATATATTTGTTGAATACAGGTGGCACAGACCGTAGACAGATATCTGGACCAAATTGGTTTAACTGTGCTTGGCATGGTTAAATGTACTCAATCTCAAACTAAAACATTGCTCAAAATTAGGTCATCAGATGTCGATCTTCAGGCGGAAAGAGTGGCAATAGTGGAGCAAAAAATTGCTGCCTCATATCCCATGCTTAAGCTAGAACCTGGACTGGAACCATACCTTCAGGATATATGCAGCTATAGAACGAGGAGAGCCTCAACTACACTAAGGTGCAATATGATGAATTCCAAAGTATTGGAAGAAAGGTATGCGGGAATTCCCACAGAGCAAAGGTTTTGTCTCTGTGGACAATCCGTGGTGAAAGACCTTCCCCATTACCTGCTATTCTGCCCTCTGTACAGCAAAGTAAGGGAGGAAGTCCTGGGCCAATGACCTTTGGGCAAGGACTACTGGAATCCTCCCTGTCGAATTTCCCATTTACTGGCCAACAACAACAAAGACATTACAAGCAAAGTCGCCAGGTTAGCGTTAATGATGGAAATAGTGAGGAATTTTAGTACTGGAACTCTCACTACTTCTTAGCAGCCGACAACTTATGACCTCAGTTAGTATATCTGGGGAACTTGGTTTCTGGGCATAAGAGCCTGGGGAGTGATGGTTCATATGCTCCAATCTCTATCCCTGGGGTTTAGGGCTGCTGAATAGCTGCGAGATATACTGCTATATGAAGTAATGTACGCCAACTGAACTTTACATGGTTCATCATATAGTTTGGCAACAATAGTCCAGCATACTTTTTTTTTTTTTTTAACCTTCTAAGTCTTCTGTCTATCACCTTCTGTTGCAACTAAAACTGGAGATAAATACTGACAATTCTACTGAAAGGGGTATCAACTCTGGAGGGGTCCCCATGTATGTACTGTTTGATCTTGATGCCTTACACTTCAATATCCTACTACGTTCAGAGGTCAAGTGCTGCCCACACAAGCCCCGAGAAGGGCAAGGCAAATTTTAAGAAGTTTTAAATGTTTTCCAAGTGCCTGGTTTACTTTGTTCTGCTCTACTAACATTAGTACCATGGCAAGTTGGTATTTTATGTGATATTGTATTTTGATAGGTGTGTTTTGAAGTTGTAACTATTTTACTTTAGGCTATTCAGACCATCTGGACCTGATAATTATATATTCATTTTTTATTTTAAAAAAAAATATTTTGTTGTGACTTTTTGGTTAAGACAATAAACTACTTTGATTGATTGAAAGATCACTTGTCCTTCCATGTCCCATTGTGTCTCCCTGTGGGCACCATCTGTTAGCCTTGTTCATTCAACAAGGGCTCACGTGGGGGGTGTTCTAGGTTCCTGCCCCAGTGCTTTGCAACTCCCTTCCCCCAGAAGTTAGTTTGAGCCCAAGCCTGAGCATCTTCCGGAGGTGGTGTAAGACTTTTTTATTTGAAATTGCATTTGGCAGGTGGGGATAGAGGACTGGGTGGGGTTTGGTGGGTGGTTTTGGAGTAAAGGTATGAGGGGGTTGGGTGGGTAGGTGATTTTGTGGGGGGGAGGATTTGTGAGCTTTTTAGCATTTTATATTTTAATTTATGGATCGTAAGACACCCTGAGTCTTAGGGAAGGGTGGCATATAAATTTAAATAAATATATAAATAAAATTCCTAGGGGTGTGCACCAGGAAAAAATGCTTTTTTGTTTTCATTTTCATTTAAAAAATATTATTTGTTTATGTTTTTCTAATAACAAACAAAAATGCCAATTTTCTAAAAAATTTCATTCCCATGCCTTCAAAAAGTGCATCTAAAAGTGCCTCTCTGACACTGTTCCTTCCCCAAACCTTCCAAGAATGCTCTGATGTGGCAGAAATATCAGCAAGAGATTTATGCAGCATCTGGGTAGAGGACAGAGCAAATGCTGGCATGCAGCGGTGCTGAGCACTGAAGCAGCCAGGCACTTGCACAGGAGGAGAAGGTGGTTCCCCAAGTATGACAAAGCTTCACGTTGAAGAGAAAGCCTATGGGAGGCAGAATATCCGTGTGAGATTACCACAGAGCAGGCAGACACAGGACAGAGAAACTGGCAGGCAAAGGGCACTGGGCACTGAAGCAACAAGGACTAGCAGAGGAGGAGACGGTGATGTCCTAACTGTGACAAGGCTTCTAGTTGAAGAGAAAGCCCCTTGGAGGCAGAAACATCCATGAGAGATTGGCACACACAGCAGGTGGACAGAACAGAGCAGACACTGGCAGGAAGCGGGCACTGACTGCTGAAACAGTAGGTACTGACAAAAGGAGAGTAGAAGACTTACTCTCCCAACTATCTAGCATGTCATGGCTTCAAGAGTGGCTGACAGCAGGGGGGCCAAGGGGGAAGGAGACAAGAGGGAGACCATCATCACAGATGGAGTGGCAGCAGCCGAATGCATGACAGGGTATTATTTATTTATTTATTTACAAAATCTGTATCCCGTTTTCTCCCGCCACAGGTGGCCCAAAGTGGCTACCAACAGTACAAATAATATAATAAAAACATTTCAATTCAATTCAAAACCAAATTCAACAATAAAATAGAACCATAAATCACCCCCATGCCCCCCTTCCTACCCCCCCCTTCTCTCTCACCAAATGCCTGACGGAACAGCCAGATTTTGCAGTTCCTATGGAAGACCGGGAGGTCCGGGGCCAACTGTGCCCTCACCGGGAGGGAATTCGAAAGATGAGGCGCAATCACTGAGAACGCCCTATTCTGCGTAGACCCTCAGAGAACCCGGGGGACCTCCAACAAGGCGGGGCCAATCTAGAACCCGGGGGGTGAGGCGGTCTCGCAAATAAGCAGGGCCCAGACCATGTAAGGCTTTATAGGTTAAAACCAACACTTTTAATCAGGCCCGGAAAACTATTGGCAGCCAGTGCAGAGATCAGAGCACTGGTGTAATGTGCTCCCGGCGGCCCAACTCCACCACGAGCCGGGCCACCGCATTCTGCACCAATTACAGCTTCTGAGCCGTCACCATAGGTAGCCCCACATAGAGAGCATTGCAGTAGTCTAACCTAGAGGTAATACAAGCATGGATGATCATGGCGAAGTCTGGAACCGAAATCAGCAGTCAAAGCCGCCGCACCAAATGTAACTGGTGGAAGGCACTCCTCGCTACAGCTTCCACCTGGAGATCCAGGCTTGTAGCAGCTTGTAGCAGCAATCACCTCAGGGGGCAACACATCTGCGAGAGAGAGCCCTTTGGGCACCAGCAGGAGGCAGGCAGCAGAGCAAAGGAACAGTGGGCAGGCAGGAAGGCGGGCAGTGACACAGGCTTTGCTTGTCATTGTGAGCACCCCAAGTTATAATAGGGCATTGTCAGCTTACAGGAACTCACAGGATTAAGAATGTGTAATTGGAGGGGATTGAGGGTATGAGAACGGGAAGAGGAAGACGTATATTTTTTGTACCAAAGAATGTGGCTGAAAAGTAGCAGAAGGCACACTGAACAGCTCTCACACGGAAGCACAAGAGCCAAGCTGCAAAACACTGGATGCACACACATAGCAACAACCAGCCAGCCACATGTGAAGAGCTCTGTGTGTCCTCAGCTTCTATAAGCTCCCTGTGCCCTCACCCAAGCTTCTCTGATTGGTAGGTACAAATAAATTACAAGCATGTGCAAACAAAGACCAATCTGTTATGTCTGTTGCAGGGGTCTGTGATCTGTCTGTGCTGCCAATTGGCCAGCAGAGACATCAACCTTAGGCAGCCATTTTGGGCTCTCACTCCCCTCTCCCCCTTTCACCTGTTGTTTGCAACCTGAGTCATGTGCCAGGCTGCCCAGAAAAAACCCATAAAAAATAATAACATAAAATGAAAAATGTTCGGTTTTATGTTATTTTTTTGTTTTATGTTTTTAACAACAAACAAAAAAGGGCATTTTGTTTATATTGTTATACAATCTTAAACAAATTGCACACCCCTAAAAAATTCCACACATTCATCTTGTCCTTTCTCCTAACACGTTAGTACCCATGAGCAAGGTATGTTTCTTCGCCCCACAGCATTCTAAATGGCATGTTTCTGGCACATTTCTCCTCGCCACACATTCTTTTCTGTCAAAGGTGCAACAATTGCAGACTGTGCCCTAGTGCAGAGATTTGGGCAGCAGGTATTCCAGTTTCTTCCAAATAAACCTGCATCCCAACCAAGTTGACTCCTTTCCTCACACTCATGCTTAGAGCCTGGCTGCAACTCCCTGATTCCAAAGGGCTGTTCAAGGGATCAAGTATTTGTGGTTTTAAGATGTGCATTTGTTTGTATTTGTATCTTCACAAGGGCTGAAACTCGCTGCCTGAGTCTCGCTAGTTCTCAACAAGAATGGACGTTTTCCCATCTTGTTCCCTAATTCAGACGAGATGAGAAAAAACCCATTCTCGCCATGGACCAGCAAGATTCAAAAGGCTGGGTAGGGGCTGGGGGCCAGGAAGGGGGGCCAGGTGGGATGCCAGAGGTGAGCAAAGGGCAAAGACTTACCGACTGGCCACTCCCAGCATTCACCCTGATCCCCTACCTGCCTGGGAAGGAAAATTCTGGGTGGCGGCCAGGGCCGGACTTAGGAATTTTGCACCCCTAGGCCCTTCACAGGCTGCTGCCCCCAAGCCCAGTCCAGCCCCAGCCCCACGCTGCACATTCATGGGTGGGGGAGCCCCATGTGAACGATGCAGCGCGTGTGCCCAGTGAATGGGGATGCGTGCGCATTTACACCTAACACACATCCCCACTCATCCCCCACTTGTCCCCATGCATGGAGCAACTGGGGAAAACAGCGGTTGCTCCATGGGTGCGGATGAGTTTGGATGTGTGTGCAGCTGTGTGCACACCCCACCCATGCACCGGCATGTCTGTGGACCTCCCCACCCAGCAGAACCATGTAAAAAGGGCCTGTGAGGAGCCACTCGAAGAAGAACAGAAGGTTGTTGCCTTGTAAACAAGGTTTTTCGAGATGGCTCCAAACATTCTCACAACACCCACCCTTCCAGCCCCGCATGAATTTTTTTTCTTATATTCTTAGAAAGAGTTGTAACGAACTGTCATTCTGAGGGGGAGAGTGCTTTTTATACTAGAGGAGCTCGAGACCATCATGTGCTCTGTTATTTGAATATGGTGAGCATGCACAACCCAGTTGTAAGAACGTTAGGATCCATCTCAAAGAATTTTCTTTACAAGGCAACAACCTTCTGATCACTCACATGGGGAGGAGTTGTTTGTAAACAAAAAGCTTTATCTCCCAGTCCGATGGGTGTCCTGTGTCCTGCTGTTGCAGCACTACTAACAGGCAGACAGCAGAGGCAGGTGAGGGATAGGGACCCAAGCTTTGGCTGTGGCCAGCAGCCTCTGGCCATGCAGGGGGAGGAGGAGGAAGCAGGGCAACACCAGGATTGCTACCCCTGAGAAAAAGCCGCCCAAGGCCAGGGCCTAGGGAGCCTGCCCATAAGTCTGGGCCTGGTGGAGGCTGGGGCCTGGGAAAGAGCCTGGGACCTAATGAGGGGCTTAGTTGGGGGGGGCAGGGGGGGCATGTACCCTCTGGAGGGGGTCCTGTGAAGTGTGACCTCTTCCTGGGGTCATAGGTTTTCAAATAAAGAAGAAACAAACTGAGCATGCTAAGAAGGAACTGATCAGCCCTTCTGGACATGCTCAGCACTTTGCAAAGATGGTGCCAGTGGCATTAGCACACTGCAGGCATTATTTTTGAAAAGGGAAGCACATTCTGAGCATGCTCAGAAGTTCTGGGCATGCTCAGAACGGGCTGCCCTTTAAAAAAATGGCATCTGCAGCATGCTGATGCTGTTGGCACCATCTTTATAAAGGGCTGAGTATGCCAATCAGGCCCTTCTGAGCATGCTCAGTTTGTTTGCTTTATTTCCAAACCTACAACCCCAGGAAGAGGCCACACTTCACGGGACCCCCTCTAGAGGGTAACCCCCCCTGACACCCCCAGATCCCTCACTAGGTCCCCAACCCCTCTCCCAGGCCTCCACTCAGAATTTCCTTCCCAGGCATTCTGGGAGTCCGGGTGGATGCCGGGAATAGCCAGGGGATAAGTCTTTGCCCCCTGCCCACCTGTGGCACCCTGCCCAGCCCCTCCCCCACCCTCAGCGAGATTAACAAGATCTCAAGGGGGGGGAGGGGAGACCATGCGAGTTCTCATCCTCCCTGCACAAATCTGGCAGGTCAAGTGGGATCCCAGACTCATTTCAGCCCTAATCTTTATCTGTGTTTACTGCTTTTTCCCCATTGTTGCCAGTGCAGAAAACACAGTAAACATGAGGCCCTGCATATGATATGGGTAATCTTGGTGCAGAAGTACAGTCAGGGTTTGTGAGGTCATGTGCAAAACCTTAGTGTGGGGCCTAATTTGCATAATTAGGCCCCACTTATTTATGCAAATGTGTAAATTTACATACAATTTACATAATATTTACTCCCTCCAGACAGGAAGGAGTCCCATTCTCCACCCCTCCGAGCAGCTATGGAGAAGCATGACCTCTGCATGCTTGTCACCCCCCCCCCCAGTTTGGCACTCCTTGGCTGCCTTACCTGGTGCTCAGCTGAGCAGCCAGAGACAAGCATGGCCTCCCAATACTTCCCCTCCCCCCCCCACCTCCCCAGCTGAGTGTCTATGACTACTCCTCTGGAGTGGTTCCACTGCAGGGGCAGCTGGGCGGGCAGTAAGGCAGGCACAGAAAGACTAACCGTCTGCTGCCTTGCTGAGGGAGGGGGGGTGAGCTTAGCCAGTCTGGCCTCCAGGGCCTGTTGCTTCTTGGTGCCACCTGTGCCTTGTGCACGCATGCAGTGCGACTGGTCCAGAGGCGCTGCTATCAAATACACACAAATGAGAGGAAGTCTCCATTTTTTGGCATGTTTGTCGATTGTGTATACATAAAATCGTTGAACTTTTGAAGCAGTTTATTAGTTTCTGCTATCAAACACACGACACCCAAAATGCAGCCAGCCTATTAAGCGCATTATGCCATGAAACAAGACATATATATATATATAACCAGTTCAGTTGTGCCACCATAATCAATTCACACTGCCCCCACCCCATAACCAGTTCATTTGCACCCCCCCATATAATCAATTCACGCTACCTCCCACCCATAACCATTTCATTTGTGCTCCCAGGGCAGCATGAATTGATTATATGGGGGGTGCAAATGAACTGGTTATAGGGTGGGGGTTTAAAAACAGTATTCCTGTTAGCAATAACTTCATTAAGAATAGTGAAATAGCAGCCATAATAATCTCAGAACCATATTTGCAGATTTTCCAAAATTAAATAGATATTGCTTTACAACCTAAATTCTTACCTAAGATAGTATAAGTAAGACAGTTGTGAAAATCTGGCCCTTTTTACACGGGCCTCTCCCAGCCATGAACATATAAACTTCTGCGTGTTCATGGGTGGGGGAGCCCCGTGTGAATGATGCAGCACATGCACTCATGGAGAGAGGGGGTGCATGTGTGCATGCACTCACCTAACACACATCCCCACTCACCCCCCACTTGTCCCATGCATGCAGCAATCAGGGAAAATGGCAGTTACGCCATGGGTGCTGATGAGTGGGGGGTGAGTGGGGATGTGTGTGCATGCCACACCCACATACTGGCATGCCCACAGACACCCCCACCACCACCAAGCAGAGCCATGTAAAAACAGCCTGTGAGAACCACTGAAAGAAGAACAGAAGGTTTCTGCCTTGTAAACAAGTTTCTTCGAGATGGCTCCTAACATTCTCACAACACCCACCCTTCCAGACCCACATGGAATCTTTTTCTTATATTCCTAGGAAGGGTTGGAAGGAACTGTCATTCTGAGGGGGAGAGTGCTTTTTAATACTAGAAGAGCTCAATACCATCACGTGGTCTATTATTTGAATAGGATGCTCATGCACAACCCAGTTTTGAGAATGTTAGGAGCCATCTCGAAGAACCTTCTTTACAAGTTAACAACCTTCTGATAACACACATTATTAATTATTATTATTATTATTATAAACATTTATATAGTGCCAGTCATGTACTTGGTGCTGTACAGAAACATAGAAATAGACGCAGTCCCTGCCTGTGGTTTACAATCTAAAAGACAAGAAGGGGGAGACAGGGAGAGGGGACAGTGGGAGAGACAGGGGAGAAGACAAACAACTTTCAAGCGGATGCGAAGTTTCAGGTGCTTGTGCTTGGCTTGGTCACAATCAGGTTGGTTGCAGCAGTCTGCAGAGGAGGGCAGACAGTAAGTATACGGGGAATGACTAGCAGGCATTGGGAAAGGCAGTGAGGAAAAAGTGGGTCTTGAGGAGGGATTTGAAGGAGTGGAGGGAGGGGGCAAGGCGGATGTGGGTAGGGAGGAAGTTCCAGGCATGGGGGGAAATGAGGGAGAGGGTCAAAGGTGGTTAGGTGACCAGGAGAAACGAGGGAGAGTGAGGGAGGGGACAGAGGAAGAGCGGAGAGCGCGTGCAGGAGTGCCTAGGGAGATTATGTTCGAGAGGTAAGGGGGAGCTTGGTTATGGAGTGTTTTGAATGTGAAAACCAGGAGTTTAAATAGGATACGTTCAGGAATAGGGAGCCAGTGGAGAGAGAAGAGGAGAGGCTGCACATGGTTGAAGCAACGGGCAGAGTGAATGACCTTGGCAGCGGAGTTTTGGATTGCGATAAGGGGGGACAGGTGAGAGCGAGGGAGGCCAGCAAGGAGGAGGTTGCAGTAATCGAGGCGAGAGATAACCATGGCAT
>QEPC01011255.1:8506960-8561132 GCA_003113815.1 Sphenodon punctatus | reverse complement strand
GTAGAGAGAAAGGGGTGGATCCGAGCAATGTTACAGAGGGCGAAGCAGCAGGATTTGGCCACAGAGTCAATGTAAGGTTTAAAAGAGAGGTGCATATCAAAGATGAAGCCCAAGCTACGGGCTTGGAGAACAGGATTGATGGTGACTCCATCGATGCAGATGGGCAGGTTAGAGGGAGAGGAAGGGGAGGGAGGAAAAATGAGGACTTCGGTCTTTGCCATGTTGAACTTGAGTTGACATCGGGACATCCAGGCGGAGATATCAGAGAGGCAGTCGATGAGGCATGAGTGGACAGAAGAGGAGAGAGAGGGGGTAGAAAAATAGAGTTAGGTGTCATCAGCATAGAGATGATATTGGAACCCGTGGGAGGCAATAATTTTGCCAAGGGATAGGGTGTAAATAGAGAAGAGGAGAGGGCCAAGGACAGAGCCCTGGGGGACCCCAACTGAAAGGGGGAGGGAGGAGGAGTTTGACTTGGGGAGTGAGACTTTAAAGGAGCGGTCAGAGAGGTAGGAGGAGAACCAGTCAAGGACAGAGTCACGGAAGTCCAGAGAATAAAGCGAGTCCAAAAGGAGCGAGTGGTCGACAGTATCAAAGGCAGCAGAGAGGTCAAGGAGGACAAGAATGGAGTAAAGGCGCTTAGATTTAGCGACAAGAAGATGATCTTGGCCAGGGCAGTTATCCCCAGCTGGTGTGTTTGTAGCTGGCTTAATCAAGCACTTTATCTCCCAGCCCTGTCCCACAGCTGCTGCTGCTGCAGAGCTATGAACAAGCAGATGGCAGAGGAAGGTGAGGGATGGGGACCAGAGCTAGGAAGGGGAGGCAGAATAACTTATTGTGGGAGAAGCTGGCTGCAACCTGCCACCCAGCCAGGGAAGCGTGGGTCCCCAGCTGGCCGTGGGGCCATGTGCGGCCACACGTGTGGTACATGCCTGGGGCCAGCCCTGAGTACAGGTTCTGCCAGTTTGACAGGTCTATAAGGAATATGCATCCAAAACTGCTGCTAAGTCTGCTACCAATTTAAAAAGGGAAGCACTGGTTTCAGGGAAAGTGGAGAATATGACTAGCTTGGTGGGGAGATTGTTAGCTTAGGGAGGGTGGAATGGGGTATGAATCTGGCTCAGAGGGATTGCTGACTTGAGAGAGAGTGAGGCATGTGGCTTGGGAGAGCGGAGAATGGAACATGGAGCTGGCTCGAGGGGAGTTGCTGAATTAGGGTTGGGGGTATGGGACTAGGCTCATGGGAGGCTGCTGACTTGGGAGGGGCGATGGAACATGGTGCTGGCTCAGGGATTGGGTCACTAGCTTGGGGAAGGAGAATGAATCAATGAAGCATAGTTTTGGCTTGGGGGTATTTTGACTCAGAGTGGAGTCATTGGCTTGTGGAATGTGGGATCCCTAGGTGGGAATGGAGCATGGGGCTGCCTCAGGAGAGACATTGGCTTGCAGGAGGGGAGAATGGGATTGCTAAGGACTCACCATTTCTCCCTGACTGGGCTAGGCTTTGCTGGGCTGGGCCTGGCTGCAGTGCTGGAGACTGCATTTCTGAGACAGCGGCAGTCCCTGCAGCTGGTGTGGGATCACTACAGACTCCCCAAGCAATCAACTAAGACGAAAGTCAGAGAGCAGCTGAGTTCCAAGCTGGATATGTGCTGCAGTTTTGGTAGCCCAACTCGAGATCGCCGATATTATGTTTTTGGGAAATGCTGGGTTCACTTGAAACCCCAATACACAGACCTAGTATGTGTATTTCAAATATGGTAGCCAAACAGGGCTTGGGGAGGGGGGATTTATTTTCATTTTAATCAAAATGTGAATGCACAGCTCAACCAAAAATAATTTCTGTCCTCCCTAGCCTCAGTATTAGCCTCTTGGTGTGGAATGTCTTACTTCTTTGTATAGGGTGAATTTAGTTCTGGCAGGTGCAGTAGCGTGGCCTTCCTATTTAATAAAGGCAGTCCTATTAAATACAGGCCAAGCCAGTGCTTGATTAAGCCAGCTACAAACACACCAGCTGGGGAGAAAAGGTCAAAACGATATCTTTTCTTGAGAGCAATCTTTATTAACTGAAGGAGGATCCAAGCCAGGCTCAGCATAACATAAGAGAACAGTAGCAACAGCCAATGGACACATGTTTCTCGTTTTAGCAAGTTGGAAGGGTAGAGATGATGTCCCTGGAATAATCTCTCCTACATCTCCTACATTTCCACAGAGATGCATACTTCACCCTCCTTTATCAAGAGAGCCAGAAGCATTTCATTATTTATTCTCCAGCATCAGTGGCACATAATCATCTCCCTCCTAAACTATTTAGTCTGCAAAGCGAGAACAACTTGAACAACTTCTGATCTTAAAGAGTTATAGCCTCATAATGTGCATACTGTCCATGCTTGCAGCTAGAGGCCAGCATTCGCTAACAGTTTGATGTAGGTAGGCAAAAACCAACTTTGATGAATGCTGTTTGGTGTCTGGAAAAGAGTTGCACCATCAGACATTTTCACATTTCTGAAGCATAGGGAAGATGAGTCCAATAACTCCATTTTAAAGAGCACTCCTGTTGTGTATTCTGGGAGCAGAGAATATTTTCCCCCATTACACAGTTAAATGGCTTTGATTTGGGTTTTATTTGCATTCTCTTCACTTGGCTATGGATGTGTTCAAAGTGATTTCCCAGGGAAGGAGGTTGATAGTGCTCAGCGGATCAGATGTTCATTAGGAATGATTTGTTTTGGTGCGATTATAAATTTGTGAACACAAATGTTTCATTTACTACATCTTGCTGTTTGCTAAAACTGAGGCACTGCCTAATATCGGAGTGGCAAGAGACAGCAGCACACTAATAATTTTGTGAATACATAGTTAGCCATACTTTAAAAAAGCTAAAAAAACACAAAAAACTTATGGAAAGGCTGGCAGCATTTGGGGGAAAACACTGAAAAGCACCGATCTAGATGTGAATTATCCAAAACAGTTTAAAATTCATTACATTCACTGTGGCTAGCCATACCTGATAAAATAAACTGCAACAGTGATTTATACCACATCAATGAGGTTCATAGCATGCCTTAGTTTTACTTTGCAGGTAGTTGAGGTTATTTATTTTCTATAGAAAACACAAGGGGAATGTTGTGAACACCTGGCCCAACATTTTTCAGTTTCTCCAATCCAGTGGTCAGGTGCCTATTCATTGTTGGATGGATTGGAGACAGCCATCCAGTGTGAGGACAAGTAAGTGGGATTAAAACCGATAGTCTTCAAGGACATAGCTGAGTGTCTTAACCACCCAAGCATCATACATCTTTCAAGTGGGCTCACTCACAATATCCACAAGGACCTCTTGCACTGATTATTTATCTCCTGTTTTTCACTTCTTCATTTCCCATATCATACTCTACCTGTAAGATACAATGTTATTTGTTTTGTAGCCACTCAGTGTTCTGCCATTTTGGGTCTGAGAGTCTTGGATCAAGTATTAGCTGGGATAGGATCCTTCCATTGGATTCTGATTTGTTGTTCATACTTTTTTTAATGGTGAGCAGTCTAATGTTACCATGCTTGTGGCCTCTAGGACTGAACATGTATTTTATGCTTCAGCTATACTGTACTAGCACTATTCCAAGTGTCCTATTAAATGTTTACCAAGAATAAAAGTACTTCCCTTCCTTACACAAATGCATGGAGGATTGTTATCATTAATGACTATGAAGATGTTGAGATTCTCATATCCTATAAAATTTCAGAACATTATACTATATAATGCCATATTCTCAAATTATATTATGTAGATTTACACATGTAAAGTGTTATAACAGATATAAAATTCTACATCTTAAATACAGTGGCTGCAATCCCAAACCCCTCCACACAGGATCCATACAGATTCTGCATGGCTCATCATCTCCCCTATGGACTCGTGTGCGGTTCGCATGCAAATGTGCACTTGCAGATTGTGCGCAGTTTCCATGGGATTGGCCACACTGGCTAGAAATCCAAGTAGCCCAGTGTTACTAACACAACTGACTGGCCACATGTCGGTAGAACTGCTTTAAGTCCCTAGAACAGTGGTGGGGACCTTTTCCCTCCTGTGGGACAGTTTGAAAATGACTATGGGTGCAGCCACATGAGCAGGGATGGGACCAATCTCTACCTGCCTCATGGAAGGTAATTGCAGCCGCCACACTTTGGGCCAGTGGACACACAAGCAGCCTCATTTTGGCCAGACTTTTTCCGCTTTGGGCAACCTTGCTATGCCCTTCATCACTGGCTTTCTTTTGAGGATGCAGGGCATATCACAGTTGCCCTAAGCGGGGCAAACATCTGGTAGCCACAGGCCACGTGAACCACAGCATCACATAGTAATGTTGCCCAAACTGGGATAAGGCTGCCCAAAGTGGGACAACGTCTCATGTGGCTGCACCATATTAGTACAAGCTCAGTCAGCTTCATAGGTAGGGTGGCCACTGATGCATCACCAGAATAGAGGACAACAATTTTAATAAAATTTGCATATGCTAATTTATATTCATTTATGCAAATTTACTATAATTAAAATAGAAATGACTGTATAACTCACCATAGTGGGGGAAGATTGTGCACCTGCTCAGTCCACTGTCCATTATATGGTGCTGTTGAAGGGAGCCAACCAGACAGCCTCATGGTGAGAGTTGGGGGTACAGAGGGAGAATGGGAAGAGGGAACAGCCATGTGAGGGAGGAGGGGGGCATGGGGTGGGAGAGGGAGCAACTCTCTCACTCACACACTCTCCCTCTCCCTCTCCCACACACACACAGACAGATACACTCTCTCTTTCACACACACACACACACACACACACACACACACACACACACACACACACAGACAGACAGATGCACACACAGAGGCACACACACAAACGGTCTTACACATTCTCTGATCTCTCTCACACACATAGACAAACACATACTCTTTCTCTCACAGACACACATATATAAAGAGACACACTTTCACTCAATACACACACACACACAGTCTTACACACACTCTCTCTGATCTCTCTCACACATACATAGACACACACACACACACACACACACACACATTCTTGCTCTCTCTCACACACTCACAAGCTCTCACTTCTCTCTCTTTCATTCACACTGTCACACCCATTCAAACACACACACACACACACACACACATTCACTCAGTTACTCACACGCTTCTTTGACTTGGCTAACCAGCAGCAGGTTCTTCTTTGAGTGGCTCCTCCCATTCTCGCAACACCCAGTGGTGAGAATGGTTGAAGCTATCTTGAAGAACAGAAGGCTGCTACTTTGTAAACAAGGTTCTTCAGATTGCTCTGAATGTGAGCATGGTGGAGCCATCCCAAAGAACCTTGTTTACAAGGTAGCAACCTTCTGATTCACAAGGTCAGGTGATGACCAGTGCTGCAGCGATCGGAGGTAGGTAGCAGGACCCTGGGAACCCTGACAGGAGGGTGGAGGGGGCGGTGGAAGTTCCTCCCCCTGCATCCTGCACCCAGGCTGCTTCTGAGGGTGGGGGAAGGGAGGCAATTGATTTTTTAAGGTTACAGCAGCACTCAGCTGCTGTCTGAAGAGGCAGCACATGAGCGCAGCCAGGGGCAGAGACCAAATCCGGACAGCACATGATCTGGTTCCTGTCCCATCCCGGGCAGCCCAAATTGTCAGAAAAAGTGGCCTGCCTGGAAAAAATCTGGACAAATGGCCACCCTATCCATAGGAGTTAGGGATGGGCGAACAGAATGCTGTTCGGATGTTCGGTCATTCAGTTCAAAACCCGAGTTTGGGTTCGATGGTTCGGTTCAGCCGAGTTCGGGTTGGCCGAACAGTCAAAAACAGCAAAACCGAACCAAAACCAAAACAAAACTGAAACCTATTTTTTTTTGTCCTGAAAAGATGTTTTTCCTACCCCCGAATTCATCCGAACTAATCCGAACATGATCGAACTGTTCGGTAATTCGAGAGTTCAGTTCGGGCATTCAGTTCAGACATCCGAACAGACTGAGTTCGGTCCGAACTCCGAACATCCGAACCGCGTTCGCCCAACCCTAATAGGAGTGGTGAGCAGGGATGCTTAAGGGGTGTGCTCAGGAGGGTGGAAAGGAAAAGGAGGGTCCAGATTATGGATCTATGTCATGGATCCATACCCTGTCCTTGAGCACATGCCCTCTTTCTGCTCCCTTCCCCCTAGTGCAAGGGATGTACATTCATTTTAGTTAATATTAATAAATAAAACAAAAACATAATTCTCATTTTAGTTGTTACAATAACTAAAACAAATGGGTTAATTACTAAAAATGAACAAATGTTAATATTAGTTATTAGCTCTGCTTTGCTGCATGCAGGGCTAGAGCACATGCCAGGGCTACAGCCTCTCTGTGCCTTGCTGTAAACAAGAGTTCAGAAGGGGGTCAGAAGAGAGGGGGAACCATGAGTGACTTCTTCTCTGTCCAATTGCATACACTGTATCACAGGAGAATCCCTCTGATAGGTCATTCTTTGGACATGCTGTGTAAGCTTTCTGTCACAATCAGGGGCTCAGGATGGCTTTGCGGGGAGGTCATGGTGAGTATTCTTAACCTTCTGCCAAGCTGAAGAACTTTGCCATTGCTAGTTCAGTCTCAGACAGAACACTTTGCTGGTTTTTCTGTTCCTGTGTGGTTGCTTTAACTCAGCCTCACTTAGACAAATTGGCAGTTATAAAAACAGATTTATTTCTCTGTCTCTCTGTGTCTCATTCCTTCCTTCTGAATTATTCCTACTGTTCATTGTCTTTGTCTGTAATCCTTGTCTGTCTGTCTGTCTATGTATTGTCATTCTTCTGTATGCACTCATCCGCCATCTGATTCAGTATGAGGGGAAAGGGAAGGGGAATTTTGGCATGGATGATTCCTTGGGAGAGGGGAACACTATATCCAAAATTTGTCCAAATAGGATGGAAAACAAAGATGTTACTGAAGGAAATGTGTCCTGAAACGACAAAATTAAAAAATTGCATATAAAATTTGAACCTTTTACCAATATTTATGAAATTTGGTAGGAATGATCCCCTTGGTAGGAATGATCCCCTGGGTACAACCTTTCAAAATTCCATGAAAATTGGATGACAAATGAAGATGTTGCAGCCAGAAATCCATTTCCCATTGAAACCACTATTTTTTACCCCCCTGCACACTCCTACTGAGTGCACTCTTTCAGGGCTTGAGGGTAGGGGGGACTGGATTCACAGGCCAGATTCAGACATTGGAAAGAAGCCAATAAAAAACAGCAGTAGCCAGAGGCTCTGCAATGCTGCTTTAGAACACCCTGTCCACTAGTTCCTTTGTAAAATAAATAAATAAAAAACAAAGAAAAATCCCCTCGTACATAATCCTTTTTTAAAACTGGAGTCTGCTGTCTGATACAGAATATACATGAGATGGCATACATGCAATGCAATGGAGCTGCTGTTCAGAACACAAGCCCACATAAAAAATGAAGGCAAAACAAAAATGTCATGACATTTGGTGCACAGACCAAATGCAGTTTCTTGCCAGCTACCTGCTGAGACAGTCAGACTTTTTTCTAACCCTTTTTATAGTATTTCAGATGTTTCTTCCCTCCTCCCTTCTGCACTGAAAGCCCACCACAGCAGTTAGCAATCTGTTCAAACTGTTATTAAACTGTGATTAGCCTTCAGTGATGGGGAAGTCTCTAAAATGCTACAGTGACAATGTTCTATGATGAATCTGATTTCTTCTAGGTGGAGACCATGCAATATTTACTATTCCAGGAGCAAGCCGAATTTAAAGAGAAGAGATTTTTTAATGAAGAAAATTGCTTTTCTGAGCAGGCTAATGGTAGGTATTAAAGAAGTTCCATCTAAGTTCCTCTGATTAGTTCTAGGCAAACCAGAGCAGCTATTTGCTGTTTTAATGCAATTCCTGGTTCAAGCTGGTATTAAAAAAAAAATCTGAAAAACTGAAATCCTCCATGCACTTAGTACTCAAGCTCTTTGAAAAGGTGTGTAAGATTCAGAGTGGATTTCCCCCTAGGTAAGGACAGTAAGTAACAACCAGAAAAGCATGCTCTCTTTTAGCACATAGGCCAGAGGTGAGGTGGGCAAATGGAGGGCCAGGAGCTGCATTTGGCTCTTGGATCCCTGTCCTGTGGCGCTCACCAGAAGTGGCTGCCTGGGTGGGGGTGTCCATGCAGCTCCCACAGAAACAAGAGAAGTGAAGCTGCCATTTCAGGCTCTGGAGCTTCATGGGGCTGTGAGCGTATGTCCTGTGCTGGTACTGCTGGTCCCCAATCCCACCAGACTGACTGGGAGCCAGAATGCCAATATGAGGGGAGTGCCCAGGGGAAACCAAACTGCCTCATCCCCATGACTGGTGGGCACAGGGGGTGGAATGGTGATCAGTGTTCTGCCTCTTGTGACTCTGGGGGATATAAAAACGTTGGTAGTGTCTCCGGAACTTTGCCCACTTGGCTGACATTAGCCAAAGGATGTAAGGAGTTTGCTTTAATCAAACACAAACTATTTCATCTTTGAACAGTCAGAAACATCTCTGTCTGTAGAAATGAAATACAGGAACATGTGAGAAGCCTTTAATCCAGATCTTTTTTATGAACATGAAATAGTTTATGGGTAGTTAAGGACTATCGTTTTGTCTTGTTATATAGGGCCACACAAGTAATTTAGGGGTGTGCATGTCATTTTTGTTATTACAATAACGATAATGAAAATTGTCATTTTCATTATTGTTATTGCAATAACGAAAATGACAAATAATAACAAAAATAGAAATGAAAATTAATTCCGTTTTTGAAATAAAGGGAAAACACTGAAAAATGTATTTCTAGCTATAACGTTTTTGTTTCTTATTCATTTCTGATGAAACCTTGGAAGGTTGTGCCCCCAATGTAGGGCACTATGTGTACCAGGTTTCAAAAATATTAGATAACAGGAACTGATTTAAGAAGCGATTGAATGTTGTGATTTTAAGAAAAGCTCCATACACGTTCATGGCTACAACTTCCTTTACATTCCATCCAATTTGCATGAAACCTGTGCATATTATGTCCCTCCACAGTCTGGACACTCCTGCCACTTTTCATAAATATTTGAAAAAGGGTCATGATGGTATAAGACATTAACTTTAAACTACATTTCCAGCTGTAACATGTTTATATGCCATCCTGTTTACAGGACATTTGGCAGGAATGTATCATGTGCCTTCCCTATCATTGCTGCCAAACTACAGGATAATTTGATAAAGGGACCCAATTTTATAAGCAATTGAAGTTGTCCCTTTGAAGACCATTATTCAGATAAATAGTAGCACATGCAGTGCCAGTCAGAGGCAGGCAGCTGGCATGGAAAGGGGAGGGAGGGAGGCTGTAGGAGGGAGTATGTGGAGCAGTCCAAAAGACTGCCAGGCACATTCACTGGCCAATTGCTGCACGCTTCCAGCTTTAGAGCAACAATCAGTAGTGGCTTTGAGGCTGGCATAGGGGATCATGGGGGAGGGGGGCATAGAAGGAACATAACTGAGACTTCGGAGATAGAATCCCAGATATCAGGAGACATGGTTTACACATCCAGGCTGGCCAATTATCATCACAATCACATCCTGCAGCACTATGACAGAGGACATTAGAGAATCTCTATTGGCTGTTTCTTAAACAGATGCTTCTGACATCCCAGTAAAAAGTGGGGGAGAGAATTTGGGATGGTCACAGCACATAATGAGGATATTTGGTTGGCATCACAAACCGATAATATACCACAGTGACATGTAAGAGAATCCCTGTTTCCTTTTCTGCATATGCTGTGCAGGCATATAAAATTGGGACCCTTTATCACATCTTTCTGATATTTGGCAGAGATGATCGTGAAAGTGTGATATACATCCCTGCCAAATGTCATGTACACTGATTGGACTACAAAGTTGTTACAGTCAGACGTACATTTATAAGTTAATTGCTTATACCACCAGGACCATTTATCCAATCCTTTTGAAAGTTGGCAGAGATAGCAAATATGAGAAGAGGTGTAAGCCTGACAAGTTTCATCTACATTAAATGTGAGACAAAAAAGTTACAGCTAATAATGCATATGAAGATGTTTGCAAAATAATATCATTCAACTGCTTATAAAATTGGATTCCTTTATCCAATCATTTTGTAATTTGGTACACTTAATGCCTTCTATTGGATGTACAATCCTTCCAAGAAGCAGTCAAATATAATCAAAAACAAAAAGGTTAAAACCACAAATGTGTTTTCCATTTAAACCAAGGGAAAATGAAAACGAAAGCAAAAATGAAAACGACAATTTGATATTTATGAAAATAAAAATGACAGATTTAAATAACAAAAATGAAAAAATGAAAACAAAATCGACATGGACCTCTGGTGCACACCTCTAATATTTAGGTTTTGAAGTCTTTCCCTCAGAAGATTCTGGACTGTAGAATCACAGAGTTGACAGGGACCTTGAGATTAATCTAATCCAACCCACTACTTGGATGCTGAATAACTATAGCCACAACATCCCTGGCATATGGCTGTCAAACCTGTTTTTTAATACCTCCAGTAATAGAGAGCTTATGACCTCCCTAGAAAACCTGTTCCACTGCCACTTCCTGTTAGGATACTTTTCCTGATATACAACCAAAATCTACTATCCTGTAGATATGAAATAGAAGCCCATTATTTCTAGTCTAGCCCTCTGCAGCAATGAACAGTTCCTTTCTATCTTCTTTGTAGAAGGTATTTGAAGACTGAAATCATGGGTATTTTCAGATGTTACGAGATCACGCTCAACCACAGTGAATCCCCACATGGTGATCGTGATACCGTAACATCTGTTGGGGGGAACGGAAGTTCCCCCCCAGATGTTCACCCCCATGAATCATGGAGGGAATCACATTCAACACGCAAATGGAGGTCCTGGATGGACCATCTCCGTTTGCGTGTTGCATGTGATTCCCCCCTGTGATCAAGGGGACTGTAACGTCTGGCCCCCTATCACAGCCCGGAATCAGTGGTGGGATTCCAGACCATGGCCAATGTGGGCAGGCACTGCAGCCGCATTGGCCACGGGACCCGCCCATCTCCCAAGAGGGCAGGTGGCATAGGGAGCATGGGGGGAAGGGCTGTGCATCCACACGTTGTGTCACGCTGCCCCGCCCCCCCAGATTCCCCGCTGGGAGTGGCCAACACATCTGTTGTCTGTTACATGTTGGCCCCGGTGGGAAATCATTAGGGTGTTTCCATGGCGGGGCGAATTGAGCCCCGTCACGTCTGAAAATACCCACAGTCAACCATAGTGAACCACGGTCAATCCCGTGGTGGGGCCAAAGCACTCTGAACGTCTGTTCAGTGGCCACCAGATGTTCACCAAAGTCAATCCCCACCAGGGGTCAAAAATAACCACACTTCCAGAGCTCTGGCCGGACCATCACCGAACGCATGGTCAAAGCAATTCCCAACAGGAAAAAAAAAAGTAATGACTGAATGGCAACCACCAGCAACATAACTCCCAGCTGGGGACAAAGCATGCAGCATCGCTGACAGACAATGAGCAACAACACAAGCTGGGGAGGGAGATTTAAAGGACACACAGCAGCAGGGGGACATCGTGGGATGGAGCGAGGCGGACGGGAGAGGAGAGCGGAGGTTGAGAGAGCAAGGCAGGAGGAGGAGGAGGTGGAGGTGGAGGAGGCGGTGGTCATGCTGCACATGGAGGCAGCAGAGGGACAGCAGCAGCAGTCGGGACGAGCCGCCCCGGCACCTTCGGGGTTCTTTGACCATGGCCCGGGATCGATGTACCATCTGTTGCGCTGCCCCGGGCCGTGTTCTGTCAGTCCGATTCCCTGCCATGGTCCCACTCCCATCACGTCTGTTTGGGGCCTTTCTTGCCCACAAGGGGTGGTTAGCTGGTTCACCACCGCTGGGAATCCACTGTGGTGAATCGGGCGCCTGTAATGTCTGAAATCACCCCATGTCTCCCTTTAATCTTCTCTTCGCTAGGCTAAACATATTCAGTTCCTTCAACCTTTCCTCATATAAGGCCACTTTCACACGGTACTAGGATAGGCATGAAAACTTGTGCAATGCAATTGCGACTCTGTTATTGTGGGTATCGGCGCCTGTTAGAATACACTAATCCCTTTTTAATCACATGAGAACACTTGTGCATTACCGGGTGCCCAAATGTAGTTCTTACAAGGACACGGGTTCTCATGTGATAAAAGGGGAGAAGTGCATTCTCACAGGCACTAAAACAGAGCCGTGACCGTATTGCACAATTTTCCTGTCTTTCCCAGTACCACGTAAAAGCGGCCTAAGTCTTGCTGTCCAGACCTCTTATCATCTTTGTTGTCCCTCTGTGAACCTGCTCCAATTTGTCAATGTCCTTCTTAAAACGAGGCACCCAGAACTGGCCACAATACTTTAAGTGAAGTCTGACTGAAACTAGAGCTTACAGTTTCATTGGGAGACAGGATTTTTCCCCTAAAACTCTACTTGTTTTGAAAGTGCTTAGTACGTTTACGGTGGTCTCAGAGGTCAGATTGGGTGGTGAGAAGTGGGGGCGGGGGGAATACTATTTCTGCTTTACCCATGACATTTAAAAAGTCAGATGATTCTGCTAAAAGTATCAGTAGATGAATAATTCATGCTAATATTTTAAATTACATCATTAAGTTTGAAAGTTGATACACAAATGGAATGGGTGTTCCTCATCTCTTTGGGCTTGTGCTATATGAATGATGGGACAGGCAGTGTTTTTAAATGAGCAAGGCTTGAAGGGGGGTGTCCACTGAATCATACAGCTACGGGGCATCCATACATGTGGAGTGTGTGGGAGGGTTTCAAATGGGCGACTCCCTGGATGGCCACCATGGTCACACAGGCAGCCTCCATGCCACCACGTACCGGCCCCGAAGCAACTCAGATGGGCAGCCATTACCCCTTTAAGAGCTCCTGGGAGGACTGGGGTTGAAACGGGGAGGCAGCACAGCCATGGATCTGTCCTCTGGCATGGGTGGGCACCCCAGTTCAAACGGGCCAGGGATGCATGGGCACCTGTCCCCACACACCATTTTGCCTTCCCTCACATGGCACAATCTGGCTTTTCGTCTGGTGCACCGTGAGTGGCCGGGGTGCTTGGTGGGTCACAGGAGTGCGCCTCCACCCATGCCACCTTCAAATGAGTGACCAGGTAGGTGGGTGGGTGATGTGTGGTACCATTTAAAAACACCCAGAATATATTTGTTAAATATGAAGATGACAAAAAATTGTGAGGGACTGCAGACACTCTGGAAGGTAAGATAAAAATTCAAAATGAACTTAAGAAGGTGGAGAGCTGGGCTGTAAACAATTAAATTAACTTCAATAAGGACAAATGTAAAGTTATACACATAAGGTAGAAAAACCAAAGGCATGAATTTTTAAAAAGAGGATAACTAGAGAGAAAGATCTAGGAGTACTGTAGTTGTACATGGGACCCACCCTCTCCCTGACAGGTGGTCATGATGGCCAATGACAGCCACCATCACACTGAAATGAATTGAAAAGGGGTTCAGCTGCCTTTCTGCACCCTAGTGAAGCAGGTCCCTTCCAATTCCAGGATCAAGTGGAAATACTACTGTGTTTGAGAGGGAGGGGAATTACTCCTCTTTCTGTTTCTAATAATGACTCTTTTGTTCAATCCAATAGGCTTTTTATTCAATAATAGCAACACAATTAATATACCAATTATTAAAGGAATGCTTGCACTTTAACATATAATCCCTCACCTACTCTGACTACTTCAAATACAAACAAAGCATATATTCTTATGTGATCAGAGGTCAACGGTCTGGTTCCAGGAGGAGGGCGGGCAGGGGGCCCACACGAAGTCGAGAGAGAGAGAGAGAGAGAGAGAGCCTAGCTGTAGAGCAAGTTGCAGGACTTCCTAGGGAGAAGTCCCAGAGAGGGCCAATCACCGAGCTAGCTGGCACCCTGATAAGGGTTAGCAGACAAGTACCATGAAAGGCAACTTCTCTGTCTAGGGCTGGCCTTTTTTTCCAGTGACTGCCTTATGCTTATCCGGAGTGCAGGGCTGTCAGTGCTAAGCCTGGGAAGTACTCCCATTGGCTGTTCAGATCTGGGGTGCCTTCTACTTAGTCATTGGTTTGGGGGTTTGACCTGCCTAATAGGGTCCTGGCCCTCCTCCCTCCGGAGGGAGGACTTGACCCCTCCTTGACCCTGGGTCGCCCACACCCCTCTTAAAGGCGTCTGGTTGTCTGATCAGGCCATCTCTTTTCTTGCTCTGCAACGTTAGTTCTGTTATCCACTCCAGACCGCGGTGGGTAAAGCAGACTTTCAAATGTGAAAGGGCCAAAGGCCGCTTTACTCCCACTTGGGAAGTGGAATTCCGACCATGGTGGTGACTAGCCCGGACTGTGACTCAGGGACTTCCCCAAGTCACAGCCTGGGCTAGCTGCCACCACAGTCACAATCCATCCCATGCCAACATCTGGAGGGTGTTTTCTAATGTTACGGTAGCCCATGAAGTAAAGTGTGCTAAAGCCAGCCACTGTCATGTCTGAAACCACCCAGTGTTCCTTTCCCTGCTCAGCTTTGGTTACGCCCTGTCTGGAGTACTGTGTTCAGTTCTGGACACCCTGTTTTAAGAAAGACACAAAGGGTCTTTCTGGAGGGTCTGCAGAGAAGAGCAACAAAAATGCTAAAGGTTTTGAACACAAATCTGAGGTGTTGTGTATGTTTAGCTTGGAGAAAAAAAGAGTAAAGGGGATATAATAATCTAAAAATATTTGAAAGGCTGACACAAAAAAATATGGAGAACAATTTCTCTCCCTTGCTATGAAGGGCAGGACAAGAGGTATGGGTACAAGCTGAAGGAAGGGGGATTTAAACTGAACCTCAGGGAACTTACAGTGAACAGGTCACCTAGGGAAGTTGTGGATTCTCCATCACTAGGGGTGTGCATGTCATTTTCGTTATTGCAATAATGAAAATGACAACTGAGAATAACAATACTGAAAACAAAAATGACAATGTTGTTATCGTTGTCATTATTATTAGTGCTGTGGCACTTGAGTTTTGGAGGGAAAATGTGGAGAGGGGACGAGGGAGCAGACATCTCAGAGCCCTAAACAGGGTTGAACTCTTGAATTGTGCCTGTGTTGGGAGGGCAAGCAGATCAGCAGTATATGATGGCTGTATCGCTGGCCAATGAGCAGCACAAGGAGACCCCAGCAATCTCATGGCACTTTGATTGCTCAATGCCTGCTGCATCCCACAACCAATCAGGGGGGCACTGGAACCCTTAATAATGGGATGCCCAGGCCTTTTTTCTTTTCTGTGAGAGCTCTGCTTGTCAGGTTGCGTTTACAAAACTGTGGTGCTTGCACACAAAAAATCCTCCCTAACCCTCATTGTACTACCGATGCTTTTCCTTCCTCATACCCTACATTTTACCTTATCCCTTTCCCTGCCCTTCCCTCCCCCCCAAACATTATATATAGTATATATTAAATATAGATATATATTATAGACATGTAGAATAGAATAGTTATATAATCGATTAGATAATAGATAGTTTTCCTTTTCCCTTCCCGTCTCCCTTAAATTTAGATAGATATTAGTTGCACAGAGGAATCAATACCGATACCAAAACTAAAATCTTTGTTTGAAATGGTACCGATACCGATAATGAGACAGTTATTAAGAACGATAACAAAAACAACATTTTTGAATAATGAAAAATTAAAATGACATGGGGGCCTGGTGCACACCCTACTGGGGGAGCATTTGTTGGATGAGTCTATGTCTGGGATGGTTTAGGTATGCAAAATGTAGAGAGATGGCTGGAACAGGTGCCCCTCAGAGTCTTTTCCAGTTCCCTCATTCTTTTATATTATACCCATACTACCTAATGACTAGATCAGAAATGAGTATCACAGAGAAGTACAGCAGATTTCCAAGTAATTACTCAATCCAACTCCTGAATACAAAAAGAGAACACAAAGAACAATTTATATTAATGATTACATTTGCTTTAGTATTTTTCACCGTAAAGAAATATTTTACAAACAGACTAATAAACCATAGGTATTATCCTCCTCATTGCATGGCGCAAAAAACAGTTTTTAGAGGAGAACAAAATACTTATCCATTTGGAGAAAGAGGCAGATGTCAAGGGTCTTATATAAGATTTTTCATCTTTTACATGGAAATAAATTGTGCCCTTTGCAACATTAGGTTCCAAGCTGTGATTTCTACTGTGGACACTCCTGAGAGTGGCATGTGGCCCACCGATGTACACAAAGCGAACATTACCTAAGATTTGGTTCTAATGTGGCGGAGATCCAGAGTCCAGGAGAACACACAGATGGATGTAGACTCCACAGATTTGACTCCATATCCATGGGCTTGTTGCTGGGATAAGCTATAGATCACCAGGCTTTAAACAATTTCAGAGACACTGTCCCTTCTGCTTCTTCCATAGTGGTCAATAAGGCATATGGTTGCTTCAGTTTGACCTAGTTTTCCCTCTGGTGCATGTTTAAGAACAGAAAAAGCAGCAGAGATTGGTTTTGAGATCAGTTCACTTTTCACTAACAGGTAGCAACCTCTAGGATAAAGTGTTAAAAATATCCACAACACAAGAAATCTACCCAACAGAACAAGGTGAATGAAAATTAGCTTATTTATTTAACTGCAGTTACATGGGAATTTTTTTTAAAATAGGTTGAATCAAATATGCAGTGTAATCTGGAGCATGACACTACATTCCTCTCCTACAGGAAAATGCTAGGAGCTGTTTAATAACCCAAAGTGGGCATGAGCTCAGATTCACACCATATCCAAATGATTAGCTCCCTTTCTCTTCTCCTTCACCCCTTCTTTCTACTGCCCATCATACAGTAGGGGTGTGCATTTTGTTTTTGTTATTATAATAACAGAAAAAAATTGTGGTTTTCATTTTTGTTATTGTAATAAAGAAAATGATAAATAATAATAATAATAATGAAAACAAAAACAAAAATGAAATTTTGTTTTTGAAATAATGGGAAAACAATGAAAAATGTATTTCCAGCTATACTTTTTTTTGTTGTTTAATAAATTCTGATGAAACTTGGGGAGATTGTACCTCCAACAGAGGGCACTATGTGTACCACATTTTGAAAAGATTGGATTGGGGGACCAATTCCAGAAGCAATTGAATGTTGTGATTTTAAGAAAGGTTCCATACACATTCCTGGCTACACTTTTTTTTTTTAATCTTGCATCCAATTTGCATGAAACCAGGGAAAGTTATGTCCCTCTACTAGTGTACCAATCCTGCCAAATTTCAGAAATATTGGATACAGTGTCCCGATGTTATAAGGTATTAACTTGAAAACACATTTCCAGCTGTAACATTTTTATGTTCCATCCTGTTTACAATTAATTTGGCAGACATTTATCACACACCATCCCTGTCATCTCTGCCAAATTACAGGGCAAGTTGATAAAGGTCCCCAATTTTATAAGCAATTTAAGGTGTCCCCTTAATGACCATTATTCAGATAAATAGCAGCACATGCAGTGCCAGTCAGAGGCAGGCACCTGGCATGGCAGGGGGAGGGAGGCTGTAGGAGGGAGAATGTGGAACAACCCAACAGACTGATGGACACATTCACTGGCCAATTGCTGAATGCTTCTGTTACTAATAAATTATTGGGATCGAGATCGTCATAAGACACCACTCCAATGTGGTACAAAAACCAAAACTTTATTGGAACGGCACACCTTGGTTTTCTGTTCTTGGCAGGATTATACTACACACACAGTATTATACAGATAGTCCCCAGATAAAGATATCTTACGTGTCCTGTGACTGGCCAAATCCTGGAAGCACGCAGGCTGATTCAGGGAAAAGACTGAGAGAGGGCCCTTTGGTGCTGGAGAGTAGAGCTGCTGGCGAGCGAAGACAAGTTGTGATCCGTGTGTGCAAGGTCTGGAAGGGAGTGAAACCACGTGATTCACCAACTGGTGACCACTAGCCTTCACCCAAAGTCATGTTGTATGACCAGGTTCTTTTATACAGTTCTGAGGTACAGGTCAGTAATAGCCAGATGCCATGTCATGGTGACATCACACAGTTCTTTAGCATATCAGAAGAACGTCTTCCTGGGAGGAAGGGCCCTTAGCATATTAACATCTGTATCTTTCCTTGATTGTTCTTTTCCTGCCTGGAAGTCAGTAGCAGAGTTGCAAATGTCCCACTTATCTGTTCACAATGGGTTTCATTTGTCAACTCCAGTTGTTCAGCAGGAGACTTTGTTAAGCATGTGTGGCGGTGCCAGGAGAAGATACTTGTCTGGCTATGCCTTTGTTAGTATGCTGATGGGGCCTTATCCACATGTTGAGTCATCTCAGCTTGAATTCCATCACAATCTCAGGCCTGCTGGCTGTTCTGGACCATCTCTCTGCTCTTTGCCTTTGCTTGACCGAAGTTAGGTCTGGCTTCCTTTGTCCAGGCCAGGAGAACATAAGATATCAATAACACTATATTCTATTGCCATATTCCGCCCTGTGATACGGTTAAAACCGTATCATAAAAAAATTACAAAACAACTGCCAAGTCTAGAAAAATTGATGTGTAGATTACATGAGGTGGTTCAATAGAAAAGACAACATGATTATTTGAATAATGGTGAGAAATGGAAATCATGACATAAAATTGGTATTGTAACAGAGAATGTTTGATACAGCTTTGGTTCATGAGTGTGTGGGCGGGGTCAGAGGTTACCAGCACTTAACCCTCGTTGGAAGTGATCTTTACCATCACTTCTTTGCCAAAAGGGTGTTTCATGGCGGTGTGATTGGGTCACATCATTCAGTACTGACCGTGCACTGAAAGTACAGGATGAGGTGAACACCATTTTTGGCATGGACTTTGCGCAGCAGGGGGCGCTACCCCACTTGCAAAGCTGTTATAATTGTTTAAACTAAAACCATTGTGTTATAAATTATTCTGCCTAAGATCATTAATACTATAACAAATAACTATACCAATGATTAAAACACAGTCTATTGATTAAAACAACATTGGGACATTGGTTGAGGGAAAGGGATAGTGTGCCATACTAAAACTTTCCTGGCTGTACCTGTCTTAACATCAATATGAGCATGGTCAAGCCCATCTGACGCGTTTTTACCAACTGAACAATGCAGTTCCTTTCTGGGAACCAGAAAGGGTGGCTGACAGGGGTCAGAGCAATGCTTCAAAAATCACATACTGCATTTCACAACTTATTAAACTAAAACAAGGATGAGGTGCAAGAACAAGCCCCAAAACACAGTAAACCATGAAACAGACAAATAAATTAAATAAAACCCATCACAAATAATTACTATATCTACTTAAGGTTGGAAGTCATAGATTGCTCTTTGTGGAAGCATAGCCATTGCGTGTTTGGCCCAACATCCAAGACTAATAATTATTATACTTTTTAGTTACATTACACGTGAACATGAATCCAGTGTCCGGGGTAGTGTGCACAAATAATTCATTATAACATACGGGAATTCCAGGGGATGCTGTTACATAAAAACATTTATTTCCTAAAGTGTATACTTGTGGGTCATTGGTTGCTTATGGGGGAAATCATACAGGAATATGTTCTGTTATTGTAATAGCACTGGTGATATGGCTTGGGCAGTAATAGTACATAGCAGCCTTCTAAGTTGCACATTGTTCTTCCAAATTGAAAATTTGCTGTGCCTGTATGGCACATGCCCCAAAATGACTTCCTTTGGGGGTTACAGTTTGTATGGTAAGAATAATATCTCCTTGGTGCATGGAGATATTATGCGATTACCTTAATCCAATTAGTGTTAAGATTTTCTTTGATTGAGGACACTGCCCACAGATGAGGGTGCATGGGTTCCATGTGGAGGCTGCCAAGTATATTGTCCAGCATAATGAGAGATCTTTTCCTGCCACTGAGTACCAAGAACAGAAAATTTGGTATTCCTAACAAGTTGAGAGCTGCTTCTGAGGCTATAATTCCTTGTAACATAATTTGATTCCAGTCTGGAAGGGTTACCCCAATTTGTTTCAGTCCCTGTGAGAGGTTGTGGACTGAGTCTATAGGGAGTGTATCCAAGCCTGAAAAAGTGGTGATACAAAAGGAGAACATTGGGGGTGATGTTTGCTGATATTGTCATTGGACAGGGTCAGAGGATGGTTAAGAGAAAAATTGTAAAAAAAAAAAAACAAACTACAAAGCATAGATAAACAAGTGGTGGTGAAGAAATTAACTGAAGGTTTAGTGACATCACATAGAAAGACATACAACACTGAGTGACAAACAGCCATGGCATAACACACACGCACATAAATGAAATAAAATAAAAACTCTGGTTGGTTCCTTAGTTTGTTGTCTTCCAAGTCCTCCTCCTTGCTACTGTAAGAAATAAAGAGATCTGACCTCTGCAAGGCCTAATTAATTTCCTGAGCAATTAATTTGTTTATGCACATTGGGTGACTCCCATAGTTAATTCATAAAACTAATCATTGGAATTATATAAATCCTCCCCCCTTTTAATACTGTAAGAGCACGAACAGTATTACTTTTGTAGACAACCCATGCATAATGGCTGCCTGCTCCAGCACTGATTTGTAGGAATCCTCAAACATACATACATAGCAGGCGCACCCACTTACACAAGCTTTCAATAAAACATTAATTACACTTGCACATGTGCTCACACAAATTTTTGTCACACACCCCTATCTCAGGGACCTCAGGCAAAGTCACGCACACACATACCCGCATGGGGATCTCCTCGAGCATACAAATATACATACACCCTATCTCATACATCCCACATAGTCAAGCACACACAAATTACTCATATCAGCACAGAAGCATGGTAAATGGCAGGATTTTTGAGACTGCTGCTTTTATTCCTCCTTACAGACAGTTTTAGCCCTTGCTGGCAAAAACAGTGTAGATGAGGCCCTATTTTTAACAGAACACCTAAACAGACTACCTAAAAGACAACCCTACCAATCACAACAATAAAAGCAATCTTTGTTACCCTTTTTAAACACTTTCTCTAGCCTTCTTTCCAACTTACATGTAATTCCTCCTTGCATGGATGCTACACCATGCCCATTTAGCCAGTGTTCATCCTATCCTTCAAGAACCATCCTTAAAATCTTTTCCTTATACCTACTACATTTCCAACAACACTGTTCTGTATTTCCCTCCTTAACACACAAACACACAAAAGGGGGGGCTTGCTTCAGGCTGGATTACGCTTGTAGGGGCCAGGGACCACTGTTGCTGGTTAGGGCAGAATGGGGGAGCCACATGGAGAGATGGGTGAAATACATTCCCCAAAACAAGTTAGTGAATGTCAGAATTTCACTCCAAGCCCTGTCCTGGAAACCTGGCCATGGAGGGGGACTCCTGGGGGACCCTACAGGAGCCTGGACATCCCAGGGGAAGGGATAAAAGTCCCTGGGCTGGCATGGGGAACATTTCCCTGCTGTGTGATCGTGAGCATAATTGGGGGGCATTCCTGTATTTGTGTAGGAGAGAGCCTGTCTATACTCCGGGGAGGCTTTGGAGGAATTTTTACTTTTGGTGTTTTGTTCCTGCCACCTTTCAGCTAAAGACTCAGCTAACCTAGCTTTATTAATTAATTCCTCTAGTTTCCATTCTTCATGATCAAAATCAGGTGTCCCCATGGCCATTTGGGTGTGTAGACTTAGCCCATCATACACACTCTGCATAAACCATTTTTGGTCCCAATTTAAATCCTTAATTTGGAAAACCCCGTCTTCATCTATTAGATCAGCAGCAATAGCTAGGAGCTGGTGTCTAAGCACATATTTTCTTACAGATTCCCCTGGGGTTTGTGTGTCAGTATGGTAACGCTGGGCTGCACCTCTTGCAGTGTGAAACTCTTTGACAATATTTCTAATTACCTGATTAAGGGTTAATTTTGACTCATTACCTTTGGCAAAAGCTTGGTTGATGTCTGGCCAGATATTAGCATCCGCTGCAGCCATAGCAATTACTTTAAGATCTGTGGCAGTCCACATATTATATTGGGCTGCTTTTGCAAACCAATCTAAAAGAGTTTTTTTATTCAGGGGTCCCAGAGTGCCAGCAGCAGCTTTAATTTCTGCTTGTGACATAGGTGTGTCTATAGTGGTAGTGGTGGTCTGTTCTTCCTCCCCCTTCTGTTTAACTCTGGTTTGGGTGGTTATTACTGCAATCTTGTCAGGGGGTTCAGGGATAGGTGGGGCATTCGCTATTTCTTGGGGAATATTTTGTGTGCATATCTCATCCACCAGATCTTCTTCCTCAGAAGTTGGGGTTTCATCTGGGTCAATAGACCTGCATAAGTGTATTGGTTTGGACTGGACTGCAGCTATGAGACCTTTTCTGGTTTCCAATTGTTTAGTGAGAGCTGAGATTTTAGCTTCACAAGCAGAATGATTTGAATTTCCCTCCCCCATTTTTATTTCTCTTAATCTTTGCATGACAGCCCTAGTGGCAGCTTGACTTTCTTGCAAGCGTGTTTGAAGACGTGAAATCATGTCTGCCTGTGTCTGTCTCTCAAGCTGTAACTGGCTATTATGATTTTCAAGTCTGGTCAGCTGATGGACTTGCAGGAGATTTTTGGCTGTTGTCTCGTTTTTCCAGTTTTGACCTTCTGTCAATTTGTGTTTCAAGTGACCATTCTCAGCCTCTATTGATTTGTTTTCTTCTCTTAAATCAGAGCATTCTTTTTGTAACTTTTCAATAGCTAGTTTAAAAAGCCACAACAAGGCTGAGAATTTATCTTTAGATTTAGGTTTGTACAACAGCAAAAAATTTTCCCACATGTCACAGAGCTGTTCCTGTGTAACTGGGGAGCACAATGCATCTTTCACCCATGGGCAAATACCACTCTCTGCAACAGTTTGTGAGATAGCTGGCAGTTTCTGAACTTTCTCCCACCCTTCTGAGGGGACCCCTCCAGTACATTTCTTTCTGAACCAAGCCATAGATATCAATATATAGAGCGATAAATATAATAATGCAAAGATCTAGAAACCAGGTATGTCTCCAAAAATACAACACGCTTAAACACTGAACCAGCAGTGCCCGTGAACCTTAAAACGACGACAAAAGGGTCCCTGAGAGTCAGAGTTCTTCAAATTTTCCCTTTGGACCTGACAATTAGCAACTCTGCCTCAGTTTCCCTTCCCCGACATTCTCCACCAAATGTTACTAATAAATTATTGGGATCGAGATCGTCATAAAACACCACTCCAATGTGGTACAAAACAAAACTTTATTGGAACGGCACACCTTGGTTTTCTATTCTTGGCAGGATTATACTACACACACAGTATTATACAGATAGTCCCCAGATAAAGATATCTTACGTGTCCTGTGACTGGCCAAATCCTGGAAGCACGCAGGCTGATTCAGGGAAAAGACTGAGAGAGGGCCCTTTGGTGCTGGAGAGTAGAGCTGCTGGCGAGCGAAGACAAGTTGTGATCCGTGTGTGCAAGGTCTGGAAGGGAGTGAAACCACGTGATTCACCAACTGGTGACCACTAGCCTTCACCCAAAGTCATGTTGTATGACCAGGTTCTCTTATACAGTTCTGAGGTACAGGTCAGTAATAGCCAGATGCCATGTCATGGTGACATCACACAGTTCTTTAGCATATCAGAAGAGCGTCTTCCTGGGCAGGAGGGCCCTGAGCATATTAACATCCTTATCTTTCCTTGACTGTTCTTTTCCTGGCCTGGAAGTCAGTAGCAGAGTTGCAAATGTCCCACTTATCTGTTCACAATGGGTTTCATTTGTCAACTCCAGTTGTTCAGCAGGAGGCTTTGTTAAGCATGTGTGGCGGTGCCAGGAGAAGATACTTGTCTGGCTATGCCTTTGTTAGTATGCTGATGGGGCCTTATCCACATGTTGAGTCATCTCAGCTTGAATTCCATCACAATCTCAGGCCTGCTGGCTGTTCTGGACCATCTCTCTGCTCTTTGCCTTTGCTTGACTGAAGTTAGGTCTGGCTTCCTTTGTCCAGGCCAGGAGAACATAAGATATCAATAACACTATATTCTATTGCCACACTTCCAGCTTTACAGGACCAATCGGTGGTGGCTTCGAGGCAGGCATAGGGGGCGGCGTGGCCCTCAGGCGGGCATAGAAGGGACATAACTGGGAATTTGGGGATAGCATCCCAGAAATCAGGAGACATAGTTTACACATCCAAGCTGGCCAATTATAATCACAAATCACATCCTGCAGCACTGTGACAGGGGACATAAGAGAATCTCTATGGGCTCTTTCCTAAATAGATGCTTCCGACTTCCCAGTAACAAGTGGGGGAGAGAAATTGGGATGGTTTAAGCACATAATGAGGATATTTGGTTGACATTTCTGCTGGTCAATTGGCATCACAAACCGATCTCATACCACAGTGACACGTAAGAGAATCCCTGGCATAAGCTCATTCTCTGCATATCCTGTGCAGGCATATAAAATTGGAACCTTTAATCAAATCTTTCTGATACTTGGCAGAGATGATCCTTATAATGTGAGATACAGCCCTGCCAAATTTAATATGCACTGGTTGGACTAAAAAGCTGTTACAGTCAGACATACATGTATAGTTTAATTGCATATACCACCAGGAACCTTTATCCAATCCTTCTAAAACTTGGAATAGATATTAAACATGGGGATGGGTATACACTTGCCAAGTTCCATCCACATTGAATGAGACACAAAGGGTATTTTCAGATGTTACGATACCACACTCAACCATGGTGAATCTCCCATGGTGGTGGATGGTCCCATAATGGGTATTTTCAGACATTACGAGATCACAGTGAACCACGGTGAATACCCACCTGTGATCACTGTGGCTCGAACGTCTGTTTGGCGGCCACCAGATGTTCACCATGGTCAATACCCGCATGGGGTCAATTTGAACCACGCTTCCCGGGCTAGCCGGGGGAATGTCCCGGGAAGCGTGGTCAAAAAGATCCCCAGCGGGGACCAAAAAAAAGTAATGTCTAGCCAGTTTCCACGGCCCGGGATCCCAGGCCATGGCACATCCGGCCTTACGCGGCAGCCGCAGTGGCCCCGCCACCCACCCGTCTCCCTGGAGGGCGGGCGGCAGGGTGCGTGGAGGGGGCGGGGCCGTGCGGCCGCACATTGTGCTGTGCGGCCCTGCCCCCTCCCGGATTCCCCGCCGGGATCCCCCCAGCACGTCTGATATGGCGTGACGGGGTGACCCTGGCGGGGAATGAAAGGGTTGTCTTCGGTACGGGGCCAAGCGGCCCTGTAACGTCTGAAAACACCGAATGTCTGGTTGCTCACCACCAGATATTCACCACAGTGAACCACCGGCAGTGAGCAAAATAACCACACTTTCAAAAGCGTGGTTAATTGAACCACGGCTGGGATTCAGCGGATGGTAACGTCTGTTACCATCACCGATTCGGGGCCATGGCCCAGACCCTGGGTCAGAATTGGGCACAGCGGCCAGATTGGCCTCTGTGCCCGTCCATCTCCAGGAGGGTTATTCTTGGTAGTAAAGTTACCCTACAAATAATTCTTCACAGGATTGGTTGAACTAGGGACCAAATAGTAGATAGATAATTTTATTATGGCACTAGCTTCTGCCATGGCCAACAAAAACAGTACACACACAATTTAGGCCAACAAAAACAGCATACACACAATTTAGAAATAATATAAAGTAAAATAAATATCCATCATATCTCTAGATGTAACCTGATATAAGATATAATATACAACACTCAAGTTACAGATTTGAAATCTACAGTCAGAAATCATACAGCTACTTCCCCTTGTATCTTTGTTGCTAAAAAACCAAAAAATGCAACTGAAGTCATAACAGACTCATCCTGAGTAGCTAGTAAAAATTCAATCCTGCGGACTGCAGGGAAATATTCCTTTCCCTTACTAATCGAGTCCAGCCACTTGTGCCTTATGGTCTCATATAAGGGACACTGAAAGAGCACATGTTACAAATCCTCTACCTCAGATTCCAAGCAAGGGCAGGTTCGATTCTGATAAAGTTTACCACTATATTGGCCTAAGATAACAGCAGAATTGAATAGTTGCAAGCGTAATTGTATATAGGCTCTACATAGGGCCTTATCCTGCAGTTTATCCAAATACCCTTCAACCTTATGTAGCCTTTTGAAGAGAGAGTAAAAGGGTTCAGCTTTCCATGTGACCACCACTGCCAAATCCTCCTGATTGGCTACATCTAATGCTCTTTGTATCATCAAGTTCCTCTGAAGGGGGATATCCTGCCCCCATACCGAGGAGAATGTTAATCCCAAATTCCTTAGATAGATCGACACTTGCGATAACCATGAGTAAGTGGGCAGAGATCTACATTCTAACTTCTCCCGGAAGCAGAGGGCAGTCAAGTTGGTACTGCACCGGGCACACAACTTAGACCAGTATTGGAGGCAAATCTGCCTTCTGATACAGGACTTTTGCAATGTACCAGTCTTCGCCCTCACAACAACTCCAGGAACACTCTGAGGGAACCTTAACAGGCCACGTAGAAACTTGTTCTGAACAACTTTAAAGACCTCCAAGCCCTCCATCAGTATTACCTTGGCTCCATAAGACATTAATTGCTGAACTTTGGCCCTATAAACCTTTAGGATAAGGGAAGTACAAACTCTTGGGGATCTTGCAGCTAGTCTAAGTATTCCTTTAAAGGCTGTGGCTGCCTTTAGCACTACCTGCTTCCTGTGCCTTTCCCATTTGCCGTTACTGGAATAAGTAATTCCCAGATAAACGTAAGAGTTGGTCTGGGAAAACTCGCTCCCTTTATGTTTCTGCTCCCTCCTTCCCATAACCATAATTTGGGACTTATTGGGGTTTACTGGTAGTTTGTTCTCTCTGCAATATTCCAGCAGATTTTCTAGTTTTTTTTGTAATCGCCTAGTCTGGGTTGGCAAAACAATAACATCTGCATATACTACAGACATGACCATTCTATTCTTGACTTTTGGGGGGTGGCATCCATCTGACAGCAACACTTTGTTATTTATCATTTACCTGAGCAATTTTATCAAAGGGGCAAGAACACAACCTTGCCTTACTCCTCTACAAATTGAAAATAGAGTAGAGTAATCCATTCCCATCCTTATCCGTGCCTGATTGTCAGTGTGGAGTTGAATAACCAGGGCCAAGAGGTTCTCATTAATACCCAAGGATAACATTTTCCTCCAGAGCTTGCTTCTCGGAACTGAATCAAAGGCCTTTTTCAGGTCGATAAATGCCAAATACAGACAGCCCGCCCTTAGTCGAACATATTTCTCTATAATATGGGACAATATATAACAATCATCAATGGTGGAACAGTCCTTGCGGAATCCAAATTGCTCATCTGGGATGAGATTGTTGTCGAAAGCCCAGCTTTCCAAATGCTTCAATAATATTTTACCGTAAACCTTCCCAATAACAGGGAGCAAGCTGATCGAGTGATAACAGCTTGGATCCCTGGGATCTCCCTTTTTAAATACCAGGATGATAACACTTTCTCCCCATTCTCGGGGAGCTTGCTTGGTTTTGTTTATCAGTGTAAAGAGATTTGCCAGCAATGGGGACCACCACTCTGCGCTAACTTGTAAAACCTCTGACTTATTTCAATCGCCATCTGGGGCTTCATTGGATCTTAATGAGTTGACTATTGCTGTCACTTCCTCAGTTTATTATTAATTATTATTATTATAAACATTTATATAGCGCCAGTAGTGTGACCTGGTGAATGTCCTGACACTGGATAGATGAGCCCTGTTTGCACACGCTGGAACCCCTACCTCTTCCTCCCTATCATCATAATGGTACAACTCAGAGGAAGCAAAGTGGGTAACTTTCTTCACAATCAGGGTTGCCAGATTCCTAGTATTGCCTTATAATTCATAATTTATCAGCATCTAAAACTGTCTGGAATCCTTCATGGTTACAGCCAAGAAAAGCTTTGCCCATAGCACATTTGTAAAATGGAGTTTTTTCCCTTTAATTAAGGTTTTATACTTACTCCTTTCTTCCAAATATGCTTGCCTTAGATCGTCAGTGTAGAATTTAAGCCACAGTCTTAGTGCGCACAAGGCTATGTTTGGCTGCCCTGCATTCTTTGTTGAACCATCTACTGGACTGGAAAGACACCTGGGGTTACTCACAAGAGAGGATATTGTCACCTAGTACAAAGACTATATAAAGAAACTGGTTGATCAACTGGTCTATGTCCTCTTCACCAGCTAATATTATATCTTCATTTATTTTACACAGCTCTTGATCCATCAATTTCTCCAGAGTCTTAATTGCCTGTGAGTTATTCCATCTAACTCGCTTCCTACAATTAATACCTCCTCTCCTCTTCCCTAAATGGGATGGGTTGGGAATTTTGGTTCCCCCGATATCTGATACTGCCGGTATTTCGCTGTACCAGCAGTATCGGATGAACCCGATAATCTGGGGTACCGGTACCGGTTCCTCGTGCCGGATTTTTTTACATTGCGGCCATTTGAAATAAATGGCCACAATGTAAAAAAGAAACAACAAAAAAAACCACTTTCCCTCCCCTGTCCAGGCTGCACGGGTGGAAGGGGGGACACCCCCACCCACCCTGGGTTTTTTGTTGTTGTTTTTTACCTGAAGTCCCTGCTAGTGTGGACTCCGGGCTGCCGCCGTGACAGCAGCAACAACCTGGAGCCCGCACCAGCAAGTACTAGGGCGATCCCTGGGGTGGGGGTGGTTTAACACCTCCCACCCCAGGGATTGCCCTACCCCCCCCCAGGGATCATCTTACTTGTCCTCTGGGTGGCAGCACCACCAGCAGCATGGCGCAAGTCCAGCTTCAGCATTGGCAGTGGCTTCAGTGCTTCACTAGGCCTTCTGGGGAAACCTGGAAGTTCCCTGGAAGACCTAGTGAAGCACTGAAGCCCTAGCGCTGAAGCTGGACCCGCGCCGTGCTGCTGCCTCCACCGCTGCCACCACCTCCTGGAGGCGATCTCTGGGTGGGGGGGGTAGGGTGATCCCTGGGGTGGGGGGTGTTAAACCACCCTGCATCCCAGGGATTGCCCTAGTACCTGCTGGTGCGGCTCTGGGTCACTGCCGCTGGCATGGCGGTGGCCCAGAGCCCAGAGGGACTTCAGGTAAAAAATAAAAAAATAAAAAATCCAGGCTGGGCAGGGTGGGTGTCCCCCCTTCCACCTGCTCAGTCTGGGAGGGGGAGGGGGAGGGTATTGGGTGGGTTTTTTTCATTGATTTCAATGGGTACAGTTCCCCATTGAAATCAATGGGGAAAACACAGTACCGGTATACCGGATTTAATCTGGTAAACTGATTTTTTTCAAACCAGTAACCGGTAAAACCGGTATCCGGTTTTTTGCCCCAAGTCCCACCCCTATAAATGGGTATAGTGACTAGTAAATTCATTTAAACTAATTTCCGCGCATGTTAGGTTTGGGTTGGGGTACCACGGGAGACCGTGGATATGGCGCTAACTTAACTGCTTGCCTCACTCCCCTCCCCCCCAGCTGGGTGCCCAGAGGAGGGCTCGCACGTATGGAGCTGCAAGATTCCCCTCAGGTTAACGGGTGGCCAAGCTCTTACGAGCGTAGGGGCCGTTTCATCACAGGGGTCGATCAGCGAGAGGTAGGAGCCAAACTCTGGTTCCCTATGCAGGGTACAAAATGCCCTGCCCCTAACACAACCACCCACCCACTTACACACGGTGTGGAAAATTGGGAACAGTGCAACCCGAGGTAAGTGCAGGGTGGGGGAAGAGAACCACAGACAGGGAATGGAGGGGCACAGAGATACACACAGGAAAGAAGGGAAGGACTACTGTTGTAGACACAGGGAAGGCCCCCAGTGCACCACGCACCCGCCTTCCCCCACAACAACCCCACGAACCCCTCCTCGCCTTCTCTCCACCCACTCCCAATTCCTTCACAGACACTCACCACAAATACTCAGCAAGCACACACCTTCCACTCTCCACTCAGTCACGATTATTTCTTGCACAAGTGCTCTCCGCTCTCCCAGGGGCCAGCTTCACATCAGACTGATCGCCGGCAAGGTCTGACCCGCACTTCCGGGTTTAAATAGTCCTGGCCCCGCCCCCTTTTGGCGCTGGGCCTGGAGGCGTGCGGAGCGTCTCGTCGGGTTGCCTGGCTCCGCCCCCGCTGTTGTCGGCTCCTCCGCCGGTGCGCCGCTTGCTTGCATCCCCGCCCCTTCAGGGAGCGGGGTCTCTAGTGCCTGCGAGGTTTCCTCTGGGGGCCTGGCCTCTCCTGCGTCTTGGGCTTGAGGGGCCCCGACCACCTGTTCCCCGTTTTCGGGGGTGTTTCCTCCCGGGATTCTGGTGGGGCGTGGTCTCGCGCGTCGGGAAAGGGCCCTAGCCCTGACAGCACCCCCCCTCCAGGGTCCATGATACAAACGGTTTGTGGGCAGAGCTCTTGGTTTAGTAGGGTGCTGGTGATGAAACCTCTGAACCAGACGGGGAGCGTGTACTAAGTTGGCCGGTTCCCAGGACCGATCTGCAATGCCGTATCCCTTCCAATCAACTAAGTAATATAGCTTGCCATGTTTGTGTTTGGAGTCCAGTATTGCCCGAACCTCGTATTCGGGCTCCCCTTGGATCTCGCATACAGGTCCGGGTGGTGCGGCTGCCGGGAAGAGAGGTGGGTGAAAAGGTTTAAGTAAGGACACATGGAAAACAGGGTGGATTCGAAGGTTGGAGGGAAGGGATACTCGATACACCACAGGATTTATCTGGCGTTCAATGGGAAAGGGACCCATGTATCTATTATCCAATTTCGAGGACGGCCGTAAGGACTGGTAGTGGCGACGGTCCACCCAAACCATATCCCCCACGTGGTAGCTGGGAGCAACTTGTCGATAGCGATCTGCATTCTTTTTATACTGTTGCCTTGCTTCCCGGAGTGTCTGGCGGGCATAAGCGTGACAACGCTGGAGTGTCTGGACCATAGCTCCGGCGGCCGGGACATCGACCGTGGGCTCTTCGGGGAGTACAAGTCGGGGATGAAAGCCACAGGATACAAAAAAAGGTGAGGTGCCAAGAGCGGCGTGCGGGGCATTATTAAAAGCAAATTCAGCGAGGGCTATATAAGTGACCCAATCCGTTTGAAGATAATTGACATAACACCGGAGATATTGCTCCAGCGTTTGGTTTGCCCTCTCCACCTGTCCATTGGCCTGGGGTCTATACGCAGTAGTGGGGGTAAGTTGTGTCCCCAAGGTAGCGAACAACGTCTTCCAGAAACGGGAGGTAAATTGGGAACCCCGATCGGACAGCAAGGTTCGTGGGAGCCCGTGGTGCTTGACGACATGTTGAAGAAAAAGTTGTGCTGTTTGTTTGGCGCTGGGGAGTCCCTTACAGGGAATAAAATGGCCTAACTTCGTGAATTGATCAACGACTACAAGGATCGTAGTATACCCTTGAGACGGGGGTAATTCGACAATAAAATCAATATTTACCCGTTGCCATGGTCCTTGAGGCATGGGTCCTAGTTGTAGCAATCCTATGGGTTTTCGACGCGGAATCTTGGTACGGCAACACGTGGCACAACCTTGGACGTACCTTCGGGTATCTTGCCTCATCGTGGCCCACCAAAAATGTCTTTGCAATAACCGGAGTGTGTGTTTTTGACCAGGATGTCCCGCCATGGGGGCATCATGATGGGCCCACAGAATCTTTTGCCGTGCGGCCTGGGGTACTACTATGCGTCCATCGTGCATAGGTAATCTCGTGGAGGGAGATCTGTCCAAGTTTCGTGTGAGTGGATCTTGCGCCGCCCACGTGCGTAGTTGTTTCAACGATAGTCCTCCTGCTAGGAAGGCTTGTGGTCGGAGGAGGGGTTCCCCACGGGAGTCAAGTTCATTAGACGTTTCTTGACAGCGCGACAACGCATCGGCAATTGTATTCAGTTTTCCTGGGCGGTAAATTATTTGAAAGACAAAGTGGGCGAAGAAAAGGGCCCACCTTGCATGCCGGGCGTTCTGAATTCTTGCTGTCTGAAGGAATACTAAATTCTTATGGTCGGTGATTACTTGAATTGGGTGTTGGGCTCCCTCAAGGAAATGGCGCCAGACTTCGAAGGCTGCTCGAATGGCTAATAATTCTCTATCGAGCACCGTGTAGTTTCTTTCGGCCGGAGTTAACTGTCGGGAATAGAAGGCACAAGGTTTGGGTATAGGCCCTTCGGTTTGGGGTTGGGAAAGAACGGCCCCTATAGCTATGCTGGAGGCATCTGTTTCTACGATAAACGGCTGGGTGAAGTCCGGATATTGCAGGATAGGAGCGCTTATGAAGGCCGTCTTCAATCGCTCAAAGGATTTTCGTTGTTCTGGTCCCCAAACATACAGCTGCCCCTTTTTCAAAAGGGTGGTTAACGGTGCAGTAAGTTCCGCATATAGCGGAATATAATGCCGATAATAATTCGCGCTCCCGAGGAAGCGTTGGAGGGGCTTGACGGCCGAGGGTGCGGGCCATTTTTGAATGGCACTAATTTTCGCGGGGTCCATCGTGATCCCTTGAGCTGATATTATGAATCCAAGGAAAGGGAGTTCGGTTCGATGAAACGCACATTTTTCCATCTTACAGTACAGATGATGCTGGCGAAGTCGGTCCAGGACCGTACGAACATGCAGAACATGTTGGTGGGCATCTGGAGAAAAAATAAGAATGTCGTCCAAGTAGGCAATGACAAACTGATCCAAGATATCCCTAAATATATCATTTATTAAGTGTTGAAAGGCGGCAGGGGCATTTGCAAGCCCATAGGGCATTACCCGATATTCGAAGTGCCCATACCTGGTACGAAAGGCCGTTTTCCATTCGTCCCCTTCTTTTACTCGCAAGAGGTTGTATGCACCCCGGAGATCTAATTTGGTGAAGATCTTGGCTCCTTGGAGCCTATTCAGTAATTCGGGGATCAGGGGCAATGGATATCTATTTTTTACAGTGATAAGATTGAGCCCTCTATAGTCAATACATGGTCTCAGACCTCCGTCTTTCTTGGGCACAAAAAAAAGCGGTGCCCCGCCGGGTGAAGTAGAGGGTCTAATAAATCCCTTTTTCAAATTGTCATCGATGTACTCTTTTAATGTTTTCAACTCGGGTTCGGACAACGCATAAATCCGCCCATATGGGGGAACAGTGTTGGGGAAAAGTGTAATGGCACAATCATACGGTCGATGAGGAGGTAATTGTAAAGCTTCTTGTTTCTGGAAAACATCCCCTAGATCGGCATATTCCATGGGCAGGCCAGGTTCTGCCATGGTGGCTTGGATGAACTTATAGTCTTTATCTAAGGGTGGGGGCCGTTGACAACAAGCGTTACAAAACTTGGACGAGAAGGATATTTTCTTGGTTTCCCAGTTAATTTCAGGGTTATGTTTTTTCAACCACGAGGCCCCCAACACTATGGGGAAGGCAGGGGTGCTGACAGCATCTAAGAGGAGTTGCTCCTGATGGTCTCCTATCCACCCTTCCATCTCTGGGGTGCCATGCGTCACGGGCCCGGAGACAAGGGGGGACCCATCTATCGAAAAAATGGTTTCCGGACTTGCCTTGGGAACCAGGGGAATCCCATATCGTTTGGCTACATGTAGGTCTATAAAGTTTCCCGAGGCTCCTGAATCAATAAGGGCGGGTAACACGAGGGACTTCCTCGGGTGCGTGTGCAGCATTACCGGGACTTGTATCTGGTCTCCTTGTTGCCACGTCGAGGCTAATTGAAGACCTCTGGGGCAGGGTTCCTTCAGAGGGGTGGCCGGGGCGTCCCCTGCCCGCCCCGGCCTCGCTCGTTTCCCTGTCCCCGGCGATGGGGCGGTAACTGGGGACAGGAGCTAGTGAAGTGCCCGGCTAGTCCACAATAGAAACAAAGCCGTCCGGTTCGACGTCGTTCTTTTTCTTGTGCATCAAGGGGGCTTCGTGATGCCCCAATCTGCATAGGTTCTGGTCCCTCGGTCTTTCCCATCCCTACGTCCAGCACGGGACCCCGGGGTGCCCAGTTCCGGGGCGTCTCCTGCCGTCGTTCTCTACGTCGTTCCGATAAACGTTCGTCGATCTGGCACGCCAGGTTAACAAGTTCTCCCCATTTTTCTGGCGTGCTGATTAAAGCGAGTTGGTCCTTAATCTCATCATGGAGACCTTTACGGAAAAGGACCTTTAATACTTCATCAGCCCACCCCAATTCTACGGCCAATTGCTGGAATCGGGTTACGTATTCCAGCAACGGCCCTTTCCCTTGTTTTAGTGACATAATAGCCGCCTCCGCGTCTCGCTTTCGGTGGGGATAGTCGAACAAGAACTGAAATTCACGTAAAAATCCCTCGAGGTCATGAAGCAACGGGCTATCCTTCAGAAGGAGCGGTGTGGCCCAATCCAGTGCAAGGCCTTCGAGATGCCCGATAATGAAGGCCACTTTGGCCGTTCCAGAGGCATATGTTCGTGGCTGGACCTGGAAGGCTAATTTACACAAAGCGAGGAAGCCTTGAAACTGCCTTCGGTCTCCCCCAAACTTCTGAATGGGGGGATGTCGGGGTTCTCGTCCCTGGAGTTCCTCCATGGCTCCTTGGGGGGGCGGAGGCTGCTCACCCCCTATAGCCCCCTGCGCTGCCGCTCCTCCCAGGGCTCCTTCGCCCCCTACTGCCCCTTGTTCTTTAAGATCCTTTAGCTCCATCGCCAGAGCCTGGATAGCCCGCTCCATTGCCTCCATTTGTTGCACCAAGTCCATGGCCTAATGCCGGCGAGCCTGTTAGGTTTGGGTTGGGGTACCACGGGAGACCGTGGATATGGCGCTAACTTAACTGCTTGCCTCACTCCCCTCCCCCCCAGCTGGGTGCCCAGAGGAGGGCTCGCACGTATGGAGCTGCAAGATTCCCCTCAGGTTAACGGGTGGCCAAGCTCTTACGAGCGTAGGGGCCGTTTCATCACAGGGGTCGATCAGCGAGAGGTAGGAGCCAAACTCTGGTTCCCTATGCAGGGTACAAAATGCCCTGCCCCTAACACAACCACCCACCCACTTACACACGGTGTGGAAAATTGGGAACAGTGCAACCCGAGGTAAGTGCAGGGTGGGGGAAGAGAACCACAGACAGGGAATGGAGGGGCACAGAGATACACACAGGAAAGAAGGGAAGGACTACTGTTGTAGACACAGGGAAGGCCCCCAGTGCACCACGCACCCGCCTTCCCCCACAACAACCCCACGACCCCCTCCTCGCCTTCTCTCCACCCACTCCCAATTCCCTCACAGACACTCACCACAAATACTCAGCAAGCACACACCTTTCACTCTCCACTCAGTCACGATTCTTTCTTGCGCAAGTGCTCTCCGCTCTCCCAGGGGCCAGCTTCACATCAGACTGATCGCCGGCAAGGTCTGACCCGCACTTCCGGGTTTAAATAGTCCTGGCCCCGCCCCCTTTTGGCGCTGGGCCTGGAGGCGTGCGGAGCGTCTCGTCGGGTTGCCTGGCTCCGCCCCCGCTGTTGTCGGCTCCTCCGCCGGTGCGCCGCTTGCTTGCATCCCCGCCCCTTCAGGGAGCGGGGTCTCTAGTGCCTGCGAGGTTTCCTCTGGGGGCCCGGCCTCTCCTGCGTCTTGGGCTTGAGGGGCCCTGACCTCCTGTTCCCCGTTTTCGGGGGTGTTTCCTCCCGGGATTCTGGTGGGGCGTGGTCTCGCGCGTCGGGAAAGGGCCCTAGCCCTGACAGCGCACAACAACATATGGTCGCTCTCTGATCTAATCACTATCCTAAAATCTATAAACTTTCTCCAATGACATGCAGATCAAATAGTAATTGTGAAAAGAAAGTCAAATATTATTTATTTATTTATTTATTTCGAGAGAAGTCTTTATGTTAAGCTACAACCCCATTTTCATGCTTATCACTGAAGCTCAGACAGGGTTTTTTCAATAATGTGGTGTTGGTTTTCTCTGATTTTCTGTGGGTGTTTTGGAAACAATTATAGTGGGTTTTGTACAGATTTTCTTGTTGGTCTGGCTTTATTTTTTGGAGTTATGTTGTTTTGAAGTTTCTGCTTTCATGTAAAATCTTGGGGTAACAACGTTTCTCTGGTGTATGATATCTTTGGCTGTGTTCACTTAACAGGCTTCAAAATTGACCTCTATGTAACTTAGGAAATCTAGATAGTGCTCTTGGATGTTTGGCAGGGTCTGCTGCTGCTGGAGAAGTTGAGGTTTTTAAAATTTGAACACGCACGCATACTCATTGGCTGCATAGAAACACATCAGCAGTTCTGTTCCTTCTCATTGCCATTATTCCATCTGCTCTGATTGGCTGTCAGGTGTTTACCGCATTGGACATCACAATACTGAAAGGATTGGCTGGCCTGAGCCAGCTGCTATACATGTCACAGCCAGTGGCAGCTGATGGGTTCTGAGGCTGGTAGGGCAGTGGGTGGGGCCAATGGTAGGCAGATCCCACCCAATGGTAGGTGGAGCTAACCCCAAAATTGCACACTTACATGATCAGTGAAATAGAACATGCACACAAGGAATATATCATGCACACTTCTTGTCTTGAAAATGCACAGAAAATGCTACAAAACACAACAGGATTATGTAAAATCCTAAATGGCATACCAGCTGAGTTTATCCGGGTGATGAAGAGGCTGGTCAGTCTGGCCTCTCTCCACCTGGACCTGGATTCTTCCAGTGCTTACTGTGACATATTTATCAGCTATTTTGCTGATAAAACCACTAGGGATGGGTGAACACGGTTCGGAAGTTCGGAGTTCAGCCCGAACTCAGCCTGTTCGGACGACCGAACCGAACCGAACTTCCGAACACGAACTGGCCGAACCGAACTCAATCCGAACGTCGAAATGACCGAACAGTTCGGTCAGTTCAGATCGCGTTCGGGTGGCAAAAAAAGGTTCACTGTAAGGTCAAATGTGACAAGGAGTGGTAGCACTAGTCACTGAGGAGCAGACTTCCAGGCACCAGGGGTGGAGAGGCTTGCAAGAAATGAAACTATCTGCCTGCCTGCCCCCTTCCCAACACCTTCTGAGCTAGTCACTGTTCCTGAACAGCAGGCGTTGAGTAGGATTATTAGATTGCTTTAAGTTTCATTTCAGTTTTGTACTGAAATGAAACTTAAACCTTAAACTGAAACCTTGTGTTTGTGATCCCCCCTCCCCTCCATCCCATATATAGAGAGATAGAGAGATAGGTTAGGGATAGTAGTTGTAGGAGCTAGCTTAGTGATAGAGATAGCGTTACTGATTTAGTTTTAGTGTTTGTAGGAGCAGGCCTGTATACTTATTAGATAATCCATTTAGTTCATAGCATTTAGAATAGTTAATAGCAGTTAGATTTAGTGTAGATAGATAGATATAGTATTAGATTAAAAAAATAAAATAAAAAAACCCATATAAAAACAAAAAACAAATAAAAAACAAAAGAAAACCATATAAAACCCAATAAAAAACCAAAAAACCATATAAAAAACAAAAAAACCACCCATAACATTTCCCGAACGGCCAAACAGAATGGCTGAATGGCCGAACAGAACGGCTGAACAGAACGGCCGAACCCGGCGAACTAACCGAACTACCGAACAGAACGGCCGAACCGAACGCAGCCGAACAGAACGGACGAACCGAACACAGCCAACTGAACGGACGAACCCGAACCGCGATCTGTTCGCCCATCCCTAAAAACCACTCGTATCTGCCACAACTTCGACGCTGCACTTACTGCAGTAGTTGTGCTCAAGGCTATGAATGCTCTGTCTGGTCCAGTTTTGTGAGATCAGTTTCAGCAGGTGTCCACTGATGTAGTGGAGTTGCTGGGGGATGTGAGGGCCACAGTTTGTGAACTTGATCCTTGCCCATCCTGGCTGGAGAAGGCCAGTCAGAAACATTGGGGCCATTGCTGAAAGGGGTGGTCAGCGTTGTGGGGTGTTTGAAGGAGGCTGTGGTGCAGCCCTTGTACAAGAAACCATCTCTTGACATTGAATCCCTTGCCAGTTATCAGCCAGGCTCTAACCTTCCCTTTTCAGGGAAAGTTTGGTTTATGTGGCCATGGCGGAAGCTAGAGCCACTCAATAAACTTACTTACTAATAGGGAAAGTTATTGAACAGGCAGTGGCCCAGTAGTTCCAGGGGCATCTGGACCACATCAGTCTCCTTGACCCCTCGCAGTCAGGCTTTCAGCCCAAGTTATGGCACTGAGACTGCACTTGTGGCCTTGGTTGATGATCTGCACTGAGATTTGAACTGGGGTCTGTCTACTCTCTTTGTTAGATTTTTCAGCAGCGTTTGACACGGCTGACCATGAGAGGTTGGTGACTCACCTGTGGGGCCATGTCGGCGTGGGCAGGACTGTTCTTAAATGGTTCTGCTCATTCCTGGCCGGGAGACCTCAACGTGTGGTACTGGGGGATTGTACATCTTCCCGCTGGGCCCTTACGCGTGGAGTCCCACAGAATTCCATTCTGTCCCCTCTCCTGTTCAACGTATATATGCAGCTGCTGGATGAGATCGTGAGAGGATTTTGAGTTTGGTGTCATCAGTATGCTGATGGCACCCAGCTTTACCTCTCATTTTCATCTGACCAGGCCCGGCAGTCTCGGTGTTTGCCCAGTGTCTGGTTGCGATGGGGAATTGGATAAGGATGAGCTGACTGAAGCTGAATCCTGATAAGATGGAGGTGATGTTGGTGGGTAGGAGCAAGGGAGTGGAGGTCCCCATCATTGATGGGCTGTGTCCCTCCTTGGTCCCTCAGGTTTAGAGCCTCGGAGTTCTCTTTGACTCACAGCTCCACCTAGACGATCAGATGGCAGCTGTGGCAAACAATGTGTTTTATAAACTACATCTGGTCCAGCACCCCCAACCATACATCTCAGGCTCCAATCCAGCACCTCCAACAGTACTTCTCAGTAGGGGTGGGAAGTTCGGATCTCCCGGTATCTGATACTGCTGGTATTTGGCAGTATCGGGGATACCGGATAGATCCGATAATTCCCCATACCGGTGCTGGTTCCTGTACTGGATTGTTTTTTACATTGTGGCTATTGAAATCAATTGTTGCAATGTAAAAAAAACCAAACCAAAAACCACTTTCCCTCCCCCTCCCAGGCTGTGCAGGTGGAAGGGGGGGGAACACCCCTCACCCACCCTGCCCAGCCTGGATTTTTTTTTTTTTTTTTAAACCAGACCTGGGCTCCAGGCCACCACTGGCTACCCAGTGGCAGCCAGGGCTATGGAGGCAGCTGAGCTCTCCTCTGGGAGCCCACACATGGCTGGCTGGGAATCTCTGGCAGCCGGCAGGCAAGATTGGTAACCTAACACACACACATCCCCGATTGCCTTTTACCTGTGTTGCCTCTGGGTGGCGGCAGCAGCAGCAGCGCAGTGCGGGCCCAGCTCCAGCACAGGCTTCAGCGATTCACTAGGCCTTCCGGGGAACTTCTGGGTTTTCCCCGAAGACCTGGTGAAGCGCTGAAGCCAGCACTGCATCTGGACCCACGCCGTGCTGCTGCCACCACTGCCACCACCTGGAGGGAGCACAGTAAAAGGCGATCCAGGTTGTGTGTGTATTAGGTTACCAGTCTTGCCTGCTGGCTGCCAGAGTGCCAGACAGTCATGTGTGGGCTCCCAGACGAGAGGTCAGCTGCCTCCATAGCCCTGGCTGCTTCCGGGCATTCAGCAGCGGCCCGGAGCCTGGATCAGGTCCTAAAACAAGAAATCCAGGCTGGGCAGGGTGGGTGGGTGGTGTCCCCCCTTCCACCCACGCAGCCTGGGAGGGGGGTGGGAGGTTTGGGGGGGTTCATTGATTTTGTTGGGGACACTTCCCCATTGAAAGCAATGAAAAAAACCGGTACCAGTAAACCGGTTTTACTGATAAAACAGATTTTTTTGAAACCGGTAACCGGTAAAACCGATACCCGTTTTTTTCACTTTGGTCCCACCCCTACTTCTCAGGCTCCAATCTTGCCACCATCATCCATGCACTTATCACCTCAAGACTAGACTGCTGCAACGTGCTCTATGTGGGGCTATATTTGGTGATGACCCGGAGACTGTAACTGGTGCAGAATGCAGCAGCCCGCCTCCTCATAGGGACAGGTCGCTAGGATCACATAACACCAGTGCTCCGGTTTCTGCACTGACTCCCTGTAGTCTTCCAGGTTCGATTCAAGGTGTCAATCGTTACCTTTAAAAGCCCTATATGGCCTGGGTCCCACTGCCTTACTCCTCATGTCCTGGATCAGCCCCTGTGGTTGGCCAGGGACTCCCACTTGGAGGTCTCCTGGGTGGCCACGTTTGAGAAGGCATTCTCTGTGTCTGTGCTGCTCCTATGGAATTCCCTCCCTTTGGCAATTAGCCTCTCTCTGGATCTCCCCTCCTTCCATAAGTGATGTAAAACCTGGCTATTTTTCCGGGCATGGCAAGGGGGATGGGTAGTGGGTGGGGGTTCCTGATTTTAATTTAAGGGTATTGGTTTTGTCCTTTCGGGCCTCTGTTATTGATTTGAATAGGTTTTATATGATATTTATATGTTGTACACGGCCCTGGGCTGCCATTGGACGGAGAGGTGATATAAAAGAAATATATATAAATAAATAAATTAAATAAATGCTGCATAGAGTTTTACAGAGGGCGAGAAGGCATGCACAATTCAGAAGAGGACATGTTACACCCACCATGTGGGGCATTCAAAGAAAGCCGCAAAATGCATGAAAAATACAGGAAAACCCAACAGCATTATGTGGAATCCTAAAATGCACACCTACCATAAATGCTGCAATTGGTCCCTGGGAGGGAAAAACTACCCCTCTGCTGATATAACACTTTCAGTCTTTCCTGCAAGCTCCCAGACCAGAGCAGTGAACAAGTGTTAGTGATTCACACAAAAAAATACATGGATATCTCCTTAAGATCCCAAGCTCAAAATTCAAAATGACTAATGTGACTATTTTCTCCTTCAAAACCACACAAGACTGTCTGCATGCAAAATCAGCAAGTATTTAAGTGTCCTTAATAATCAAATAAATTATTTGGAAAAAGCTTCTATATTTTGTCTGTGATTTTTTCCACTACGCGCCTACCAAAATATCCCAACCACTCTCCTCCAGGCCCCTTAACTTTTGTCCCAGAGGCATCTGAAGACATTCCACAATGGGATCCAGTGACTACTGAGGAGGTATTGGAATCGATAGGCACCCTTAGAGGAGGTAAAGCTCCAGGGAATTATTTTTTGCCGGCAGAGTTACTTAAAGCTCAGGCCGATTGGTGGGTCCCTGTGTTGACATCTTTATTCTCATCAATTAATGCTACAGGCAAAGTTCCCACCGACTGGGGTGAAGCTTTTGTTGTTCCAATATTTTAAAAGGGCCCTCCTGAACTGCCGGGTAACTATAGACAAATTACTTTGTCATCAGTCATCAGCAAACTGTATGCTAAATTCCTATTGGGGAAACTGAAAAGGTGGATTGTAAATCACGGCATGATAGCAGAGGAACAGATTGGTTTTAGGGAGGGGTGCTCTACAAGCGATCATTGTTTTGTCCTTGCCCACTTGGTCCAAAAGTATGCAGGCCCTCAGCAGGCGCTTTATGCAGTCTTTGTAGACCTCAGAGCGGCCTTTGATCTGATTTCTAGGGATCTTCTCTGGCAGAAGTTGGCTGCTCGTGGAGTAGATAGGCGACTTCTGCTCCTTATTTGGGATCTATATAGTAATATGTCTATCAGGGTTAGGTTTAATCAACAAGGTACCCTATCTGGTAATATTAAGATTGAGCAGGGTGTTAGGCAGGCAGGGGAGTGTCCTGGCTCCCACCCTGTTTAATATCTATCTTAATGATTTGGTTCAGATGCTGGCTACCCTTGCTTGCCATCCCCCCCAGCTAGAGGATACTACTAGAACATGCCTGCTCTATGCCGACGGCATAGTCCTGCTTTCACAGTCACAAGTGGGTCTGAGGCGCTCTCTGGAGGCCTTTGGGAACTATTGTGGTATGAACTCTTTAGAATTGAATTATGAAAAGTCAAAGGTGATCATGTTCTCACGTAGGAGATTAGTGCATAGGTGGTGGATTGGAGGGAGGGAGATTTTACAAGTGAAAAGTTATAAGTATTTGGGCCTTTTGTTCCAGGCAAATGGGGGATGGATGCTCCAAATGCAGGCTACTCAGGTCAAGGCTAAACAGTATACAAAGGCCTTGCTGTCCTTTTTTAGATCTCGAGGAGGACAGATGATTGCACCAGCAGTCAGAATTTTTGACCAGAAGTGTATTCCCTCGATGTTGTATGGGGCGCAATTTTGGGCACTGGGGAAACTGAAGAACCTAGAGAAACTACAAACGGGGTTTATATGATCCCTATTGTCTGCTCCGCCTGGGGCTAGTAGTATGGCTCTCACCATGGAATGTGGACTCCAACCAATACAGGGAAGGGTTTGGTCATCTGCGATCGACTATTGGCACAGTCTTCATTTTGGTCTGGCTGCCCCTTTATCACTACTGGTGATTAAAGACAGGACACAGAACTTTGGGGCATTGGAGGTGAAGGAGAAGATAAGCACCATGGAGTTAAGTCCTGAGCTCCTTTCTCCACTGGGTTACAGCGCAGCAAAAAGACTAGCACTAAGGAGATTGGCGAATATTGAGCATCAGAATATGAGGTCGACAATTGAGGAATGTAGGTCCCAGGCTGTGTATTTACGCTGGGCAAATGATCTTTCAGTTCCTTCTCCCTATCTAGATGGTGGCCTTCAGCCACAGAATAGAAGGCTGATGCTTCTGGCAAGGTTTAACTGCTTTCCCTCAGCAGTGGTGGAGGGCCGTTATCAGGGCATCCCATTGGTCCAGTGTTTTTGCCAGTGTCACCTTGCCCGAGTTGAGACACTGGAGCATATTATTCTGGAAGCCCCCTTTTTGCTAAGGCCCGAGATGGATTGATCTCCCCACTCCTTACTCCCTGTCCTGGCAGGTTGGCCGTGTTCTACCTTAAGTTTCTACTGGAAGATCATTCCAGTATACTCTCAGGGAAGGTGGCCCAATTTTGGGGGCAAGTATACGTTATTAAATCCTCCCAGGAGCAAAGGCAGGATGAGAATAGCCTTCGGTTTATAGTTCAAGTGCATTTGTTACGAATTGATTTATTTTGGTTTGTGTATAAGTTTGTCTAAATTGGTTATCACCATGGGAGGAATATGACTTCAGACTATTGAGCTGATTTTAAACGCTCAGTTTTGGTTAATTTTTCTATGAATTGTATGTGAGATCATTTTTAGCTGATGATTTTGGTATTTTGTTTCTGTATTATTGTTTTATATTTTATGTCTATTTTATATATGTATTAGATTATATTATTTTATATTGTATTTGTTTTGCAATGGCTCTTTGCCACGCAATAAACGTTATAAACACACACACACACACACACACACACACACACAATATTATATATATATATTAAAAAAAATAAAAAATCTCCCAACCAATTTGAACATTCAAAGCTCAATGGAGAGGGCATTCTCGGTGGCTGTGCCACGCCTTTGGAATTCCCTCCCGGAGGAAGCTCACCTGGCCCCAAGCCTTTTAACATTCCGGCGATTTTGCAAGACCTGGCTGTTCACCCAGGCCTTTGAGGAGGGGGGCATTAGGGGGGTTTATCTCCCTCCACCCATATTTATTGTATTAAGTGTTTTTTGGTTGCCCTAGCCTGTTTTAACTGTTGTGATTTTATGAGTGTTTTAAAATATTTTTATAATTGTATTTTTTATTTTTTTGAAACGGTTAGCTGCCCCGAGTGCTTTTCAGGAGGGGAGGGATATAAATTGCTGAAATAAATAAATAAATAAATAAATAAATAAATAAAACTTTTCTCAAGCATTATCACACAGCAAGAAGGACAAAATATTTGAGAAGTCTTGCCAGAAGAGACCTCTTGGCTATTTCTTAGCTTCAAGGCTTGTGGGAGCTGCTAGACGTATCTTGTGTGGTCTGTTTTTTTCCTTATACTAGTGCTTTCCAAACTTTTTATATCTGGAGCACACTTTTTTCTGGATTAAAATTGGCAGCACACTACAATATAACAATGAAGAACATTAAAGAGGAATAAGCTAAATACCACCTGAAAGATAAATTCATAGGAACTCATTATGCATGAACTGAACAAATGCAAATGACTGTATACTGTTAGACATCCAGCAAGCAGTGAAAACTGCCACAAAAAATGACAGAGAAAACTAAACAAGTATTGTACTCCTTTATTTATTTGCATTTTTTAGTCGCCCCCTCATGCCTATGGCATCTCGGGGCGGCATACAAAAATATACAGTAAAATTCAATAACAATATAAAACATTTTAAAATAATCATTTAACACCCCCCCATTTTCTCCCCTCCAACTATCCCACCCTCCCCGAAGGCCTGGGTGAATAGCCAGGTCTTGCAGGCGCGATGAAAAGCCAGCAGGCTTGAGGCCAGGCAGGCTTCCTCCAGGAGGGAGTTCCAGAGTCATGGCATGGCCATCGAGAATGCCCTCTCCATAGTGGCCCCCCCGGTTTACATGGGGGACATCCAGAAAGGCACCCCCGGCGGACTGAAGGGGTCGCCCTGAGACACGGAGGATGAGGCGGTCCCTGAGATATGAGGGGCCCAGACCGTATAGTGCTTTATAGGCCAAAACCAACACCTTGAATCTGGATCGGTACTGTGAGCGCTGGGTTTCCATGGAGACGGGACCCTCATGGGGGAGGGACAGGCCGGGGACCAGAACTGCAACTCTGCCCAGGGGGGCCCTGGCAGGGAAGGCGCGTTGCCTAAAAAAGGACCCCTCAGGTTCTTATATGGTAGTTCTGGAAGGACTAGCCATTCCCCACCTAGATCATCATAGGGGCGCAGGCGTTGCCGCTTCCCAACCAGGGAAGACCCCCACGGGTCAAGACACGCAAGCACTCTGGGTCCAGGGCCAAGGACAAGGGGTGGAGGTGTGTGGGGGGCACAGTGCAGAAGACCAGGAGGGAGGAGTCAGGATAGGGCACGCACACTAGGAATTCCCTGAGGGCACCCAAGTGGATAAGGAAGAAACACAATACTCACGATCACGCTGAAGGCCTAAGTCTCTCTCTCTCTCTCTCTCTCTCGCATACACTCCCACTCCCACTCGTGGTTCACACTTGGTCAAAGGCACACGTAAGTATAAGGGAGGTTCGGGGGCGGTCTCACAGGGCAAGGCTCTGATCACCAGCAAGGGAGTTCCTCTGAGTCCTCCCATATAAGCAGTGTTGGTCTGCAAATTCCTTGTATCGTTGTCGTGCTTTTAGGAGGAGTGCTTGGGCCGTTGTTTGGGCTTGCTGAATATGTCTTACTAAAGCCCCTGCGGCGGGTACCTGAAGGGCGTCTAAGTCCGGCGTATAAATACGCGGGTGGAATCCATAGGTAACAAAAAAGGGTGAGGAGCCTAAGGAGGCATTCAGGGTGTTGTTATATACAAATTCTGTCAGAGGTAGTAATTCATACCAATCGTCCTGGAGATGGTCAACATAACAACGGAGGTATTGCTCTAGCATTTGATTGGTGCGTTCCACCTGTCCATTGGCCTGGGGGTGGTATGCCATCGTGAGGTTCAGGTTGATTTTGAGTGCCTTTAACAATGCCTTCCAGAGCCGAGAGGTAAATTGGGTTCCCCGGTCGGACACAATATTGAGGGGTACCCCATGTACTTTGATAACATAGTCAATCACCACCAAGATGGTGGCACACTGTTGTGACGGGGGAAGTTCTACAATAAAATCCATGCCCACTCATTGCCAGGGGCCGTGTGGCATGGGGGCCAGCTGGAGAAGTCCTATTGGTTTTTTCCTGGGCACCTTGGTCTTAGCACAGACGATGCAGGCGCGGACATAACGTGCCGTGTCCGTCTTCATGGAGGGCCACCAAAACTGATGGTGGAGTAGGTCGTAGGTTCTTTTAATACCTGGGTGCCCTGCTAAGGGGGCATCGTGGTGACTCCATAAGGTCCTGGACCGGGCGGCTTGGGGAACAACTATTCTTCCCTGATGCCAATATAGCCCCTGCCGTTGTTGTAGCGGGTGGTCCCGTAATAAATCTTGATCCTGCGGTGAGAACCTTTGCAAGTGGTTGCAGGACAAGCCTGACATGGCCAGTGCACAGGTTTTGAGGATGGGCTCGCCTAGGTAACCAGGGAGGGTCTCCTCCTTGGTGGATCTTGAAAGAGCATCAGCTAATAAGTTTTGTTTTCCGGGGCGATACTGGATCTGGAAGGTAAACCGGGAGAAGAAGAGCGCCCAGCGTCCATGTCGGGTGTTGGCAATTTTAACCGTTTGAAGGTACAGGAGGTTCCGATGGTCTGTGATGACAGTTACAGGTAACTTGGCGCCCTCCAAATAATGACGCCAGGTAATGAATGCTGCCTTGATGGCTAAGAGTTCTCGATCTAATATGGTGTAATTAGCTTCTGCACTAGTGAGCTGCCGGGAATAGTACGCGCACAGGAGAAGGACTCCAGTCCGGGCTTCTTCCTGTAGTAGGACGGCCCCAATGACCTTGTTGGAGGCATCCGTCTCTACCACAAATGCCTTCTCAAAGTCTGGATATTGTAGCAGCGGAGCTTGCATGAAGGCTTGTTTCAGGGCATTAAAGGCATCCTGATGCTCCGTCGTCCATGAGTAGGATGTTCCCTTGCGTAGCAGCATGGTTAGAGGTTTTGTCACTGTAGCATAACAGGGAATATACTGTCAGTAATAATTCGTGGTTCCTAGAAAATGTTGTAGTGCCTTGACAGTGGTGGGTGGAACCCAGGACAGGATGGCCTTTACCTTGGTTTTGGCCATCCTCAACCCCTCAGGAGAAATAACAAATCCCAAGAAGGCAATTGAGGTAGTATGGAAGGTGCATTTGGATAATTTACAGAAAAGATGGTGTTGTTGGAACTTCTCCAAGATGGTACGGACATGGCCTACGTGTTCTTGTTCTGTCCGGGAGTAAATTAAAATATCGTCCAAGTAAGCGATAACGTAAACATCCAATACCTCCCGAAGTACGTCGTTTATGAAATGTTGAAACGTCACCGGGGCGTTGGCAAGTCCAAAAGGCATCACAAGATACTCAAAGTGTCCGTATCTTGTCCGAAATGCCATCTTCCACTCGTCCCCGGCACGCACTCGCACCAAGTAATAGGCCCCTCGCAGATCGAGTTTAGAGAAGATGCGTGCTCCTTGGAGCCGGTTCAGTAGCTCCGGGATCAGTGGTAGGGGGTATCGATTTTTCACCGTGATTGTATTTAGTCCACGGTAATCGATGCAGGGTCATAACCCCCCGTCCTTTTTAGGCACGAAAAAGAGGGGCGCCCCCGCCGGGGAAGTTGAGGGCCGAATAAACCCCTTTTGTAAATTCTCATCGATATACTGCTTGAGTGTCCGTAATTCTGGCCCCGAGAGAGCGTATATCCGTCCGTAGGGGGGTTGGGTCCCCGGTAGGAGTTCTATGGGGCAGTAGTAGGGACAGTGAGGGGGTAACGCGGTCGCTTCTTGTTCACTGAAAAGCGGGGCATAGGCCTGGTAGGCCGCGGGTAGCCCTGGAACATTACCGTCAGGCACGGTGGTGCACCCGGTGGGGGCAAGGCTCTCGGCCTCTGGAATGCGACTAATGGGCTCTAGGACCTGCAAGGTGTGCCGCTGCCAGTTGATGGTCGGGTTCCATTGTTCCAGTCAAGGGATTCCCAGGACAATGGGAAACATAGGGGTACACACTACATCCAATTGCAGGGGTAAGGCATGTCCATGGATCATCAGGGGTAAAGGGGGGGTCTGCTGAGTAATTGGGCCGGAGACCAACAGGGAGCCATCGATTGAGTGGATTACCTCCTTATGTTGTCGTGGTTGCTGTGGTATCTGGTGCCTCCGCACGAACCCTTCATCCACAAAGTTCCCTGAGGCTCCGGAATCGATCAAGGCCCAGGCTACCAGGGTTCAAGCAGGGCCAAGGCCCAGCATCACGGGTATCTGGAGGTGTGGTCTCCGCTCCGGGTAGATGGAGGCTTCGGGAACTACAAGCATCAGGGGTATGTTGCCAGGGCTCCAGAGACCCCCTACACCTCTCGAGCCCGGGCTTTTCCCACCTCTCGTTGACTTCCAGGGGCTGCAGGGCAGTTCCAGGCGTAATGCGAGGCTTCCCCGCAGTAATAACACAAGCGGGACAGGCGCCTCTACTCACTCTCTGCAGCTGTTAAAGGTCCTCGGGCTGCCCCAACTTGCATGGGCTCTACTGCGTCGCTGCGGGGAGGCTCTCCTCGACCACCCCCCTATGCCAAGGGGCATAGTGGCGGGCCTCGATAGGTCTCACTCCGGCGCTCATGACGCCTTTCGTTAAGTCTTTCCTCGATCTGTAGGGACAGCGTTACCAATGCCCCCCAAGTTTTGGGAAGGGTCGTAAATGCCAGCTGGTCCTTAATTTCTTCGCTTAACCCCTGCTTAAACATTACGTGAAGAACATTATCGGGCCAATTTAAATCTACTGCCACCTGCTGGAACTTTGTCACATAATCCAGTAGGGGCCCTTTTCCTTGCTTCAATGTCGTGATTATGGTTTCTGCGTCCTGAATTCGGTGGGGGTAGTCGTACAGGAACTTGAACTCTCGCACAAACCCCTCGTAATCCTCCAGGAAGGGGCTATTGCTGTTAAGGAGCAGGGTGGCCCAGGCTAAGGCATGCTCTTCCAACAACCCAATAATGAAAGCGACCTTTCGGGCATCTGTATCATAGGTTCGGGGTTGGGTCTTAAAAGTTAGCTCACATAAGGCCAGGAACCCCTGAAACTGCTGGCGTTCCCCGGTGAATTTGGTAATCGTGTGTCCCTTGGGTTCTCGAGGGGCCAAGGCTCCGGCTGCGACTGGCACAGGGGCCGGAGGTGGCGGCACCAATACTTGGGCTGTTTCTGGCCCTCGTTGCTCCTTGAGGTCTTTGACCTCCATTGCGAAGGATTGTACAAAGTGGGCCAAGTCCCTAACTTCACCAAGTAATTGCTCCATGAGAAGGGGGTAAATGCTGGTGATACTGTGAGGGCTGGGTTTCCGTGGAGACGGGACCCTCACGGGGGAGGGACAGGCCAGGGACCAGAACTGCAACTCTGCCCAGGGGGGCCATGGCAGGGAAGGCGCGTTGCCTAAAAAAGGACCCCTCAGGTTCTTATATGGTGGTTCTGGAAGGACTAGCCATTCCCCACCTAGATCATCATAGGGGCACAGGCGTTGCCGCTTCCCAACCAGGGAAGACCCCCACGGGTCAAGACACGCAAGCACTCTGGGTCCAGGGCCAAGGACAAGGGGTGGAGGTGTGTGGGGGGCGCAATGCAGAAGACCAGGAGGGAGGAGGCAGGATAGGGAACACACACTAGGAATTCCCTGAGGGCACCCAAGTGGACAAGGAAGAAACACAATACTCACGATCACGCTGAAGGCCTAAGTCTCTCTCTCTCTCTCTCTCTCTCTCTCTCTCTCGCATACACTCACACTCGTGGTTCACACTTGGTCAAAGGCACACGTAGGTATAAGGGAGGTTCGGGGCCGGTCTCACAGGGCAAGGCTCTGATCACCAGCAAGGGAGTTCCTCTGAGTCCTCCTTTATAAGCAGTGCAGTCGCGTTCCTTTGCTGCAAGCGGGAGGAGCGTCGGGGCGGCAGCTCGAGAGGTGTGGCTGGCTGCCGTGTGATTGTGGGGGGCTGGGCCTGCCCTGGAGGCTCCGTCCGCTGTGCCGCGGCGAGCCCAGAGGCGTGGCCTCAGATTGTGTTGCTGGTTGCCTGGGAGCACTGTCAATGCGATCTGCCCCTGTTGCAGGGCGGGCCCTCCCCTGTTCTACCACGGGCACTGGGTCTGGGCCTTCTGGGAGGTGAGTTTGGTGTGAGCCTATGGGCGGGTCCTCCTGTGAACCCCGCTGCTCCCGGGGCTGCTGGAAATGCGGGGCCTGTCGCCTTGAACCCTGCCTACCCCCCCATCTCCTCAGGCCCCCAGGCCTGACAGGTACACTATAGGCAGCCAGTGCAGCCCGTGGAGCATGGGAGCGATGTAGGGGATGAGCTGCTGCATTCTGTGCTAGCTGCAGCCTCTGAACCAGCATCAAGGGAAGCCCCATGTAGAGCGCGTTGCAGTAGTCTAGCCTTGAGGTGATGAAGGCATGGATGAGGGTGGCCATGTCAGGCCTGGAAATGTAAGGACGCAGCCTCTGCACCAGATACAACTGGAGGAAGTCGGCTTTAGCCACCGCCTACCTGTTGATACAGGCAGAGGTCTGAGTCCAAAAACACTCCCAGACTCCGAACCTGCTGGGCTATGGGAGGACGGACCCCCTCTACGAGGGGGGCCAGCACCTCCCTCACACTCCCCACCACCATCATTTCTGTTTTATCGGGATTGACACTCAGTATGCTCTGCCGCATCCAATCCGCCACGGCCTCCAAATATTGGGAGAGTACTGAGATGACAGGACCTGGGTTGGTTGAAAAAGAGAGGTACAACTGAGTATCATCAGCATATTGGTGACAGCGCACCTGAACCCTCTCATGATCTCCCCCAGGGGCTGCATCTACATATTAAACAATAATGGAGACAAGATAGAACCTTGCAGAACACCACAATCCAGGGCCCGGGGGGCTAGATGTTTCAGCCCCCAGCACAACCCGCTGGCTTCTCCCTGAGACGAATGAGCGGAACCACCCCAGGACGGTCCCATCCAGACCCCCCAGGACTCACAACCATCTCAACAACAGCCCATGGTCCACTGTATCGAAAACGGACGAGAGATCTAGCAGGATCAAAAATGCCGACTGTCCTGTGTCCATCTCTTGGTGATCATCCACCAAGGCCACCAACGCCATCTCTGTGCCATAGCTGGGGCAGAACCCAGACTGAAAAGGGTCAAGGAAGCTGATGCTGTCAAGATGTGCCTGGAGCTAACCTTCCCTAAAAAGGGAAGGTTAGAGACCGGTCGATAACTTGTGAGTGTGACCACATCCAATTATGGTTTCTTCAGCAGGGGGAGCACCACAGCCTCCTTGAGGCTAGGCAATAATCTCCACTGCTGAAGGGACACGTTGATTACCCTAACCAGCACTGTCCCCAACATCTCCCTGGAGGCTTTCACCAACCAGGACAGGCATGGATCTAGTTCACAACTGGTGGCCCTGGCAGACCCCAGGACATCCACAGCATCAGCTGGCATCACTTCCTGAACAACATCCCACAAAGATGGACCAGACAGTGCCTCCATAACCTCGTGCTCCTCACCTACTGCCCCCAATCCAATGTCAAAGTCACTCTGGATCTGAGCGATCTTGTCTGCAAAGTAGGTGGCAAACTCCTCACAGCAGGCCTGGGACACGTCCCCGTCCAGGTGGAGGGAGGCCAGACTGACCAGTCCCCACACCACCAGGAACAGCTCCGCTGGACGTGACTTAGCAGATGCTATGAGGGCAGCAAAGAACTCTTTATTTGCCATCCTCAGTCTCAACATAGGACCACAAATGGGCCCTATGCAGAAGTCAGTCGAATTCAGAGTGAGTCTGACGTCAGCGTCGCTCTAGTCACCTGCCTGCTTGTTTCATACACCTCAGTCCCTCAGTAAACTAAGGAGCCCTGCGGTGACGAGACAGAGGTAGGGGATATCTCGGACCCACCCTGTCAATGACTTCCCCCAGCAAGATGTTCCAAGCCTGGACAAGCTCATCAACAGACTGGCCGTCAGGGTCTAAGGTTAACTCCCTCAGAGCCTCCTGGAACCGCTGAGGTTCCATCAGCCTCCGAGGGCGGACCAACCTAACTGGTCCACTCCCCTTCTGGAGGTGGCATGCTGAGAGCCTGGCCTGAAAGAGATAATGATCCATCCATGACAAGGGCGTGACTCTCACATCCCCCACTACTGGATCACCTACCCCAAGGCCAGAACAGAAGATCAAGTTGAGGATATGCCCCCACACATGGACTGGGCAGTTGACCACTTGGGACAAGTCCATGGTTGCCATGGCGGCCATGAACTCTCGCTCCGCTCCTACAAGGCCGGCATCAACATGGACATTGAAGTCCCCCAAGACCAGGGTCCTGGAGGAGTTCAACGCAACCTCCAAGGCCAGCTCTGCTAGAGTGGCAAGGGATGCTGCCGGGCAGGAAGGGGCCTGGTACACCAGCAGCACCCCGAGATTGCCTCTGGCCAAATCAAACACCACATGGAGGTCCTCAATACCGGGAATCTCCCAAACTGGATATCTCCTAACTGGCCATCCCTCTCTAAAAATGATGGCTACACCACCTCCCCGACCTCCAGTGTGGGGCTGGTGCTGCAAGGCAAACCTGGCTGGAGCGAGGTCAGCCAAGATTGGCCCTGCTTCCTAGTCCAGCCAGGTCTCCCTAATACATGCAAGGTCCACAGCCCCATCCAGGATTAAATCCGGGATTACCGGGGCCTTGTTTAGTACAGATCTTGCATTTAGCAGCAGCCGCCCCCCACTGGCGGATGTTAGGCCCTGCTCCTCCCTCAGCCTCAGGTTCTCCTAACCTCCACCAGGAACCTCGGTCCCCTAGGAGTGCGAGCCATCTGCCTCCTTGGACCATACTGTCCCCGCCCCAAAACCACCCCAATGGCCGCTCTTCCCATCCCATCCACTCTATCCTGACCCCCTCCCACTGGCTGCCTGCCCAGAGCCCTCGGGATTCTCCCTCCCTACTTCACCCCTCCCCCCTGAACTCTCTTCCCATCCCCCCCGTGCTCACAACACAGGACCCATCCTCCCCCTTCCCCTCCCCCTTCTCTAAACCACCCCCATCCCACATTCCCAAAACAAAACCCTTCTTCTTCCTCCCTCCCCATCTTATATCCCCCACCTGCTGCCACCTCCCCCCCCCCGCCTGACCTCCTGTTGCCACCAAGAGTCAGTGCTCAGAACACCCACCACCACCACCACCACCTGGGAACAATATCCTGTTTCACACCCAGGGCAAAAGCTCCCTACATTTCTTCCTCCTCCTCCCCTCTATCCCCATACATACCCCACTCCACCACCTGTTCCCCACATTTCAGCATCCCCTTATAACCCCTAAAGACTCCTAGAGGGTCTTCTTAAGGGTCGCATCCTTAGGCGCGACCCTTTGGCGCATGCCTGTGGCTATGCCTGCAGCTCAGTTGCTGCGGGCACAAATTTAAACCCCCCACTGTCAGCTGGTGCTTCCGGGTGTGAGGACGGGCTTTCCCTCTCGTTGCGCCCTACCCCCCTCCTCAGATGTTACACAGGAGGAGGTAGTCCCTGCACTGCAAGTCCTTGGGGTGAGCTGGGGGTCAGCTCCCAACCCCCTCCGGAGCATTTTTTTGAGCATAAAAAATACTGGGAGATGGAGACACGATAAGAAGATACAGTTCACTAGTGAAATTTCTTCAGAGATGGAATCAATTTTATCCTCACATAAAAGAGTTCCACCATTCAGAGGCCATCATCATTGGTCTTTTGCTATCCTTTACCTAATCACACATAGACCATCTTCTTTCAAATCAATTGTAGATTACAATGCTAGAGAACTTTCATTCTTTATTCCACCTAGACTGTTTTATAAGGTATTCAAACCATCAGCTCCACCCAGTTTGAACAGTATCAGACCTTTTTAATGACAAATCCTTAGCTTTGGAACTCTGTCATCTTTATTAAGTCAGAGTCCAGACCTGGCTTATTAAGATCCATGTGTTTCCTCGGACTTATCCTAGGGGAAGAATTTTGATAGATGGATCTCTTGGGAAAGATTTGGATTTTTCACGGAGGATGACTAACTGCTTCTCTGCAGTTAAAAGCCTGGTCAACTGCCACACTGAGCCAAATCTATGTCATGCCTCCAACAGTAGGGATGGGCGAACGCGGTTCGGTAGTTCGGTGTTCGGCCCGAACTCGGCCTGTTCGGACAACCGAACACGAACACGAAGGCACCGAACGGACCGAACACCGAACGCCAAAATGGCGAACACACCGAACCGAACCGAACACCAAACTACGAAATGGCCGAACACACCGAACGGAACCGAACACCGAACTAC
>QEPC01011255.1:8492443-8503881 GCA_003113815.1 Sphenodon punctatus | reverse complement strand
CCGAACACGAACACACGAACCGAACACGGCCGAACCGAACGGCCGAACGCGAACACACGAACCGATCGCGGCCGAACCGAACGGCCGAACACGAACCGCGATCTGTTCGCCCATGCCTATCCAACAGTGCCCTTCAGATGAAGGTGTAATACTGCTGCAGCAGGTAAATATAAATAATCTGCTTTTACCAAGGTCTCATCTTAATCCTTAGTAGTTTAAAACTATATTAAACCGTAATACCCGAGACTTTATGCCCTTCCAATGTTCCAATAAAGAACTTGATTTGGGTTACTCCTGAATAGAATACAAACTTTCAATATCTCATGCCCCTTGGGAGGTACAGTATGTATTATTCCAATATTCGGATAAATAAATTGAGTTGGAGAAGCAAGACCGAGAATCCCTCACAACACTATTTCTCTAAAGGAGTTGGTGTCTTCAGAGCAAGCAATACTGAGATATAATGACAGGGTAATTCCTGCTGGATATTATCTAAAGTAATTCATAGGGATGTCCAATGATGAAAGCCCCTTTTAAAACACAGAAAAGGAAAAAGAAAAAAGAATTTTAGAAAAGGCAAAGAGTTGTGCAAATCCCAGTAAAATCAGTGTTCCTGTGTTCTGCTCACTCAACACATCAGCATGAAGGGAGTGCTTTCTTGTGAGCTCGTAAAACAGCCCGTCAGTCAGCAACCACCATTTATAGAGGAACTTGTCTAATGTCATATTAAAATATACCAGGGCTCTGTCTCAGTTTCAAATTGTCAATCAGTACAAGCAACAAAAATCTGCTTATTTTCCTGAAAATTCCATTAATTGCAAAGTAGCATAACTGAAATATAGCTAACACCACATACATGTAACAGATACATAACTTGTGAACATCGTAAGTAGCATTGTCAGTGGCCTTCAAAATTCTCCCCATGAAGCGCTGTCATCTGATGGAGCTGCATTTTCTGAAGTGTTACTGCTTCATGTAATGGTTTAGCTTTCATTATTTTTTCTCAAAAAACCCACTCTTGACGTGGATGCCCTGGCTAGCTACCAACCTGTCTCTAACCTCCCCCCTTTTTAGGGAAGGTTATTGAATGGGTAGTGACTTTTCAGGTCCAAGAGCATTTGGATGGCATCAGTTTTCTTGATCCCATGCAGTCTGGTTTTCGCACGGGTTATGGTACAAAGACAGCGCTTGTAGCCTTGGTTGATGACCTCCTCATGGAATTGGACACAGGTCATATGACCCTGCTGGTCCTATTAGATCTATTAGATTATTATTAGATTATTATTATTATTATTATCAAACATTTATATAGCGCAAGCAGTGTACCTGGCACTTTACAAAGTAATAAAATAGACACGGTCCCTGCCCCTGGCACAATCTGAGAGACAGGAGCTGGGGGAGAGACTTAGGAAGGGGAACAGAGGGAGAGACAAGGGGTCTAACATTCATGAAGATGCGAGGTCTCAAGTGCACGTGCTTGGCTTGGTTACAATGAGAATGACAGCAGGCAGGTCGATGTTGCAAGGAAAAGGGTAAACAGATCGTAGGTATAAGAATAGTGGCTCAGCAGGATAAAGAGTCAGATAGGTGGCCTTCGACACTGTTAACCATGACTTGTTGGTGACTCCTCTGCGGGACCTGGTGGGGGTGGACGGGACCGTTTTACGATGGTTCTGTTCATACCTCATGGATAGATGTCAGCAAGTGATAATGGGGGAGTGTTTTTCCCCTGGTGGTCTCCCATGTGGGCTCCTGCAGGGTTCCATCTTGTCCCCTCTCCTGTTTAACTTGTATATGAAGTCGCTTGGGGAGGTCATGAGCAATTGAGGGGTCCGCTGTCATCAATTTGCAGACGACACCCAGCTATATTTGTCATTTTCATCTGAGTCAGGCCCCACTGTCTCCTTGCTGTCTCAGTGCTTGGCCACTGTGGGGGACTGGATGACATCAAGCCGATTGAAGCTCAATCCCAATAAGACAGGTGATGTTAGTTGGCGGGACTGGTGATCTTAGTGAGGAGGTTTCCCTGCCATTATTGGAGGTCTTTGTCCTCCCTTGGTTCCATCTGTGCGGAGTCCAGGGGTGCTCCTGGAATCTCAGCTGCATCTGGATCTCCAGGTGTTGGTTGTGGCCAGGGGTGCCTTTCACCAACTACATCTGGCGAAGAGGCTTCAGCCATATGTCTCGGAGTCTGATCTCGCCACTATCATCCATGTGTTCATCACCTCAAGGCTAGTCTACTGCAATGCACTCTACATGGGACTGCCCATGGTGACAGTTCAGAAGCTGCAGCTAGTGCAAAATGCGGTGGCCCATCTCCTCACGGGGACAGGCCATAGGGAGCACATAACACCAGTGCTCCAAGTGCTGCATTGGCTGCCTATTGTCTTCTGGGTCTGCTTCAAGGTGCTGGTGTTGACTTTTAAAGCTCTTCACAGTCTAGGTCCTACTTATTTGAAAGATCGCCTCACCCCCCGAACCCCTGGTCAGTTCCTGCGGTCATCTGGTGGCGCTTTCCTGGAAGTCTTGCACTGTTGATGAATTTGGATGGACAGGAGGGCATTCTCAGTGACTGCCTTTGCTGGTAAATTCTTTCCCAGTGGAGGTGCACCTCATCCCAAATCTTCTTGTCTTCCAACAAAATTGTAAGACCTGGTTCTTCCACCAGGCATTTGGCAGGGGAAAGGGGGAGGAGGGAAGGGGCTTGTAGGATTGGGTGGGTGGTTTCTTTTCCACTAGGATTTTTTTTTTGCATGCAATGTAAGTTTTTGTACTGTTTTAATATTTATTTTAATGTTTCAATGTGTTTATATTTTGTTGTTATATTTTTAGTATTTTGTAAGCCACCCCGAGTCACTTGACATGAGAGGGGCAGTGTAAAAATACAAATATGAATAAATAAATAGTTTTTTTCTAGGGATGGGTTTCAATAAGATGAAAACAGGCTTAAAATGATACTTAAACCCTCCAACTGCACTTTGATTTTGTTGTGGGGAAACAAAGAATTTTCTTGATATACACAGTACCTTTCTTGCAAGACACTGGATCATCTTTGGCAGGCAGGGACATAAAATGGTCCCAATACATCATCTCTGCCTGTAGGGTGGCTGAAAAAGTTGCAGCCTGTGCCTGCCATGTTGGCCTGGAGATGTCTGCTTCAGCTGCCCAGGAAGCCCTCAAACAGCGCTGTTTCTGTGCCCCCATAGGGGCTCAGTCAACTCTGCCCCCAACTAGGCAGAAAAGGTTTTTGGAATTTTTCCCCTGAAGCATTCCATCCTTGTAAGCCTTACAGCAGGCTCTTCCTCCTTGTCCACCACTGCACAAGGGGCAGGCTCTTCCCTCTGCCTCTCGCTGTCATGCAGTCTCACCTCCTCATCTCTCCCTGGTTTAGCTGAGGCTCCACTTCCAGTCCTCCACCCCCACATCAGTGGACTCCGCCCACATGGCATGCAATGCTCCCTGCTTGGAAGCAGCTGAGAGAACAAAGTGCATGGCCTGCATGCACAGTTTACCAGCACCATGTCGGCACATCCCAGATGCAGAAGCAGCGGCACAGCTGACTGCGCCGCCATGTCAGGCTGGTCATAATTATTTTTTTTTATTGGCTGAAGTTGCTGAACAGCTGCGGGGGGATCGGGGAGTTCCGGGGGCCAGGAGGGGCAGTGCCCTTGATTCCCTGGGAGGCGCACCGTGCCTGCTCACAGCTCGTCTCCCCACTCTGCTGCCTGAGATGGCAGGAACAGTTGTTCCTCCCCCATAGCAACAGCGAGGTCTGCTGCTTTTGGGGAACTGGCAGAGGCAACAGTCTGTGCACCAGGACCCAAAAGTATTTGAGACAGGCATGGAAAACTGAGAAGGGAGGAATACATCCCGTTCAAGTGGCAGGACACTGGGAAAGCACTGTGGAACACAATTAGGTACCAAAAAGAAGAACATGCTTGATTTGGGCATGTGTTGTTGGAAAGCTTTTTTATTAGGCTTTTAAAAAAACAACACCACCATAGCCTCACAGCAGGGACAGCAACTGTTCACATGAATCTACCCCCACCTTGCTCCTACTATTGGGGATGTGGCTCCTCCCCTTCCTATGTTGTGGACTGCTCTGGACTGTGAGGTTGGGGGGCTAATTTTGCAGGCTGGGGGAGGCCCAACCCACTGTCCCCTTTCCCCATTCCGGAGGTGCTCTAGCTAAATCTGGGAGAATGGGAGATCCACACATGTTTTTGGATTTCCATTGGTTTCAATGAACAGCACATGTTTGGCTGTAATATTTTTGTTTTTCATTAGATTTGGATGACACTTGGAATGATTGTACCTCCAATGGACAGCATTAAGTGTACCAAATTTCAGAAAGATTGCATAAAGGAATCTACTTATATAAGCAGTTGAATTGTGTTATTGTGCAAAAATCTTTGTCTCCCATCAAATGTGGATGAAAATTGGCAGGTTTACCCCTTCCCATGTTTACTATCTATGCCACCTTTCAGAAGGATTGGATAAATGGTCCTGATGGTATAAGCAATTGATGTATAAATGCATGTCTGACTGTAACATCTTTTTAGTCCAACCAGTGTTCATGAAATTTGGCAGAACTGTATCTCACACCTTCAGGATCATCTCTGCCAAATATCAGAAAGATGTGATAAAGGGTCCCAAATTTATAAGCCTGCACAGCATATGCAGAGAATGAACCTGTGCCAGGGATTCTTTAATGTATCTCTGTGGTATAAAATCTGTTTGTAATGGCAATTGGCCATCAGAAATGTCAACCAAATATCCTCATTCGGGGCTGTGACCACCCCAACTTCTCTCCCCCACTTGTTACTGGGAAGTTGGAAGCATCTGTTTAGGAAAGAGCCAATAGAGATTCTCTTGTGTCCTCTGTCACAGTGCTATAGGATGTGATTGTTATGATAATTGGCCAGCCTGTATGTGTAAACCATGTCTCCTGATTTCTGTGATTCTATCTCCAAAGTCCCAGCAATGCAAGTCTACGCCCGCCTCAGGGCTGCCCTCCATGCTCACCTCGAAGCCACCACCGATTGTTCCTGTAAAGCTGGAAGCATGCAGTAATTGGTCAGTGAATGTGTCTGTCAGTCTTTTGGGTTGCTCCACAGCCTCCATCCTACAGCCTCCCTCTCCCTGCCATGCCAGGTGCCTGCCTCTGACTGGCACTGCATGTGCTGCTATTTATCTGAATAATGGTCTTCTAGGGGACAATTTCAAATGCTTATATAATTGGGTGCCCTTATCAAATTATCCTGTAGTTTGACAGAGATGACAGGGAAGGTATGCAATATATTCTTGCCAAATGTCTTGTAACCAGGATGGAATATAAAAATGTTATAGCCAGACATGCATTTTCAAGTGAATGGCTTATAACATTAGGACCCTTTATCCAATCTTTTTGAAATTTGGTAGGATTAGTAATCATGGGGAGGGACATAATATTCACAGATTTCATGTAAATTGAACAGAATATATAGAAGTTGTATCCAGGAATGTGTATGGAGCTTTTCTTAAAATCACAATATTCAATTGCTTATAATATTGGTTCCCTTTAATCCAATATTTTCAAAATTTGTTACAGATAGTGCCCTGCATTGGGGTTACAAGTTTCCCAAGTTTAATCAGAATTTAATAAGAAACAAAAATGTTATAGTTGGAAATATGCTTCAGTGTTTTCCCATTATTTCAAAAACAAATTTTTTTTTGTTTTCATTATTATTAGTTGTCATTTTTGTTATTACAATAAAGAAAAATAAAATCAAAAATTTCATTTTCTTTATCATAACAAAAAAAATGAATTGCACACCCCTAATGAAAGTAGTATGAAGCCAGAAAGTTGAACAGAACTCCAGTTCCCTCCTAAGGTGTGGGAAGTTGCGGGATGCTATAATTGCAGCCAAAGTTCCCACACCAAAGAACAGTTTGAAAACATAAAAAAATTATCAATAAAACAAAACCAGGAAATTAAATTAAAAACCTCTAGTTTTAAAAAGTGTTGAGCTATAACATTGCATAAAACATCAAGTAACGTATGCATGAAACAAACCAAAACAAGGAAATAAAAGGTTAAGCACTCCATCACAACAATCACTTGCATGTAGTACAACTAATACACACATACTCATGTCAAACATTCAACCCAAAGAACTACAAAAAGGAGAAAGGAAAAACCCCCACAGCTAACCCCATAAAAAAATCATACAATTTGCAGAAGCAACATTACAAAATGTACAACAAATAGGACATTAACAAAATTAAAATTAAACAAACACACCAGTAATCCACACTCCAGTTACATCCACTCCTTAAAAAATCCAACATCACCCCCCCAAAAAACACACCATAAGACAACTACCCAAAGAGAGAAAAAACTCCCCCCCAAGGTACTTGCCAGTTAAACTACTAAACAACCCAAAACATACCTTCAAAACACACAGAACTCAACAAACAAACTGAAAAAAGTCACACTTATGAAATGATACCCGCTTTAAATATAAATGCAAAATCATCATCAGAGTAGATCAACTCATGGTGAATTATGCTTATCATGGCAAATAACTCACTATAAATTGAGATTTTTTGAATTTATTAAAAACCCACTTCCCATATACACATTAAAATCATGCCAAATGATTCTGTCGCTGTGGGCTAATCTACTCAGATGATGTTTTTGCATTTATATTTAAAGTGGGTATCATTTTATGTGTGTGACCTTTTTTTCAGCTTCTTTGTTTGTTTCAATCACGGATGACAGGTTTCAAAATCCAGCCCGGTCATCTGTGATTGAAACCAATGTGAGAATCACCCAATGACACTTTTACGCCCCGCTCCCATATTTGGAGCAAAACTTAAGTTTCTCTGCTGTAAGCTTCTCCTTTGTAAGTTTTCCCCACTCCTGTAACGTGGGTCAGCAACCCGTTAGGTTTGCCTTTCCCAATATTTTTTGTTTATGCCAGTACTGTATAAGAAAAGTTTCCTTTTTTGTAGTTTTGACTAAAAGGGCCGATCAGCTGTTTGGCATCTGGGGTAAGTGTGCTCCTCCCCCTCTGACCAGCTGTCTGGAGGCCGAGGTGACTGTGCTCCTCCACCCCACATCAGCTGTTTGGTGGTCAGGGTGAGCATACTCCTTCAGTCACCCCCAATCAGCCTTTTGGCAGCCAGGGAGGACCCCCCCCCAATCGATCAGCTGTTTGGTGACCAGGATGAGTGAATTCCTCCACTGTTGATCAGCTCTCTGGAAGTTGGGGTAAACATGCTCCTCTGGCCCCTGGTGACCAGGGTGAACATGTTCCTCTGGGGCCCCAAGCAGCTGTTTGGCAGCTGGGGTGTGTGTGTGCCTCCAACCCCCAATCAGCTGTTTGGTGTCCAGGGTTACTGTGCTCCTCCAGGCCTGATCCTCATACCTTGCCTCATGACAGAAGCTGCACAGGCTGACCAGACAGGAGGCAACACTGTGGTCCCACATTTGTCCAGGTGAGGCAAAAGTATTCCATGATGCATCACCAGCCTTCTTTGGCTGACACATCACATAGCAGCCAGGTGCCTGCCCTGAGGCAGAAGTGTGCAAACATCTGTCAGCTGCTGGGTAGACAGTCAGATGAATTGCGGACTAATGTGGGACAGTGTCTCGTGTGGCTTTATCCAGCCTCCTGCTCCCTAAACCATCTTCACCTCTTCTCCCATGCTCCTCCGTATGCCTGGAATTACCTCCCTGAACACATACAATTTGCTCCCTCCTTCTATTCAAATCCTTCCTAATAACCTATCTTCCATCAGGCTTTTCCTGGCTCCTCACCCATGCATGTTACTCGCTAATGCTCATTTCACTGGGTGACAATAAATATGCAGCTTGCATGCCAGCTACATGCTCCAAGAGGGGAACCAACCCTGGCGGGGTCATGTCAATAATAAAATAAAGAATAAAATAGAATTAAAAGTACATCATAGAATAAAAGTACATCTGACCGGCCTGGACAGCAAGCACTCCCCTGCACCTGGTAGGGTGGGGGAACATAATAAAATTTACGGCCAGGTGGCCCTGCCACTGGAGTACTCCCAGCCCCATGCCCTCCACCATGGCAGCCAATCATGGGCATCCATGGTGCCCCCAACCCCCAGTGGATGGGAGAGGGGAGGTGCATGTGTGCTCTCATGCCCACCCACCTCCACCCATCTCCACATATGGTGTGATTTCAGACATTACGGGCGGGCGGTTCACCACAGTGGATTCCCGGTGGGGGTGAACAAATCAACCACACCCTGGGGCCAATAAAAGCCCCGAACAGACGTGATGGGACCGGGACCATGGATGGGAATCGGGCTGCCAGATCACGGACCGGGGCAGCGCAACAGACGTTACGCCGATTCCCAGCCATGGTGAGCACACCAAGAATCCCCCGGGGAAGGGGTGGGACACAGACATGGCCGCCTGAGGGCAAACGAAGCCAAAAGGCACAAAAGGGAACGCCCACACAAGGGAAATGGGAAGGGAGGGGGGAGAGGGAGAACAAGTGCCCAGGTACCACACACAGCAGGCACACACACACGGACACACACACACCACGGGGACTTGGGGGCACCCACAGCACCAGCACATGCCGGCCCAATCTCACACAACCACAGCCGCACACACACACACACGCAGGCACAGAGGATAGGAAAGAAATGGAAGTGGGGGGGACACGGGCAACTGGACACCACGCAAGGCAGGCCGGGCACCGGGGGAGGTGGGGTGGTCTGGTCTGCGGGACCGGGACGAGGGGAGAAATGGGCACAGGGGCAGGGTGGGACACCAGCACCAGGTACATCCCACCCCACAGCAGAACAGTCCCCATGGGCACCCCCACAGCAAACACACAGTCCCAGAAAGGGGGGGCCCTGCAGCTCGGGCGAATGCCACAGCGGGCAGCCAGATGTCACAGCGAACCAGCCGAGAAGGGCCCAGAAGGCACATGCAGTCAAGGCATCCCACCGAGGGGCAAATGAACAGCATCCAGGAGAGGCAGTCCAGCACAGCAGGTCCAAGGATGGGTGGCCCCATCAGTGAAGGAGCTCGTGAGGGGCAGTCCTTGGGCTCCGGACCCCCAGGGCACACAAGCAACCCAGGAGGAGAAGAGCAGCCCAAAGGGGGCCCAGTTACACAGCCGGAGCAGCAGCACAGAGGGATGCATGCAGGCATCGTGGCAGCAAAGCAGATACAGCAGGGTGGTGACAGGCAACAGGGTCAGGCCCATGGGCAGGTCCCGAAGCCCACACGGCCCAGGACACAAAGGGGCCATGGAGGGACCCAGGGGCTCACAGGCAGCCATTGGGGTCAGCCAGGGGCCCGGGCCCAAGGTGCTTGGCCCGATGAACCAGGTGGGGCCAATGGATCATGCCCCGGTGGTACCCCAGGGTACCCCATGATCCATGGTACCCCAGCATGGACATGTGGTGGGCGATCAGGTAGTAAGCCTCGAAGGGGTCCTGCACAGACAGCCCCAACTGGACATCTGGACGGGACCATACCCGCCCCTGTGCGAAGATCTCCGCCGTGGAAGGCTCCATTACACATCAGGCTGCAGCCGGGGGCCAATGAAGATGCCCCAGCCCCAGAAGCCGGTGATACATGGCCACATGTGTGCGCTGGTACCCATGCGCCCCATGAACGCTGCCAAAGTAGGACACGGCCAAGGCTGGGCCCCCCTCTGCAAGGCACTGTGCCCACAGTGCACTCACGGACTCGGAGCCGGACCATGGCACATGCGAACACCTATTCACCGGGACGTGCCCATCAGGGAAGTGGACCAGCCCCAGGGTCTCGGAATGGAGCCGGTAATCTTGGGTGCTCACTTTGTAGCTGAGGTAATGGAGTCCAGAGCTCAGGCTCGTGAAGGCGGACGAGCAGCTGTCCGGCCTGCCCAGGAGCAGCTGCATGGCAGGGCTCCGCCACAGGTCACAGAGGGACATGGTCTTGGTGTAGGTCCAGATACGGGGGGCCCCATGGGGGACGGGAAGTGGGAGCCCCATGGATGGACAAGCAGTCATGGTCCAGCTGCCCGGGTCGAATAGCATGGAGCTCTGGGGGCCTCACACACCTTCCGGGGCCAAGGGGCCTCCCGGGGGTCCCAAGGACAGGGAAAGCGGCCAGGGACCACAACATTGTAGCACAACAGACCGAGGCATGGGGTGCAGACCCAGCACAGCTGCACAACACAATAGCGCTCACATATCAGCTAATCAGCACTCCATGGCCAAGGTGCCGCAAACACTAGGGGGGGGTTGTTTTTGGCAGATGGCATCCAAGCCCACAAGGCACACGCGGAGGACAGCACCCATGCAGGGGGAGTGCCCACCACTCTGGCCGACCCCCTGGGGTTCCTCCGACTGGTCCCTACACGCCCACAGTTGTCCAACCCCCCTGTCTCCCACATACAGGACCAGGAGCCATGCTTCCATTTACACCTTTATTATCACCCATGTGTACAGTGACACCCATTCCCTCATAACTAGTTGTGCCCTGCCACCACCTCTGCCCCCCCTACACCGCCCTCCCCCTCCTACCCCTCCCCCCATCCCCTAGGACAGCCCCGTCCGTGACTGGTCTGGGCCATGGAGCTCATAGAGCTCACCTCCCCCCACTGTTGGTGCTGGTAGGCGTGTCCTGGGCCACCTCCTGTTCCGGTTCTGATGACCCTGGTATGGTGGCCAGGGGGGTGAGGCCCCAGGGCCCCCCCAGCGGCTGCACCCTCCGGAGGCCAGCGGGCACAGGGAGGCGAATGCATGGCCCCTGAGGGCGTGGGGGCAGCTGGGGGGGCAGGCCAGGGAGTCGGTCCATGGAGGGGCCCACCATGGGTGCCTGGGGGGCCCCCAGACATGACATAGGCACACATTGTGCCGGCATGCAGGAGCAATGAGGTCCCAATGTCGTGCGACCTGTCCATCTTGAGCACGTGCTCCCGCACCATGGCATTGATGTCCTGCCTCAGCCCCCCGAGCAGCTCCTCCTGCCTGCTGTGCTCCCACCACCGCTCCAGGTGCACCTCAGCCTGGAGCCTCCTGTCCCGCTCCTCCGCCCACTCCAGGGACCGCTCGATGGCTGCCTCCATCCGGCCCACGGCCGCGATCATCCTCTCGCTCTGTTCCTCCAAGGCCCAGACTATCTCCTCCACCTGCTCCTCCCTGCGCCTGTGGACCCATGCCCGGTGCTGCCTCATGCACTCCCCCTTCCCCTTCCTGAACGAATCCTGCACAAGCTCCTAGTCTTCACCTATAAAGCACTTCACAACCTCACTCCCCCCTACCTCTCTGCACTTATCACCCTCCATACTCCAGCCCGTGCACTTCACTCCTCCTCTGTCCCTTCTCTCACCCTTCCACGCCTTCCCTGCTCCCCTAAGCGCCTTCGTCCCTTCTCACTTGCTGCCCCCCATGCCTGGAACTCCCTCCCT
>QEPC01011255.1:8465853-8480704 GCA_003113815.1 Sphenodon punctatus | reverse complement strand
GTAAGAAAAAAGAGTTACGGAATTACCCCACCCATTACCTAACGGAATCCCCATTCCCCCAGAGCTTCATGGCATCACCCCCTTTACAGATCATGCCTGGGCACATAAGAACCTGGCTGCACCAGGACTGGGCTTGGAACAGTCCCAAAGCAGATGGACTTGGTCTGGAGTTGATTCTGCAGCTCATGCAGGGCTCTACACTATGGCACTTCAACTGAACCAAATCCACTCAGTTGAACCCAAGTGTATAAACTTGTTGGCATGAATGGAAACTCATTTGAACAAAACTCATTTGACCAAATAATTTTAAACTAGCCAGTGGACTCACTCATCTTGTATAAATTCATTTTGACAAGCAAGATTTCTTATGGTGAGAATGAATGTCTTTAGTTAGAGGGAATTCACATGACCAAGGGAGTTATAAATAGATGGAAAAGTCTACTTAGTGGTAACCCAGTCACATTCTTCCTTTTCTCAGCTTAAGCACCCTTCATTAGCAGAGATCTAAAGAGGTCAAATTTACATGTAGTGCAATTTTCATTGAACAATTGTGGAAAAATTCAGGGATGTCAGCTAGAGGTGTAGGGTTATAAACAGCACTGGGAGACACAAGAGCAGACTGTTCTCTGCCATCTTAAGAAAAACACTCACATTGTATCTATTGTCTCTAGGTAAATAATCATAAAGCCAAAAGAAAGAAAGAAATGCAGGAGATCTCACAGGTATGGATATTTTTACAGAGTAACTGTAGTGTAATAACCATCCAATTTTCCAACCAGGATATGAAGACTTTTCATCTTCAGTAAGATAAACAGGTAAGTAAAGTTTGACCAAAACTCATTTGACCAAATAATTTTAAATTAGCCAGTTGTCTCACTCCATCTTGTAGAAATTCATTTTGACAAACAGATTTTGGATGGTTAGTTTTTCTTTTTCTTAAAAGCCCAAATAACCTCCATAACCATGGGTTGAGACTTTCAAAGCTGCCTGGGGCATCCAGATAATCAAAGTCTATTGAAATAAATGGAATTTTGCCTCTAAAGCCTCAGGGTGGCTTTGAATGTTTCTGCTGAAGTAACAGGTGGAAAAAGCCATAACTTTGGAATAGGCAAAGAAAAGGTTAATTCCCCAGGAAGAATATTTGGCTAGGGCTGCACAGCTGAGGACCCTGATTGATTAGTGGAGGCAGACTGGGGAAGACCAAGGGTAATTTCATATATATGGGATGGGGGAGGAATCACAAACAGAAGAGGAGTCTGTAGTGAAATACATACATACTCAATGAGTCTGTACAGTGCATAACACAAGGTTTCAGTTTATGGTTTAAGTTTCATTTCAGTACAAAACTGAAATGAAACTTAAAGCAATCTAAAAATCCTACTCAACGCTTGCTGTTCAGAAGGTGTTGGGAAGGGGGGAAGCAGATAATTAGTTTCGTTTCTTGCAAGCCTCTCCACCCCTGGTGCCTGGAAGTCTGCTCCTCAGTGACTGACACCTCCCTGTCATGTTTGACCTTCCAGTGAACCTTTTTTTGCCACCCGAACGCGATCTGAACTGACCAAACTGTTCGGCCATTTTGCCGTTCGGTGTGTTGGTATGTTCGCATTTGGGTTCGTGTTCGAGTTCGGTCATCCGAACAGGCTGAGTTCAGGCCGAACTCCGAACTGCATTCGCCCATCCCTAACCCCTACTATGAAATGGAGGGCAGTGGTCTAACCTAGGAAGAAAGCAAGGAAGAATTGGTGTAAGGTTCGCTTGTATTGACTTAACTCATGGTGCGTGCCTTGCCCCAGCTCCCCGCTACTGGAGCTCTGCTGGGTTGGACTCTCGTTGCTGCTGACATTGCCACCGTCACTTTTCCAGCTATCCCTTGGGTGTCCTGCGGGGCTGTCATTCTCCTGGAAAGGAAGAGCCAGGGGCTGCATGAGTGTGGGGGATTGCGGGGACTAATTGAATTGTGACCTCCCCCCCTCCCCCACTCACCTGCCACCGGAAGCTGCCGGGCTCTTCATAAGGAAACCACCTGCGGGGTTGCCTTGTGCGCTCCTTGCCCTGGCTCCCCGTTGCTGGAGCTCCGCTGGGTTGGACTCTCGTTGATGCTGACACTGCCACCGTCACTTTTCCAGCTATCCCTTGGGTGTCCTGCAGGGCTGTCATCCTCCTGGAAAGGAAGAGCCAGGGGTTACGTGAGTGTGGGGGGCCTCAGGTCGCTAGCCGGCGTCTGCATGCCAAAGGGCCACGGCCCTTTGGGGCCCTTCAGGGTCTGCCGTGGCTTTAGGGGCAGAAACTCCTTGCCTGGCCTTGGGGTGGTGTTTTTGATTTAGGTCAATACTGGGGGGGCACGACTGGGAGCTTGCATTGTGTCACTCCCTGACTCGTATTCTTGGGATTGGAGTTTAAAGCCAATATGCCAGTGACTAGAAGGAAGTAGGGGGCTAAACCCAGGACTCGAGCGCAACTTAGGCAACTAAAATTGGAGGCCTTCCTTGAGGGAGGCCAGGGTGGTCCAGTTTCAACTCCTATCGATTGTGTTTCCTTGCCTTCTTGCCCCTTGAACTCAGAGGGTATTGTTAATAGCAAGGATGTGGCCTCTGAGTCTCTTTCCCCCCCGTTGGCCAATAGTTCTCTGTTGCTCTTCCTGGCCCAGACCCAGGGATTCTCTCCTAGAATGGGAATTAATGAGTCTTCCAATCTAGACCTCATGGGTTACCAATGTGGACTAATTGGTGACTCTTTTCAGAAACTCCTGTCCCATCTCCAGGAAATAAAGACACAACTTCAAATGCAGCAATTGCAGATGGAGATTATCAAAGATGCCATCAAAATATACAGAGAAGAGCTTGTAAGCTCTCCCAGACAGGGGCTTGGTTCCCCGGCGTTGATTTCGAAGCTGTCTGTAGCTACCCAGATGACCCTATGGCCACCCCATAATTTGGAGGGGCAGGGTGCCTTTGTAGTACATCAGACTTCAGCATCTATCCCCAGGAAACCTATGGCGTCAGCTTATAGGCCAGTGGAGGTTGCTGATGAAGCCAAAGCTGCGGCCTCCCTTCCGATGCCTACCTGTAGAGTTGACCCTGCAGCTGTGGCTTTGAGGGTTAACCTTTGGCACCGGAATCCTCGTATCAATTGGCACCTTAAAACCAATATTCAGTTATACCTTGGTAACATCCTAGGGTATTCCCCGACTTCTATTGCACTGTCCCACCTGCTTGTTTTGCCATCACTTAGAAACACCCAGAGGCTGATTGCATACTTTCTGGACGCGCAGATGGCGGAGTGTGTATTAACTCATTCCCAGCTGCTCTTTTCTTGGGCAATCCACGTATCTTGTGTATACAAATCTCAGCAGCTGATACCCTTATTTCCCACTGGGGTGCAGCTTAGCTCTGCACACCCTGCTCTGCAGAAGCCCATGTTGGGATCTGAGGTACAGGCGGGGGGGAGGCTTACTGGCTTGGGCTTGTCAGCAGAGGAAGGTGGGTTCAACCAAGGACCAGACTCTAGGGTAGGACTGGCACCCCACTTTGAGGGGGGGTTACTATGGATTGTAACAGAGGCGCATGCACTGCAACCTAACTTTGGCCCAACTGGCAAAAGATCTTTTTGCTCGCTCCCTAAGGTTATTAATGGGACACAGTCACAGGGATTGGCACAAAGCCATAGCTTAGACCAGGGGATCCTGGATGCTACTGGGATCCTTTCGCCTGGCAAGGCTGAGGATCAGTTACCTCTCATTGCGGCTAAACTAGACTGTGATCAGGTGTCATCTATCTTGGGCTATGAGAACCCTCCCGCTGCCGCTAGTGTTATCAGAGCGGAATCTTGGGAGATGTGTGTTCAGGGGCGACCACCAGGGGTAGGCGCGGCTAGCAGGGACCTGGCAGTCGGTCCCACGCAGGGCCTGAGGAACAGCCCATGACAGACTCCTGACCCACCCTGCGATGGGCTAACAATTTGTTCATGGAATATCGCGGGTTGGGCTAGGCATCAACTTGATGCGGACTTTATCACTTATCTTAAGTCCTTCACGGTCATCTGCGTGCAAGAAACTTGGGCCAGGACGCCTCCGTCCCTTGAAGGCTATGTAACCTTTGATCTTCCAGCAGTTAAGTTCTTTCAGAAGGGCCGCCCTTGTGGGGGGTTGGCTTGCTTTATTGCCCACGAGGCCCACTAAGGGTCATTGAATATGATAGGATCTCCCTGTTGGCTCAGTGCCTGGTGCTGCAGGAAGGTTTTACTGTTTTGCTCATAATAAACACATACATACCCCCATCCAGTGCAGGCTCACACAGGAAGGGTATGTGGGATGCCTTGAAGCAGTTCCTGGAGGCCCTAGAAATTAAATACCCTGCAGCCCTGTTTATGGTCGTGGGGGATCTCAACACTCGAATAGGACCCAACAACCTATCACTTAAACCATATTGTGATCCCCTCTCGCCTGAACCCCTCGGAATATTAAAGGCAAGAACTTCTAAGGATACCAGGCTTAACTTGGCTGGCATCAGGCTGGCCAATTTGGCCACTGATTCCAACCTTCACATTCTTAATGGGGCTGGGTTTGGGGACCCGGAGGGAGAGTTCACGTATCTGGGGTCAGGCGGTTCCATTCTTCTTGCCTCTCCCCCTGTTCTTCCGTTTATTCGAGCTTTTGAGGTAGGAACTAATCTGGCTTCAGATCATTTACCCCTGACATGCACTTTGGCACTTTCTTCTGTAGTCCCCACTCAGACCATCCAGGATCCAGTTGAGCTTTGTATGGACATGCACAAGCCTCCATGCTGGAGCAATCTGCTGTCCAAACAGCTCCAGGAGTTTACCACCAAAACTCCCTGCAGTAGCACACGCGATCAGCTACTTGCTGCTTGCCAGGCTCCTGAGATAATACGGTTATTTAACTTACTCGTAGAACAGTTGCCATACCACACTCTGTCTGATCAGAGGGTTTCCTCTCCGACAGGGTACTTAGGGAGGCACAAACCTTGGTTTGACAAGGAATGCCAAACAGTTAAGGCTCAACTGCAGCTTATTTATAGACAGTACAGGACATCCTCCTCTGCCTCTCTACCAGTCACCTACTTTGCTATGTGGGCTAAGTATAGGTGCCTTATAAAAGAGAAGAAAAACCTCTTCCAGAAGTTACGGTGGGATAAGCTACTCCAGGCAGCTAACCAGAAGGATTCAAAATCATTCTGGTATTTGGTCAATGGGTCGCTTAACCATGAGCTTGTCATTTCCACATTTCCTATTTCCCCCGAAGGTTGGGTTGATCTTTTTTTTCTTCACTGTATAATCCAGTTAGCGGCTCTTTAGCACAGGTTGAGGTGCCTGGACCTATGGAGGATTTGCCCTCCTGGCCCCCTGTTCTGGAGGACAAAATAGAAGCCTTGGTGGACTCCTTGAGGAATGGCAAAGCGCCTGGGCCAGACCTCATTCAAGCAGAATTTATCAAAATACATAGTGATTGGTGGCTCCCCATCCTGACAGTTCTGTTTACGGCCATTAACAGCTCAGGAATGATTCCAAAGGACTGGCAAAAGGCTATAATTGTCCCTATATACAAAAAAGGCTCTGCTAAGGAGCCTGGGAATTATAGACCTATTAGCCTGCTCAGTGTGCTTGGGAAGCTGTATGCAAAGTTGTTGCTCTCCAAGTTCACCGGGTGGCTTGAGGAAACCAAAGCTATAGCTTTGGAGCAAGCTGGCTTCCAGGAGGGGCGTTCAACTATCGACCATTGCGCCATCTTATTCCATCTCACTGCTAAATACAGGGAACGTAATTGAGCCTTGTTTGCCACCTTCTTAGATCTGAAGGCGGCATTCAACTCAATTGATAGGTCCATTCTTTGGGCCAAACTGGCAAAAACAACAATCAACAAAAGACTCTTGACTCTTATTCACTCTCTCTACTCAAGCTCCGTGCTAAGGGTGAAGGTCGACTGACAGGGTCATATCACCCCTCAGGTGCCCACGAGCACTGGTGTCAAACAGGGTTGTGTATTGGCACCCGCTTTATTCAACTATTACATAAACAATGTTATTGCCCTTGTGTCGGACCAGAAGTTTCATCCCCCCAAGCTTGCCGCTAGATCCATCGGAACTCTTTTTTATGTGGATGATGTGGCCTTACTATCACAGACCCGGGTGGGCTTACTTAGACAGCTTGCGGTGTTTGCGACCTTCTGTGACTCCCATCGACTAACTGTTAATGTCCAAAAATCTCAAGTGGTGGTCTTCTCTAAGAGGAGGAAAGTATTTAACTGGGTTATAGCAGGGCAGCCCCTTCAGCAGGTCTCCAGCTTTAGATATCTGGGGATACTATTTCACAAAGCAGGGAGCTGGAGGGACCACATTCGGTGGGCCTTTTCCTTGGCCAAGGGCTCTTCCCGTGCAATTTTTCATTTTTTCACCCACTCAGGGAAGAGTGCTGTTAATCTAGCCATCCAGGTCCATAACTCCAAGGTTAGGGCCCAAGCTCTGTACGGAGCTGAGCTATGGACCCCCTTCCTCTCTGAATCCTTCAATTCCCTACAGGCTAGATTTTACAGGGGTTACTACATATTCCTAAGGGTACTCCATATGCTGCTATCAGGCAGGAGGTAGGACAGCCTAGTTGGCAAGAGATGGCAATTGAGCGAGCACTGAAATTTTGGGCTAAGATTGAGACCTCTAGTACACCTGGTCTCTTGCTGGACCTCAGAGAAGATTCCTTTGTTAACCCATGAGCGGAGAAGATGGGACTCATTTTGTGTCACATGGGCTATTCTAAGGAATATCTAAGGCATAAGCCCCGTACCACGCTTGTTAGTGAGATTGTGGACAGATGGCGAGACATAGGGAGGCAGGTAGAACTGGCAAGCATTGGGCGGTCAAGGCATATGAAGGACTACTTAGAGTGGGTCCCAGAAATAGACCAGATGGCGCGATATCTTCAGGAGCCTATTTCACCAAGAGGGAAGTCCCTCATAGCACGGGCTAGAACAAATGCCCTCCCGACTGCCTTATTAGAAGGTCGCATAAGGGGGATCCCATTTGACAGGAGACTATGTCCGTTTGACCACATGGCAGTCGAGACTACAGGGCATCTTATTTTGGAATGTCATCTGTACAATGAGCCTAGGACTCTCTTTTTGTCTGACCATATTGCCAACCTTCCGGGAAGAACCAATCAGGTGCTGCTTGGCTACATACAGGACAACTCGAACCCAGAGGTAATTAGGAGCCTGGAGAAGTTCTTAGTTGCAGCTGTAAATATTAGGGAAATATTCCTATCCTCGATGCCCATAACACTATCGGACGGTCTAGGGGTGGTTTAGCTAATTTCCCTTGAGGGGCCAGGCTACCTTATTTATTAGCTCCAGTGCCCCCTAGTTTTGACTGTCTTGGTCTGATTTTATATAACAACTGTAACCTTGCACTTTGGTCCCTTGGCTTAAAACTATGCTCTATTATGTGGATTTGGGTTGGTTGCGTGTAAGAGGAGAAAGTTGTTCATTTTTGACACTTGGCCCCTACGTTGCCAGCTACGCAAGTAATGACTTCTAACCATACCACCAAAGATAGCCTATCCAAACTAGTTTTTCCAGGGGAATTTATGCTCCAGGAGGCCCTTTTCCCTTTGAGTGATAATGTCTTGTACTCTACTTTTGAACATGGCTGGTTCTTCTCATTTTATTATTTTTTTTAACTTGAGTTTTTATGTATGCTCTTTTCTCCCCATTGGGGGTGTTTGTTATTTTTTAAGCAATGGCCATTGGCCACGCTAAATAAAATTGACTGACTTAACTCATGGTATTTGACTCAGACCCTTCTTACACGAGATGCTCACACGCATGGGCACCCATTGTCCATGTGGGGGAGCATCTCATGTAAATCTGGGTGTGCAAGGGTGCAAAAACAGGTTGCTCCATGCGTGGGGATGGGTGTGTGCCCATCTGCACCTGCACCGTTATGCCTCCCCCGCAGTGGTGTGCACGCGGACTGCCTCCCCAGCGGCAGCCCATGTAAAAAAAGGCCTCAGATAGAAAAGAGCAGGTGTACTAACACACCTCATCTTTGCTTCTCCCATTCAAGATTACCATGTAACCCAAAACCTGCCAAAGCATAAAGAATGCTGCATGTTTTAAGACTTAATTCTCTATTAATTTATACTTTTTTTAATAACCTCAAGGATGGCATCGCTAAATGATTCCTAGCTGAGTAGGTGCTGAATACTTGATGATCTCCCCGTGGCCTCTGTGCAGTGTGCCTGACAAAATCTCAGAGACAAAGTGACAGTTAACTTCATTAATCCCAACTCAAGATGTAATACGCGCTGAACAGCTTTTTTTTTTTTTTTTTTTTTTAAAAGCTGTTCTTGTTTGCTTGCCCTACCTGGCAAGCACAGCCTTGATTATCTTTTATGGGGATGTGCAGTGAATGCAATTACACTAACAGCTGTTCAATATTTGATGAGTACCAGCCAAAGTTAGCTGTGAGGGTCAAAACAGTGTGGTGCTGGGAAGATATGAAGTACGCTTGCAAATGTTACTTACATTCTGCCCCCAGTTTAAATTACTTTTAATGAAATATTCAACAGCAGCTTTGAAAGATCATCCCCTGGAGATTTCAAGATTCACACAGAACCTGAAGTAAAAGTAAATTAAGTAATTTGTAACATTTTCACTGTCCAGTCCTTGCTCTGATAAAAAGAATTTTGGTATCTCTGAAATTCCCCAGGATGCGTTAACATACCAATTCCCCACCCCCACCCCAAACCAGCAACAGTTCTGCATCCTCCCTGTGTACATGTACTATATCATACAATCTTCAGAGTTATGAGCTGCATCAATTTAAAATTTTGGGCACCTCCAAGTTCCTATCTAAAGTTGAACAAAGAGTGGGAAAAATTATATTTAGCAATTTCTAAATTGCATTTTTGTTTCTACCTTCTACCATTTTACTCAGTTTTCTCACAGAATCTTGTGATGTTAGTAAACATTAAACAATACGTTTCAGACCCACTTGTTAAAGAGTTCAAAATAATAAATACTTGCCTTGGGCAGTACCTGCATTCTACATAGAGCAAAACATGCCCACAAACTGTTCATTGAACTATTTTAACAAGCAGCTCATAAACTTTCGACCAATTCACAAACATAACAAGTGGCTAAATTCAGCCAATAACTTCTGTTCAAAGAATAATTTAAATCAGTTCTAATATCAGCTAATCTGCCAAACTATTTCTTCCTCCCCTACAGGATTAATAAACGCTGAAGCCCACTTGTATGCTGAATTGAATAGTTCAAGCCACTGGCATTTGTTACCACCAGTTTTCAAATACAATTAAATTCCACAGTGACAGCATTCAGTACGTATGATACATCAATGAAATGACTGATGGCACATGGAATACATTTCTCATTGTTTATTATAGTTGTGTGGAAATCATATGCTGAGGAGTTGCACTCATGGACCAGGGTCCAACTGATAATGTCAAGATGTGCACACCTTCAGAAAGATCTTGTTTTAACGCTCCTAACTTACTGTCTTGCCTTAGAATATATTGCACCTGCACATTGTATCTCCTCCTTTTCAAGAATTGTCAGGAATCTGACTTAATAGTTCCTTGTCGTTCTCTAGAGCCTGAGTTTGCAAACTTCTAGACTGCAGTAAAAACATATTCTTGTCAGTGTTGAGGGAGAGAGGTTCAGAGGGAGACTTGCAGTCCAGCAGCCTCCTGGTGAGTACTTCTCATGGGAATTTCCCTTGCTTCTGCTGTCCCAGCAAACCCCAGTAATTCCTCTTTTCGCCTCTAACACAGCATCTCTGCTTCCTTGACTGCTTGTTATTCCAGCCTTGTCATGCTCCTTCACTCACATTAGTCCTGCTGGTAGAGGAGGTCGTTCCCTTCAAGTTCCAAGGAAGAGAGATCAGGCAATGTTTTCGAACCCTGGTGCCCCTGCTTATGAAAATAGGAATGGAGGGAAGTACTCCTCCAGGATAACTCTTCCTGAGTAAAAAAACCCAGATGTGGTATGCTTGTGGATACACACTCTTTTTATGTTTATTGGGTCACTGCGACCCTATGCGACCTATTTATTTATTTAGATTTATAGATACTGGGAGACAGTTCCCACTGAAGTTGGCTATAAAGAATAAATGTTTATCCACCTTTACCAGAAGTAGTCTCTAGATCTATTAGGATATTTTTAGGATCTATTTGCAATTAGCAATGCATTCTTTAGGTGACTGTAGTAAATTGGAACGGTTTACATCTCAGGAAACTATGTGGAATAGTGAGCAGAAAGAGGGTAAATTCAGCGAAGGGCAGCATGATCGTCCAGTGCTAGGGGAAATCACTGTCACTTCAAAAGGTACTGCACCAGCATTAAACAGCTGGAAGATTGCACCATAAATGGGTGTTTTCACACACACATTTCTCCTGGATGTTTGCTGTTACATCCTGAACTGTGTCTAAATCACTCACCCAGATCTTAAACATCTGGATCTTTGAACTTCTGCGTAGAACTTCTCCCAGACCTTGTGTGTAAAATGTTCTCCTGGTAAAATGCTTTGCTCTAGGCAGATGTGGTCACTTGGTTTCCATGGCAGCCTGTCACATCTACAGCTGTGGCTACTTTAGGCTGCCTCAGGGCAGTGTTTGTGTAAAAAATGCATCCAGGAACTGCCTCAGGGCAGTGTGTGTGAGAAAAATGAATCCAGAACTTACTTGTGGAACCCAGAAGACTGAAAAATCCAGAACTTTAACATATGTGTAAAAATGCCCAACGTTACACACACGTTAAAGCTCCGGAGTTCAGACCCCCCCCCCGAATGTTCGGAAAGTTCAGCCACAGCAGAGGCTTGGGTCCGAGCTAGTCAGAGGTCATCTAGTCAGAGAGAGAGGCAGGGCAGGCGCCGGGCACTGGGAAGGAGGGACAGCACCTCAGCAGCAGCAGCCAAGATTGAGGAGGAGCCCTGTCCCAAGACTGCAGGCATGGGATGGCGTGTGCCACTGCACCATCAATCCATGTCAAGGGGAAGCTCGGGGAATCGCAGTACAGAAGGTTGACCTTGATGAACAGCAACTGGTCCATCAACTTGGTCCCCAGTCTCAGGCGGTGTGGCGAGCAAATGTTCCCCGCCATGAAGAACACCTGCTAGCTGGGGACACTCGTTGGTGGGAAGGAGAACGGACCCTTGACCACTTTGGACAGGGCCGACCACACGTCCTTCCAAGAGCTGTGTCACCACCATGTTCTGCCCCTCCCATCAGCACTGTCAGTGGTGCAGCACCAGCAGCCAGTTGAGGCTGAGAAGCATCATGGAGGAGCTGGGGTCGGGGAAGCTGCCAAGTCCATCGGCAGCTGCAGGACATGGAGGGTGGTGTGGCTTTCAACTGAGAGCCACGCACACGTTGGGGGAAAATGATTGCGCTCGATGGGCAGTCCTTCTTGGTGGTCAGGGACATGGGGTTTAGGTGCCTGATTGGGTTCCTGGCCCCCCAGTTTAAGCTGCCCTTGTGCACCACCCTGAGTCAGCAGGTGGTGCCAGCCTTGTACCAGGCTTTAAAGGAGCAGGTGAGGGAGCAGCTGGCAGGGGCTGGGGGTGCCACTGTCCACTTTACCACAGACCTGTGGTCGAGCAGAAATACACAGCACACCTACCTGGCAGTGATGGTGCACTGGTGTCAGGACCTGGAGGCAGCATTTGGCAGTGGCAGGAGGGGTTCCGAAGCAGGGTATAGGTGGGCCCTGCTTCAGGCGGAAGTCATGGACGCCGTGGCCCCCACACGTCTCGGAACATCGAAGTAGCCCTGACCGCCATGGTGCGGGAGTGGGTCATGCCAGGTGTGCCCTTCTCCAAGGGGTGCGTGGTGACGCACAACGCGGCCAACATATTGAGGGCAGTCTGTGAGGGAGCTTCACCAGCATCCCTTGCGCCTCACACACCCTTCACCTGGTGGTCCGGGATGTTCTATGCTTGGTGGAGAAGGGGATTAGGGCAGGCACCATTAGCTCCCTGATCAAGTGGGAGAGGAAGCTGTCCAGTTTCTTTAACAGAAGTGTGAAGGGCAGTGACCTCCTACGGGCAAAGCAGGCAGAGCAAAGCTCCGCAGTGCACCAGCTGGTGCAGGATGTGTCCAGGTGGAATTCCACATTCCTGATGCTCGAGTGGCTTCTTGAGCCTTGTATCAGGTTCAACTAGTGACAGACAGTGGGGTACCTCCAGGGTACAATGGGGCAGAATGGGAGATACTGGCTCACTCGGTCTTTGTTCTGAGACCATTCCTGGCCGTGATGGAGACCATCAGCCAGGTGACCCCTCTGGTCCAGTCTCCCCTCAGGAGGCAGGATTGTTGCCCTCAGGGCAAGGAAGCTGGCAGCTGAGGCGGTTGCCCTGGTGCGGCAGCTGAAGGCAGGGATGAAGGCGTGGTTTGATGAGCTCCTGCAGCGGGAGGAATGTGTGTTGGCAACCATGCTGGACCCCAGGGTCAAGGACAGCGTGGCAAGCCAGACACCTCTCTATGGGAACTGGAAAGGTGAGCTAGTGGAGAGGATCTGGCAGGCAGAGAGGGCTCTGGAGAGTGCACGGCAGCAGCAGCAGGACACCCCTGGGAATGGTGGGAGTGGGAGCAGCCACCCTTTTCAGCTAGAGGGGTCTATCCCTGCCCCCATCCCTAGCAGAAGCAGCAGGCTGAACAGCAGCAACACCCCTATTGCTTCTGGATGATGTGGATGGACAGCCCTCCTTCTTGCCCGGAACATAGGCCCCAGAACCCTGAGGGTGAATTCAGGAGCTGGAGTGGCTGGCTGTTTCTTGATGTGGTGGAATGACAGCTCCCCGTGAGTGAAATGATGGCCCCAGAACCCTGATGGTGGGTCCTGGGACAGGAGTGGGAGCTTCTGGATGACGTGGAATGATGGCTCCCCATGAGCAGAATTATGACACCCGGAAACTTGATGGTGGGTCCTGGGGCTGGAGTGGCTGTTTCTTGATGTGGTGGAATGATGGCACCCTGTGAGTAGAATGATGGCCCCAGAACCCTGATGGTGGATCCTGGGATAGGAATGACAGCCCTCCCTTCCTGGAACATAGGCCCCAGAACTCTGATGGTGGGTCCTGGGGCTGGAGTGGCTGGCTGTTTCTTGATGCGGTGGAATGATGGCAACCCGTGAGTGGAATGACGGCACCAGAACCCTGATGGTGGATCCTGTGACAGGAGTGGCAGCTTCTGGATGAAGTGGAATGACAGCCCTCCCTGCCTTGAATGTAGGTCCCAGAAGCTTGATGGTGGGTCCTGGGGCTGGAGTGGCAGTTTCTAGATGAAGTGGAATGATGGCTCCCTGTGAGTTGAATGACAGCCCCAGAACCCTGACGGTGGGTCCTGGGACTAGAGTGGCATCTTCTAGATGAAGTGGAATGATGGCTCCCTGTGAGTGGAATGATGGCCCCAGAACCCTGACGGTAGGTCCTGGGACAGGAGTGGCATCTTCTAGATGATGTGGAATGATGGCTCCCTGTGAGTTGAATGACAGCCCCAGAACCCTGACAGTGGGTCCTGGGACAGGAATTGGCAGCTTCTGGATGATGTGGATGGACAGTCCTCCCTGCCTGGAATGAACGCACCCAAAAACAAAAGGGGTGAAAAAATTGTCTCTCACTATCCCCCTATAGTGCAACACTGCAGAAAAAAAGGAAGAGAGCCCAGAAGCTATTCCATGATTGTTGTGTGAATGGCCACAAATTGCAATGCAAGATATATACCAAAGCTGAAAACATATACCAATTATGTATGTTTGCACAACACACAATTACACATTCAATATAAACCTATTGCAATATTCCTTCTATTATGCAACATCAATGTAAAATAACTATCCTAAAGTCATCAAGATTGGCAAAAAGATTGACCAATTACGACTGTGTCCAACAGGATCACTCTTACTAAAAATCAAATAATAATAATAAAAAACTGGATGGTTAATATAAAAATGGTACAATATCTATTTATATGCTGTCACAATGAATACAGTGCAATAATGCATGCAATGGATAAACGCGTTTTGGGGATTCCTCCCCTTCTTCAGTGGACAATCAATAAATCCTTTTAATACCCTCTCATGCTTGCTTCATACGTGGCTTCTGCTTCTCAACTCCGCCTCACTCGCTGTGTATTGCATCAATGCTAATGGCCGGAAATAACCAGCCATTAGCATTGATGCTATACACAGCATGAGAGGGGATTAAAAGTAAAAGAAACGTGAGATTCAGTATTTTGCCTTCCTGGCAGAGCACTGTTCTACAAGATTGCCCTGGAGTGGATCTGGAAGCATCATTGCTCGATCCGCTGCCAAGATAGCCTGGAAAAATTATATCAATTGTGCATTAGGCTTGAGGTAACAGTTGCACATGAGGAGGCTGTGCAGGGTGTTCTGCGGCTCCACACAGGTTTGGAAGCAGGTTTTATTGATTGTCCATTGAAGAAGGGGAGGAATCCCCGAAACGCGTTTGGACTCATCAACTGGATTCATTGCATTTATCCATGTAAAATAATCTTGGTCACCTGGGCAGGCGGACAGGCAGCGTGTCATGAGCAGAAGGCAGAATGAGGCAGGCTTTGATTTTGGCAACCTGGGCAAGCGGGCAGACAGCCAGCATGGCATGAGAGGCATTAGAGGAGGCAGGATGGGACCTTGACAAGACACTCAGATAGGCTGGCAAAGACTGTACAGCGCACGCGAGAGAGAGCCAGTCAGATATGTGGGCCGAGATCATTTAGCCAGAGGCTGGCTGGCAGGCTTACAGCTTCCCAATGCCACCCTGTGTCATGAGGTCAGTCAGATAGGTCGGCCAAGACCATCTAGTCA
>QEPC01011255.1:8441195-8461602 GCA_003113815.1 Sphenodon punctatus | reverse complement strand
AGTTGTGTTCAAAATGCTGGAAATGGGATGTGTGTGGTAAAATTGGACTCAGGCTGTGACTGGGGTGCTTTACAAGGATGGGTCCCTGTGTTTTGGGTTTATAAATTATTTATTTTAAGCTTGATGTGCATGTAGACTGTTTTCTTCCATCCAATGTTAACCCTGGGAACTCCTTGCTGCTGGGTTATGCCGTCCCCCTGGCTCCGTCTACCGCCCTCTGGCTCCGCCCCTAGGCTTGCCGGCCCAGCCTTACTGCCCCAGTGCCCCTCCAACATCAAAAACCACCAGCCGCCCCCTGGAGACAGCAGAAAAAAAAACAGCTGCCTGTCCAGGTATTGTGCCACTGGCTTGTAGGTCAGGCTGGAGCAGAGCAAGGAAGGCTCCCAGGGGCTCCATTGCAGGCTTCTGAACTGGCAGTCACCCCAGGTTCTGCTTTCCCAGACTGACAGGCCGCAGAGTGAGGTCTCAGGCAGGAAAAGAAAAAATCTGGCCTCCAAGTATACCAAGCTCCCTCCCCTCTCTGTGATTCCCCCCACCTCCAGTCAACAACTTCCTCAATGATGGGAGGAAAGTTTTCAAGCTCTTCACAGGCAGATTCCCCCTCTCTCACACTAACAGCAAAGGTAAATGGTTTGGGCTCCAAAATGGGGATTATGGGAGATGTCATCCCCTTACAGATCCCTGTCAATAGAGACTTTCAGGCCTAGTTCAAAGTACCAAGAGGGAAACACTTCAAAGTCCCAATTTTCTCCTTTTGAGAAAGGCGACATTAGTATTACTTAAAGAAGTGCTGTGGAAGCCATGGGCATGGGGGCCTAACTGCATTCTCACTTTTAGAATTGGTGTCAGACTAGTTGTGGCATATTGGGATCACCTGCTGCTTTCACCAATGTGCTTTGAAATAAATTTGACAGTCTTATTGCACTGTCTTAGCTTTTCTTTGCTTGGGAACTTTGGTTGTGATGTGTTTCTGCCTATGATAGAACAGTAAGGAGGTGTTTTTAGCTGAGATGCTTCCCTTCATGGCCACCCAGGAGCCATGGAACCAGCTGCCCATCTGAAGGCAGAACAGCCGGATGCACGCTCCTGTGAGCCATGGAGCACCCACTCATGGCCATGCATGGAGCACTGCTGGGAAATCTGGAGTGCTCCATGCGGGGCAAGCCAATGGCTCCATGGCAATGGGTGGCTACAGAGCCCCTGCCCGTATGAATGGTAGCAGCCAGTTATGCCAGCAAACAGTGCCACCACTGCTTGCTGGGGAAGCAGCCTTTGCAAGTCACAACAACTGGCCAGGAGCACTGTGGAGCCCAGCTCTTGCACCAGGGACAGGTCACTTGCAAAGACCAGCTTGATGCACTTCCCCGTCCCCCATGGTCTATGGATCAGAAGAGTGCATGGGGGCTGCCTCTGTGGCCATGGCGTCCACCCTGGGAGCTGCCTGTCTGAATCGCTCCCCACACATTCCACCTGCATGGGTGCTCTGCGGCAGTGGCACTCAGTGGCCACAGACACCCCACCCCCATCACATTGCTCATTTCAAAACACTCAGGGATGAGCTCATTATCAACAAACTGTTTGTTTACCCACTCTCAATGGCACATTTTTGGCTATCCAAGATTCCATCTAGTCCTCAGGCTACAGGTGACAAGATTTACAGGGAATTTTGCTCAACAGAATCTTTTACACTGTCTTTTGCACCACAGAAAACAGGTGGGTATTATTTGCCCCCTCTAATTATTCTAGCCATAGGCCAGAGAGGAAAAGAGCATAAGGTGGAGACTGACACAGTCTAAAAATCTTCCTTCTTGCAACTAAATTATTAAACTCCTTAAATTGGAATCCTGGTTTGGATGGCAAGTCAGTCTTCCCTTTCTTTTAGCTGGCTATGGCTAGTTTGGCTGTGCCATACCTAGAACACAACAGTGACACTACAGCTAGTGATTTATAGGATAAAATATATTAAACTAGGTTTGACTGCTTCCCGTGAATGTTAGATTTAATTCCATTCTAACAAAATGTGGTGTCATTCAAATAGGGTGATTATGCAACAACATATTCCTTATTGACTGAGTTTCTTAAAGCTACATGGTCTTTTTTTTTTTTATCTTTCCCAGTAATTAGGGTTGAAAACCTAATTATTATACACATTCTGGATTGAGCTCATTTGCTCCCACAGCTGTTTCTCATTCTGAATGTAGATAATTGGCTAGAGGAGCAATCAGAGCTCTTGTTGAAATGGAAAATACCAAATTGTCCTCACAGTCACTGAGAGAGAAATTTGAGATGGTTCTCTCTACAAACACACAAGTAAGCTAATAAGTTTGCTACAAAGCAGAGACAACAGCCACTCACATCTACAGTAGCAGAAGAACCAGACGAATAACTCTTGAACAAACCTGCAAGGACTGTAAAAACTCCTCTGGGAATTGCAACCTACAGAACGACTAGGTCCACCTAATGCAAATTGAATTCTGCCTTTACTCTGTTGACCTAACCTAAATTCAGTGGCGTTAAAAATGGGGATTTAGAAGACTCTCATTTTAGGGTGATTATTGCCAGCCTCCAGAATTATGCAGGTTTTTTTTTTATTATGCATTTGATATAATTTCTTTAATATTTTTACAGTGCAAATACTGGAATCTAAGAGCAGAAATGTTAGTTACCCCCCCCACCCTCAGTTTTTTTAAAAAAAGAATGGCATTAAACAATTTCAGCCATTTTATATTGTGGCCAGAATAATTCTTGTAAGGATATACATTGATACCTTTTCCTTTAAAATAGTACTGATCTCACCAGTAGAGTTGACAGCGAGAGGGATTATATGTGATGGCCGTTTTGATTGCTAATGTTTATTGAAAGAGGAAGGTATACGAGCAGATCATCCTGTCCTCTGAGACTGTTTTAAATCTCTTGAGGAGAGATCTTCCAAGATCTTAAAAAATAATGCAGTTTTCTCAAAATGTATATTACTATATCTGTAGTGTAGTGACTCCCTTCTCTAGTAGTGAAATCCAGGCCAGGTTTCTCTAAGCATTCCAGACTGTTTGGTTATTCTGGGTGTTAGAGAGCTAGGAAAAACTACAAGATCTCCTCTGAGCTGAGCAGCTTCAATAAAAAAAACAAGAAAATCTTTTTTACATTCATTAGAGTTCCATCTCCTTTTTGCTGTGAGACGCCGCATGATGTATACACATGTTACTTTGGATGTTATCACCTTCACTTGTCAAGTGATCAGGATTTAGAATCCAATTATTTTCAGATTTTCAAAGCTATCGATGGACAGATAATACCCAAGATGAGCTTTTGTTCTCTACTCTCAAGTTCATTCCTAGCTACAGCTGGGTGAAATGAATTTTTAACCATTTTAGTTTGAAGCCTTGATAGAATGGGTGAATAAATAAAATGTATGTTTAAAACCCCAATTTCAGATTTTTTTTTCAATTGGTATTATTTTATCAGCTCTCTCCTGCGTAAAAGGCACAATCCTCATTTGTCTGGTATATATAGCAATTAAACACACACACACACACAAGCTGCATGCCAACAGAGGCACAACTAGGTCGAAATGCTCCCCCTCCCCTCCCCTCCCCGAGGCACTTAGCAAGTCTCCAATGGGTGCTAATCACTCATTTGCCTATGGATGTATTTCACATAGGCATGGGCCTCTAGGCTCTTGGGCCTCAGTGCAGCTGACTGCTTGCACCTATTATAGCTACACCTTTGCATGCCGAAGTGCTGCGCTCAACTTAAGTGGGTACCAAGTCCTCTTCCACACCAAAGGACATCAATTGCCCATCACTCACTTTCACTTGCACATGCATTCACTCTTCAGAGTCCAATACAGTCCCTCCCTGTGGCCATCACTAAAGAGGGGATCAGACCAATCCTAAGTAGAGGCACTTTCTGCACTCTCACATCACAGACCATGACCTGATGACTATGACTATTCTGCACAATGGGTGTTTTTAGACACACATTTCTCCTGTATGTTTGCTGTTACATCCCGAACTTTCTGTGTGTCTAAATCACTCACCCAGTTCTTAAACATCCGCATCTTTGAACTTCTTTATAGAACTTCTCCCAGAACTTGTGTGTAGAAAGTTCTCCTGGTAAGCTGCTTTACTCCAGGCAGCTGTGGTCACTTGGTTTCCATGGCAGCCTGTCACATCTATAGCTGCGGCTACTTTAGGCTGCCTCAGGGCAGTGTTTGTGTGAAGAATGCATCCAGGATGGAACTGCCTCAGGGCAGTGTGTGTGTGTGAAAAATACATCTGGAACTTACTTGTAGACTTGTAAACCCAGAAGACTGAAAAATCAGGAACTTTTATGTGTGTGTAAAAATGTGTTGATGCCTCTCGCTCAGAAGATTTGACACCCGCTAAAGTCATGTGGCATTTTGGTACAAAATGTACTACTTGTGCTTAACCCACTTAACACACTGCAAATGAGGATTGTGCCCAAAATGTGTTTGCTCTCAAAGTTTTATGCTGGAAAATTTTAAATGCACCCCCACCCCCCTCATCCTATCCTCCTAAGGTTTTATGGCTAAGTGGAATCTATAAATACTAGAAACCTTCCAATACAGCCTGATCTTAGGAGATTTTCAGTGTAGACTGGCAGACACTAGAGGCTTGAGAAAGTAGGGGAACTTTACAAACTTCCCCAGTCACTAATAAAGACAAATCTAGCAGCGTGATTTCTAGGGATGCACATTACAACACAGCAGTATTGTACTGCAGTGCTGTAAATCCACATTTTGCTTGGAATTTCTATCACTTGAACGTGGGGGATTTGCTTCACTGTTTTTATTTTATATCAGAGTCAGGAGGTGTAGGCACATTTCATATCATTTTAAAGGACCTTCAGTAGAAAAATAATTCTTAAAGTCCAGAGACCAATTTTATTTCAAGACATTTGGATATCAAGTCAGCTTATAACACAAATCACTAAGGATGTCAGTCTCTTTTCCAGGTCAAGTATGGGTTAACTCAAAATGCAACAGAGAAGCTACAATTTGAGTTGCAGTGGAGCAGAAAAAGCTACAGTCTGTCCTTTGCTCTGAGTACTGAAAAAGGTTGTTCTGGCACAAATACCACCTGAGGGGATTTGAATACAGACATATGTTACAAACCTCCTGTGATCTGTATAGTCATTACAATGAGCAAAAAAGGCCATTTTGTGCTCCGTGCAGAGTAAGATTTCGGAATAGATGGTATCTTTCAAACTCCACTACTCTCTCCCCTCCATATTATCTTTGGTGCTAGTCTTTTATCATCTCTCACACAGTCGGCTCCCCATCTCTCAGAATGAATAGCTTTTTAAAGAGCAACCTTGGTATGCCTCTGCCTAAGCTAGCTTCCTATGCTCTACTGAGATCTGGCTTACCAGTTTTTGTACCAAAAGGATGACATCAGTAACTAGAGTAATGACTTTTGGGGTATTTTTCCAAATAGTTCCATTGATACAACTGCCTAGGGTAGTGCAGTTCTGCTGATATAAATTCTTATTCTGAAAGTCCAGGGAGATGCATTTCCCACCTCCATTCCTCCTGTAATTATGTCTATGCCTGGCAGAACTGTTTTAGACAGATGTAGTTCTACTAGAGTCTAGTAACTCTTTCAACAAGATTGAAAAACTCCACCTTGCTATTGCTCCTCAACCCTCCTCTCCCCCTCTGCCGCCGCTGCCATTTCCTTCCCTCCCTGCCATCCCCCCTCCTGCCTCTCTTCTCTTCTCCTTCTCTAGAGAAGAGAAGGTCACCTCCCTCCTCTCTTCATGATAAGGTCATCTCCCTCCTCTCTGCATTCAACCCCTCCACCTGCCCCCTTTGATCCCATTCCCTCTCACCTTCTAACAGCGATTGCACCCACCACTGCACCTTCCCTGCTGCACATCAATCTCTCCCTCTCTACTGGGTCATGTCCATTGACTTTCAGTTCAGTTTAGTGTATTGTTCAGCCAAAGCCACAACAAGCATATATACACAAGAGACCGTTAAATAAATAAAACAATAAATTTGGTTTAAGAGGAGGGGGCATCAATACATACGACTGCTCTGGATTTCAGCAAGGTAGTCAGAAATGTTGCCACCTGTAAAGTTATTTCCAGGTCACAGCCCCGTACTAGCCTTTTACTGGCCAAAAAAGTATCCAGTTGTGAGGAAGATGCCAACACAGATAGCAGAGGACACAGAAGTTACTGATGTAGGTCATCATAAAAGGAACAATCAAACACGATGTGAAAGAGTTTCCACCAGTCTAAGACCACAAAATGTACAGCATTTTTGGTCAAAGGGGGTGCCCAGTAACCTTCCTTGAGTTACCGTCAAGGGAAACTGGCCCAGTCTCACCAGGAAGAATGCATGGCGATAGGTTGAATTTTGAGATAAATTCAACCTTCGGCAGAGTGGTGCTATTTTTTGGTTCTGTATCAAGGCAAGTTCAGATTGCTTCAGTCTAACAAATGCTGCTTCACTTGGGGAAAATGCTACAGAAAAACCCAATGGGAGCAAATATTATCTTGAGAAACCCAAGTGAGAGAGTAATGCAATCACTCCCTTAGTCCAGTTGCCCTGAGATATCCTACTAAGTGCCGAGGTGGGGGCAGATATCCTGATTACCGAGAGTAAGCCGAGGTGAAAACTGAATAACTCTAATTAGAATTAGGATAGCAATTGGGTAAAGGGAGGACTCAATAACATGACTGGTGTGTTTCAAGGAAGATTCAGAAGAGAATGAAGGAACTTATTCTGAATAACCTCCAGTTTATTAAGCAAATCAATTCCCCAGATTGGGACTCCATAAAGCATCTGCGATGCGACTTTAGCACGGTAGAGCTTAATAGTTGGAGGAATGAGTCTACCCCCACGAGTGTAATAAACAAACACTAACTATCCCTTTGCAGGTGGCAGAGACAGTATGCTTGATATATGTACACTGTGGTAACCAAGAGACTGATTGGGTGAAAGTAACACCTAGGTTTTAACTTGCTCTATGGTCTGCAAGTTCATACTCCACTTGTGCTTTACTAAGTCCCTCCCTACCAAATATCATTGGTTTTCAAACATGCCACTCTCTCCCCTATCATTAAGAAAGCCACTCTTGACTTCTCCAACCCTTCCAGCTATCACCCCATTTCACCCCTACCCTTCGCTTCCAAGCTCCCAGTATAGGCTGTCTACGTGGACTGTCTTGATTTCCTCTCTTCTAATTCCTTCCTTGACCCCCTTCAATTGGGCTTCCGCCCTCTCCACTCAACTGAGACTACCCTCATCAAAATTACTAATGACCTTCTCTTAGCTAAGCCTAAGGGCCTCTACTCCATTCCTGAACTTCTCGATCTCTCTGCCACCTTTGATACTGTGGACCATGGCCTCCTCCTGGATTTACTATACTCCCTTGGTTTCTGGGACTCTGTTCCCGGCTGATTCTCTTCATATCTCTCAAACCACTCCTTCAATGTTTCTCTTGCTGGTTCCTCCTCTACATGGAGGGTACAGAACTCCCTCTCTGTGGGAGTTCCCCAAGGCTCTGTCCTGGGCCCTCTTCTCCTCTCCCTTTACGCTCTTTCTCTGGACAAACTGATTGCATCTCACGGCTTCCAGTACCACCTGTATGCTGATGACACCCAACTCTCTCTCTCCACTCCTGTGCTTTCCTCTTCCATCCAGTCTCATATCAGACTGTCTCTCTGACATCTCTGCTTGGATGTCTCACCCCCAACTCAAGCTTAATATGACAAAGACCAAACTCCTCATCTCCCCCCCTCTGCAAAAAAAACCATGTTTCCCTCCTGCTTCCCTCTTTGTTTCCATTGAGGGAGTCACCATCCAGCCAGTCCCTCAGGCGCGTAGCCTGGGATTCATCTTTGACTCCTCCCCTCTTTTTTATGCCTCACATCCAGACTGTTGCCAAATCCAGCCACTTTGCCCTGTACGATATTGCTAAAATCCAACCCTGGCACTGCCTTACTGTTGCCACTGCAAAAACCCTAGTTCACACTCTAGTCATCTCTCACTACTGTAACTGCCTCCTTACTAGTCTCCCCTGCTCTGATTTCACCCCCTTCATCTCCGTTCAGTGCTCTGCTGCCAAAGTCATTCACCTTGCCTGTCGCTTTGACCATGTTCAGCCCCTCCTCTCCACCCTACACTGGCTCCCCTATGGGAACACATTCAGCATAAGCTCTTGGTCTTCACCTTTGAGCCTCTTCATGGCCTTGCTCCCACATATCTCTCTGCTCTTGTATCCCACTACATTCCTCCCTGGGAACTTCACTTCTCCTCTGCCCCCACCCACGCCTGGTTGCAACTCCCCTGCTTTCTAAACGTCTTTGCCTCTTCTTTCTTGTTGTCCTGCATAACTGGAACTGCCTTCCCTGGATACAATCATTCTGCTCCCTCCCTCCTTTCCAACTTTCAAATTCCTCCTGAAAACCTACCCTTTCTGTCAGGCTTTCCCTGATTTTGAGTCAGAAGACATATCCTGAAAGGATCTGGGTTTTGGGATATGGATGGCAAATTCACTTACGTTGGAGCAGTAGGGTCCAGCATCGTGGATTATGCCCTGGTATCTTCATCGGTCCTTCCTTATATGGTAAATTTTGAGATTGGCAAAGAGTTGGTAGGAGATCATCTTCTGTTAATTCTTTCTGTCTGTGTTTTCTCAGACAATATGGGGTGTAACAACTTACCTTCCAAGGAAGCCAGTAATCTTGAAACCCATAGGGTCCCAAGGTGGGACGAATCGCTGACCCAAGCATTAGGAGCCCAGTTGGCCTGCCCCGAAAACATTCAGATTAGGGAACTGATGTACCATGAACCTAATCCAGACGTGTTAAATAATAGGCTCCTTTGAGCAGATCATTGCCAATTTATTCCATGCAACGTGTACCGTGGGTAGGGATTTGCAGGGGCTGCATCTTAAATCTAGCCAGCCATGGTTTGATAGGGAGTGCCGTAATGCCCGAATGAAATATATTTTTGTTTATAGGAATTGTAGGAAAGTTTCCATGTCAAAGTTACCCCCAGAATACTTTGTGTACAAACAGGAGTACAAACGGTTGATCAAGCAAAAGAAAAGGTCATACGCAGAGGGGAAATGGTTGAGCTTAATGCAGGCAGCAGATCAAAAGGATGACAAAGTTTTGGCAGTTAGTAAAAGGGGCAACCTCGCCGTATAATAGGCCTGCCGTAACTTCCATCTCTCCACAACTTTGGGTGGAGCATTATAATGCAGCACAGGAGGCGATGGTTGCTGCAATTAATAACTCTCCAGAGGTCATTTGGGATGACTTTTATCCCTGGCCCCCAGTTACTGTAGAGAAGTAGGTAGTGGGTACCTTTAGGAATAACAGGGCCCCCAGCCAGGATGGCATTCACATAGAATTTATTAAAAAGTTCTCCGAATGGTGGTTCCCATTACTGGCCGTGTTATTCACAGCTGTAAAACCTCTGGAAGAATTCCAGATTTGTGGACTAAGGCGGTGGTTGTGCCTATTTTTAAAAAGGGTAAGACATCGAACCCCACCAATTATAGGCCCATTAATTTATTATCTGTCATTGGGAAAGTTTATGCTAAACTTCTATTGGGCAGACTCTTAGACTGGATGCAACAAGAGAATATTGTGGCAGAAGAGCAAGCGGGGTTCCAGAGGGGCTGCTCTACGACAGAGCTGTGCTATATTCTAGATCTCCTAGCTCACAAATATCGGGCCTGTACTGGTTCCTTTTTCATCGCTTTCCTGGATCTAAGGTCTGCCTTTGATTCTCTTGATAGAACCATTCTATGGCAAAAGCTTCAGAATACATCTATTGAAGGTAGACTCTTCAATTTAATCAAAGCTTTGCATGCCAAATCATCCCTAGTGGTCAAGATAGATGAGCAGGGCCATATTACGGAACCTATATTTACGTATAAGGGAGTTCAGCCAGGCTGTGTGTTGGCCCCAGTCCTTTTTAATTTTTACATCAATGAGGTAATCCCAAGGATGTCTGATACAACCTTTTTCCCGACCAAATTAGACTCTAGAGTGGTAGGCTGTTTGACCTATGCGGATGACATTGCCTTACTATCGCAAACTCGAATTGGTCTGATAAGGCAACTCAAGGTCTTTGCCTCCTTTTGTGAGGAGTCGGGACCACAAACTGATTATTAACTTTGATAAAACTAAAGTCTTTGTCTTCTCGAAAGGGAGGAAACACTTTTCCCGGAACATCCAAGGGCACTTGATCCAGCAGGTGGATTCTTTTTGCTATTTGGGGCTTTTGTTCCATAGATCTGGCTCTTGGAGTGAGTATATTGCTAGAGCCATCTTGGTAGCCAAAAACACGGCTTGTTCTATTTGTGGCCTTTTCAGGCATTTGGGTAATATTGCTATTATCCCAGCATTGAAAGTCTTTAACAGAAAGATAGGTGGCCAGCTCATGTATGGAGCAGAACTCTGGGGCCCCCTCCCAAGCGCACAGACTCAATGTAATCCAATCCAGGTTCTATCTATCTGGATATCTATCCAGAATGGAATATCAAAATGTTACAGCTAGAAATGTATTTTCAGATTAATGTCTTATACTCTTGGAACCCGTTAGCCACTCTTTCTGAAAATTGGCAGAAGTATTAAGCATATGGCAGGACATAATATGTGTAAGTTTCATGAACATTGAATGCAAGATAACAAAGTTGTAGCCATGAATGTGTATGGAGCTTTTCTTAAAAGCACAACATTCAATTGCTTCTAAAATCTGTTTGCTTTATCTAGTCATTCCAAATTCTGGTACACATAGTGCCCTCCATTGGGGGTACAATCTTTCTAACTATCATCAAAGTTGAATAGGAAACAAAAATGTTATAGCTGGAAATATGTTTTTCAGTTTTTTCCCTTTATTTCAAAAACCAAATGTTATTTTCAGTTTCTGATTGCACCAAACTAAAGACCGAACCGAGCCTGACTGAACTGAATATGAATCTGAACTCAAAATTTGACCCAAACCACTGAACGGCTGAACATCCAAACCTAGTTCTGTTTGCACATCCCTATTACCATGAAGGCAATCTCACCCCAGCTCTTGGTATCCACCAACTGTCTTGTCTCCCCGCCCCCCCCCCAGAATGGTAGCAACCCCACCAGGAAGGAAGCTTTAAGAGTGGGTGATGGTGGGGCCAGCATCAACCTCCCCACCCAAGTTGAAAACGTCCTTCTTAGCAGGGACCTTAGCAGGTGCCTCAGTACCACTAGGAGCTTTTCAGAGTGGGATGGGGCAGTGAGCTGGCCTCTCTGAAAATTTCCTGGCAGCACTCAGGTTGCTTGCAAAGGACTCCCTCAGAGTCTCCCCCACTTCTAGGTCATAGAGGTTCTGGGGGCCCAAGCAGAATGCCACATGGGGCCCGCTTACACCTTCCACTATGTTCAAATCTACAAATATTGGGGTTCTTTTTTGTGTGATGCGTAGCAGAAATTGCATCTTTTCCCCATTCCAATTTCCTTCCAAGCAGCCATGCCCCACTGTGCCACATGCATGTAAATCTCAACATTTCACATTCAAGGATGTTTTAACAGATGAGAGATTAGCCTGCTGGAGCATGGGTCACTCGGTGGAACCCGGGTCACTCGGTGGAACCCATGTCCAGTTGCCACTCTCAGGTTTCACACGACAAACTGGACAGGCAGGCAATGGCATTCCTCCCTGTCACTCGCCACTGCTCTCCCCACCCCCAAGATATGGTCACTCACATTCAGCTGCACAGCAAGCTCCTCATTCGGAGGGATGACGCCATGCGTGAGAACTGTGGCCAGGCAGATGGTGGGTATGGGTGAACCACCTAACAGATGGGCAGGTGGCCACCCATCTGGAGGGAGCTAATCTGGGCTACTGTCTTATTTGTTTTCGCCCCATCTATTCCCTCTTCATAGGACACAGTAAAGGGCTAGCCAACCCTGACTCCCACTTGTATTTGATTGTACTTTATATTTTTTATGTTGCAAGCTGCCATCCTTGTTGAGTCTTTGGGGGAAGGGTGGAGTAAAAATGAAATTAAAATTAATTAAAATAATAAATAAATTAAATAATAAATAAACTGCTCTTCAGGATGGAAAATTATCAGGGTTTTTTTCATGAATATTTGTGGGTCCTGTTTTTAGACAAAACTATAAGAGGCCGTTCTTGTGGTTCATTGAGGCTGCTTGCAATTGGTAAATACTGTTCTTCTCACAGTTCCCCCAAAATGATCAAAACTGGAAAAAATGAGTGAACATTCAGATGTTTGAGGACTACATCAAACCTCTGAACAGAGACCCCTTATTCCTGAAATTTGGTGAAAATGTTTTTGTACCTGCTTCTACAGCTCTAATCTGCATAACAGACCCAACAAAAGCCCCAGGTAGGAATGACCAGGAATACCTGAAAAACTGAAATTCATCCTCGGCTTGTTTCCATCTCTACTACAAACTTTGAGGTTCACACCTATCACTATGCGACACTTGCCTGTGTTGTATTAGCACATTTCTTTTTTGACAAGCATCGCAGCACCACACTGGAGGTGCTGAGAGCTACATTTCTATTAAAGTGAACTCATTTGTGCTTTGGTTTGATTTTGCCTCTGCTTTCATTATCATCAGAAATCAGATGGGTATGGCAGATTGACGGGCCCTGTGAACACCTGCAGCAAGTCGCAGCTGGCTATTTCTTTTGAAATATTCTCTACTGGCTCATTACAGTGAAGCGTAACAATCCTGACCATGTCGTTTTTCTACAGTCCATTCTGTATCTAGGAATGAAGGCTTGAAAGCAAACGAGCAACTGTTCTAAGATAAAAACAAACAAACACCTAGATAAATGCCACTCAAATCTACCCTCATTTCACACTTTTCACATAGTACTTTGAAATATACAGGACTTCATCAGAGTTGTTGTTGTCCCCAAAAATCTTGTTACTTTGTTAGAAACAATGATACAATGTGATGCAAAGAATATATCAAACTGCTCCATCGCTCAAACAAACACACCTTTAGATTGCAGAACCCCCTGTTTCAGAAGACATATACTGCCAATACCTTTAAATTTGATTTATTTGTGTATTTAAACACCTGCAAAAATAGTGAAAGAATTTTTTATATTAAATTTGCTGCTATCTAGCCATGTTTTTATTTATATTTACTTGTTTATTTTACCATCAATACAGAGAATGATCAGGCGAGAAAATGAAGCTAAATAACTGATTCAAACTCATTCCGATTCAGATATCATATAGACTGTGGGTAGGTACTAGTGGAAAAATCAGTGGGAAAAGATGATAATCAGAATATATATATATATATATATATATTTCAAAAGTCACGACCTGTTGAAAAAAACCTTTTGTTTGAGGAATAAAATGTTTCAAGAGCAAAATGTAACTATAAATTAAAGCAGAGAGTAAAATGAATAGAAAGTAATTTGTAAAGGACATGGTGCACTAACAAGGTTAATGAAGACTCATAATTAAAATCAGAATACAACTCTACATTCTCTGGTTTTCTTCTGGGTCAGAGCTTGCTAGCTACCCTGGTGTGTCTCTAGAATATGCCAACTTAGATTTGAACTGTATGGGGATGCCTGTACCCAAGGCTGTCTGGCATGGTAGTAGCTATCTATAGCAACGGCACATATGTCACTTTTCATCCATAGGAACACCAAGGTATTTTACATAAGTGGTGGCCAGTTCTACACTCAGTCCCAGACAATTGCACTGAACTCGCACAACTCCACAACTAAAACCAAACCAGCATCCCTGCACGAGGGCAGCATTGGTCTGACACCTCAGAGTGCCACTATAATTAAGACAAGTGGAGAGTCTCTTGCTTTCACCCACCAAAGGCAGTAAGTGCTGAATGATTGGAGAAGGTGGATGCTAAATTCGAAACCACATCTCTCAACCCAGGTTTAAGTGTCCATGTAAAAACCTAATCCTAGTTTAAAATATTGGTGTTAAGGTTGAACCTGGGTCTATTTCATCCTCATTTTATTTAACCCAGGCTCAAATAAGTCTGGGTAAACATCCATGTAAACTGAGCATAGAGATTAGTAGTAGCAAACAATACATCCTCTCTATCCAATAATATCTCTGTGGTCATTGTCTCTTTCTGGGGCTCTGGCCAGGAAATCCACATTTTGATTTCTCTTCCCCCAAACCTGGTGCATAGATTAGCCATGGGATCATTCAAAGATATGATAGCCATAACTCCCTGTCACAGGGCTCCCCTTGTCTGGGTCTTCTGGGGAATTAATTCATAGTCCTGGACAGATGATGAGTCACCCTGCAGCACTCTGTTGGGTTTCCCTGAATGAGGGGTGCCTAAATTTAGGGTCTGGCCTCCACACTCACCCCTACAGCTAGCCTTTACCCACCTTTAAGGGCTTCTCCCAAAACAAAGGTGTGTCCATTATAAACATAAGATAAATAGTCCAAGCAAATATGGGTTGATCTCACCTTATCTGTAGGTTCTTCCAAGTATGAGGCCTACTACTCCTTCAGAGCCTCAGGATCTAGTGAATTCTGTATGGGACTCTTGCTCCCTCCTTCTGGGCTATCAGTCCCTGGACAGTCTGTCCTCCAGGAGCTGTGCTTCCTTCAGCTCTCCCCTCCAGACTGCCACTGCCTTGGTATAACAGAGCCTTTATATAGACCTATGCTTCAAGTCTCTGGACTGGGTTAAAGGGCCAGTACCCATTTTCTCATTTTTCTTTGTGCAGGCACCATTTTGTGATTGCTTTGCCAGTTCAGACACCATTTTGTGACTGAGGGCGCATTCAGATGTGCGCTTAATTTGCACAGCAGCAGCGGCGGCATCGTGCGATTTAAAGCAACGCACACTTCCGGGTTGGTGTGAATGCACCAATTCAGTGTAATGCTTAGAGCAGCTTTTAAAACCGCACTCCGACAGTTCACATTACGCTGAATGGTGCGCACTAGGTGCATTCACACCAACCCGGAAGTGCGCGTTGCTTTAAATCGCATGATGCCGCTGCTGCTGCTGTGCGAATTAAGTGCACATCTGAATGCAGCCTAAGCCTTGCCACAATTCTCTTTAAAAGAGGACACGTATGAAAAATACATTCTGCAGGGCTGCACTGGAACCAATGCAGCCCTGTAACATGTATTTTTCATAAGTGTCCTCTTTTAAAGGGGAGGTATGGCCACCCTATTCAAAGGCATCTCTAAAGGGGAACAAAAATCATATCAGAAGGTCAGGTGGTGATGGAATTAAGCAGCTCAGCAGCATGGGATTTTTCAGTCATCCATGTTAGTCTAAACCTGTATTAATCATGTACACTGTGATCCCAGATTGATGATTATTCCGAATTGTAACTTTCAGTGTAAACAGGAACCAAGGATTAAGAATGCAGGATTTTAAAAATGGGTTCGTGTCTGTGTAAAAACAGCAGATGTCATTTTGACCAATGCCAGCAAAAGGGCAGCTGACAAAACATCAGAGTCCCCTTCTTCCACTAGTTCTGAATATGATGACTTCAGTTAGCCAAGGATCTAATACAACTAGGGAAAGGGAGCTTGGGGTCAAACTCAAGATTGTTTTTAAAGGTAAAACAATACCAATGTGAGTGTGGAGGCAAGAGTCAAATCTATGTCTTCAAAGAGTGAAATACATCAGCAGTAACCAGTGGAAACAGAAGCAGCTGTGGAAACGGATGGAATATAGGTATGTATCCTCAGCTCTCTCTAGCACATGAGGGATGAGATTAAAAAAACTACTTAAGGGATTTGAACACCCACTTTCCATGCAAATTAATGGGAATTAAACAAGACTGGAACAAACACTCCACATCCGCACTATTTGTTGGAGTAGCGCATCCTTTGATTTCAAGTGTGTTGGAGGGAACAGCTTTATTTCAGGCACACCGAGGGAAATGTGGAATTAAAGAAATTAAAAATTTGCATTTGAAAGAACAGAGGGCATTGAAATGGAGTTGGTTGACTCTCAAGGAATTTGAAGGAAGTACCATCTCTCCAGAGTCAAAAAAGCAAAGAAAACCATCAAGATGCATTATTCATAGTGCTCATTCATAGCAGAAAGAGCTGGAGCCCAGCCTTATGGTATCAACTGTAGAGAGGTAACTGGAAGAAGAGCCTCCTCCATCCCATGGAAGACAACTCACAAAGCCACTACTGCCACATGTACTTGCGAAAGAAATGTAAGGCTTGGCTGCCTGGGTTGTTTGGCCCAAGTTCTGGCCTTAGCTCCACCACTCTACCTCTGGCCCTGCTCGCGCCAACTTCTTTGTCCCTTTTTACATAGGTGGCACCCATGTGTGTACACCCAGATTTCTGGGTGTTCCTGCGTGGGTGCCACCTGTGTAAATCCCACAGGGGTGGGTTCGCTCCTGCGCACATGCATGCACACTGATCCCCACGCACGGAGGCACTGGCGAAAACGGAGGTGCTTCCATGTGGGGGGATGGGTGGGGTGGGGGTAGATGGGTGTGTGCCCGTCTACATCTTCCCCCTCACCGGCTCACACGGACACACACACGTGCCATGGCCCATGTAAAAGGGGCCTTTTTGAGTAGCAGAGCAAGCAGCTGCAGGTTGGTCTCTTCAGTGTAGCAAATGATACTGTGGGCCAAAGGACAGGTGCCACAGTGGATCCAGGCCAAGGTTGTGGGCTATATGTTTGGCATCCTGGCTTACACTAAGTGTGCTACTACTCGAACTCCAGTCATTTGACTCAGGGCAATAAAAGTCCACTTTTGACCAGAGGTACTTATTCAGAAATCATTCTTTTACAAAGCCACAGTCTGACATTGCAGTCCAACCTGGCACACTGGATCCAAAACCCAGGGGTGGATTGGCCATAGGCACCGGGAAGAATCCCAGGGGGCTGCTGCCTCCCATGGTGTTATGGGGCCAGTCCAAACCAAGTGGGGCTGGGCTGGTGCCCATGGAGCTGGGCTGAGCTGTGGACAAGCCCACGGACAGCTGCTGGCCAGCCCACAGAAAGTCTGGCAGACTATGGGGGGAGCTGAAGAGCCCCGCCCCCCAGGATTTTCCAGGGTGGCACACACACACACCCAGGCTGAGCCATCAGGGAGCCTTTCCCTTCCTCCTCCATTCCCCCAGCTGCATTGGGTGGGAGGGGCTGCCAGTTGCCTCCCTCCCACCCTTTCCAGCCTGGGAAATAAACCTGGGTGGCAGCGCCAGCAGCAGCTTCTTGCAGCGCCATTCTCTCTTCACCAGCTCTTCTGGCTGCTTCCAGCTTCCTGGTCCCTCCCAACAGGGTTTCCCAAAGCCACATCATCATCTGGCCACGACACTCTGGCAGGTCCTGTTGGGAGGGGCCAGGAAGCTGGAAGTTAGGGATGTGCGAACAGAATGCAGTTCAGATGTTTGGACGTTCGGTCGTTCAGTTCGAAACCCGAGTTCAGATTCGGTTGTTCGGTTTGGCCGAACTTGGCTGAACATTCGAAAATAGCACTATCGATACCGATACTGAATTTGAAATTTTTTTCAGTATCAGTATAATTTGCCCTGAAACAACCCCTGGTCTCCACCCCTTGTGCTAGGAAGTCTGCTTCTCAGCTGCCTCCCCCTTCCAGTCACATTTTTCCCACCCCCGAACTCATCCGAACTCACCCGAACATGACCAAACTGTTCAGCTATTTTTGAGTTCGGTTCGGACGTTTGGTTCGGACGTCTGAACAGACTGAGTTTGGTCCAAACTCCGAACATCTGAACCTTGTTCGCACATCCCTACTGGGAGTGGCCAGAAGGAGCATGCTGGGTGAAGAGAGAGTGGCACTGCATGAAGCTGCTGCCAGCAGCAGCACTATGTGCAATGCCTGGCCAGGCCCACTGCCAAGTCTGGAGCCTGGTGGGAGATGGACCCCCATGCCTTGAGTAAGTGCTGTCTGTTTGCAGTCTGGGGATTTTGGTGGAAGGAGCTTGGGGCCAGGCCTGGGGCAGGGGCAACTGTGCTGGGGGAGGGTGGGGAGGGGAAGGGCTAGCACAGATGCCCCTTCCCCCCAAACCTTCCCCCCCAGCCCAGATGTTGGGGGGAGGGTTTTGGGGAGCAAGGGGCAGCTGTGCTGGGGGAGGGTTTGGGGGGGGAAGGGGCTCCTGGGAGTATGTGGGGCTCTCGCTTGGCTTTTTTTCTTTTTTTAAAAAGAGATTTGGGTTGCCTAGTTTGATCATGCAAAAGTGTGCAACTTTGGAATTGACTCCCTCTACTGTGGAGTTGGCTCTGCCTACTCTGGGGTTGGCTCTGCCTACACAGGCCACTTTCAAAATATTTTCCAGGACAACTTTAAGTTCCCAATCCACCACTGCCAAAACCTCAGCAGCATCACAAGAAGCTAGGAGCAGAGTTCAGAGTTAAAACTGCAGCTATGAATGCTATCCAATGCCCATAACTAAAGCAGAGGGAATAACTGATAAAGAATAATTCATTCAGTACATTTCACCTTGTGTCTGGGAACACAGCACAGTTTTCTTGAATTATGTGTGATTAGACATCTTGGTCACATGGTATTGCTCCTGTACCCTGATTGTATGTGAATATACCCTTTATCAAATGTTCACTGCAAAGTCTCACGATAACAAATGGCAAACTTACTTCCTCTGTGTGTGTAGCATTTTAAGAAATAAGACAAGGAAAGCAAACAAGCAAAGTGAATCAGGTGAAAAACTGGAACAAATATTCAGAGATTCTGCTAATTAAGACTATCACAGTTGGAGAATAATTTAAATTAACAGGTCTGTAAATAATTAGTTTTCTGCTCCTTGGTTATACACATAGCTAAGGCATTAATTTTTCCTTGTCACACTGGTCACGGCAAAGTGCTGCTTGGCTAGATTTTCCTTGGATGGTTAAACTGGACATGGACTACAGAAAAGGTAAAGCAGTGGGTGAGAATATTGACACCTAGGGAAGGAATCGCTGGGGACATAAAACTCACCTGTCAGGAAATGTTTAGAGGTATGGAGACATGGCAACCTTAGATTCTCTCCTCTGGTAGAAACTCCTTTCCTGGCCAATAAAATGCCTGCCCAATAAGCTGGTGATGAACCCCTGTGCCCTGGCAGGTGATGGTAATTGCTGGGATGGAAATTCTGATTAACGTTCCCTGGGTAAAAACAGATGTGATGCTGACCCACTGTGGCCTAGGACTCAGCATACGTCTGCTTCTCTGCTGGCCCGCAACTGTTCTGGGATGGGTAGGCAGCTGGACCAGAATGTATCCCTGGGTGATCCTGTGCTCCCATCCCAGGCTAAGGGCTGCCCAGAAGGGCCAATGCAGGTCACAACAGGCCAACACGTCTGTCTGGCCCTGCTGCCATGGCTGCTTGTCATGGTGGAGGGCAGGGTGTTGAGAGCAGGGCGGTGGAGGGATTGGCTGCCCACACGCCTCTTGTGCCCCACGCACACACCTGGGCGTGCGGACAGCAGGGTGGCTCTCTGGCTTTAAGACACGTTTGGTGGGTACCCCTCCCTGACCCAGAGAGCGACAGTCAATATTTCCTGCCCCGGGCCAGAGAGCCACCATGCGCACCCTTGCACAAGTTCACTGCAACACTGAGCAAACTACCAAATGCTCCCTAGAAGCGGGAAGGAAGGCAACTTTTCTCCATTCAAACAGCCCAGAAGAAATTTCCAGAGCTCCACCTATGCACTTATTCTTTCAGTCTAAAATGTTCTGGGCTATCACTAAAGTAATTTTGCAATCTCACCAGAAGCTTTAAGTTCCTAATTGACAGATCTTATTTCATATAAACAGCATGAATTATTCCTTTGTTGTGCGCTTCCTTTTAGCAATTTACATAACATGCTTAAAGGTCAATACAATTTTCAACAAATTGGGATAGACGTCAGCTAAGCATAAGGGGCAAAATGGATGATATAGCTACAGCAATAACACACACACTAAGGCTATATTCATTGCTTCTGAAATAGCATTTATGGATCTTAACTTGCAGATAATAATATTAGCCTTTGTATATTCGGATGATAGAGACATTCCCTCCTCTAAGGGCCCATTCTCACAATACATTTTGGGAGTAAGTAGCTCCTAACTCACTATAACCTACCATGTGTTCTCATAAGCACCTCCCCTTTATCCTCACTTTACTTCTTGAAACAAGCAGGGTTAAAGGAGTCGGGAAGGAGAAACTCCCTCATCTGTACTGGAGATCTTGTACAGGACAGCCCTCTCCACTGCAGTAGGCTCCAAAGTCAAGTAGAGACCTCCAGCCAGGACTGTGAGCAAAGGCAGCTCATGCATGCTATCCTGGCACTCATCCTGCCAGGGGTGGCTTGGGAAATCAAAGTGGCCCGGGAAAATATAGTCTTAGTGGCCCTGTGCCAGCGGCAAAGCCGCCGGCGGGCCGGAAATGGGCCAAGGGGGCGTGGCTTGGGGGCG
>QEPC01011255.1:8365794-8425071 GCA_003113815.1 Sphenodon punctatus | reverse complement strand
GCCCATCAACAGACGAGCCAGTAGATTCCACCGGGGAATTGGGGAGGGGGCGGGGCTACGCGGCACAACATGCGGCCGCACAGCCCTGTCCCCCATGCTTCCAAGGCCACCCGTCCTCCGGGAGATGGGCGGGCGCCGCGGCCAATGTGGCCGCGGCACCCGCCTGCCTGCACCCCGGGGTAGTGACCATGGCCCGAAATCGGCAGCGAGCATGGCCACCGATTCCAGGCCGTGGTCAGGGGCCAGACGAGATGTTACCACCCTCAACCATGGTGAATTCTGCCATTGTTGAGCGTGGTAACGTCACGTCTGTTGGGGGCACAAAGTGATTCCGTCTGGGTGCTCACCCCCAGCGGGAATCACTTTGACCACGCTTTCAGAGATGGTCCCTAGACCATCCTCGAAAGCATGGTTATTTTGATCCCTGCCGGTGGTTCACTGTGGTGAACATCTGGCGGGGATCAAACAGACATTATGGGACCATTCCCCACCACAGGGGATTGTCTGTGGTTGAGCGTGATCTCATAACGTCTGAAAATACCCTGGATCACTGGACCCCATGCACATCAGACTGAGCTTGGTAAGTTAAAAATGTACAATCTTTTACCAGGACCTAACCAAAAAAAAGTAAGAAGATGGTAGTGGTTTTCTTAAAATAGTATTTTCTATTTACTCCTGAACCTCCAGTTCACCAGTGCCAAAACTACTTCTTGTGTCCAGGTGGCCATGGAGGCAATCTTCATAGGCAGTGCAGTATTACATCATGCACAAGTAGCAATGAATTGCTAGAGACTCATTCTTCCAGACTGGGAATCTTGCTGTCTGGCATACAGTGAATGGCTCTTTAGCTGCTTACATACCTACAAATCTACTCGGGTGGCTATCTACCTGGCATAAACATTTGTCAATTGTCAGTGATGACTTCATGTATGGGTGAGAAGTACACAAATAAAGTGTCACAAATCATTGTGCTTCTGTCTTCAGTTGCAAGAATTCAGAGACAAGAATTCTCTTTCTCTAGCACTAATCTAGTCAATAGGGTTTTAGACATGGACCTGCGAGAACAGGGTTCAAATCCTATCTTTGCTATGAATTCACTGGTCGGGCTTGACTCTGAGCCTCAGTTTCCATCTGTAAAATGGGAATAATAATGATGACCTCATAATCTTGTTTTGAAGGTAAACTCATAATGTTGTTGTGAAGGTGAACTAGATAAGGATTGTAAGGCTCTTTAAACATTCTGAGTGCTATAAATAAATAAATAAAAAAAAAAATAAAAAAAAAAAAATAATATATTTTAAGAAGCAAACTAAATGAACATACTGTATGTGGTGGTTTGGGTATAACAAATCCCACAACATCTGTAAAGACTGGGCTAGATGGACCCTTTAGGACCCTTCCAGCTCTATATGATTCTTTAAGTTACCCAGCTTTAACCTAGCTTCACCTGTGATCCGTTAATGTCACCTGCCTGGTGCAGAAAACAAAGATGCATAGTGCCTAAATATATGTTTTAGAATTTGCAAAACCCAGGGCAAAGGAAAATGTGGGTTTCCTGGTGGTCCTTGCCCCCTTCAGGGGCAATCTGCATGGGGATCTAGAGGTGGCTATGTTTGGGCCCTGCTAGGAGCGAATGGGTGCTCTGCACCCTTCCCTGGTGAAACTGGGGGCCACTGTGGGCCCCCTGAAAGTACTAGTAGAGAAAATAGCAGAGCCCAGGGCAGTGGGCCCAGGTTGTCCTGTGGTGAGGCCAACCTAGCCCTGTATGTTTTGATACCACAAGAACAGGTTGCACTGACTAGAAAAAGTGCAGAATGTCTAAACTTTTAGCCCATCACACAAATAATGCAAGATCTACACAAGGGCTCAGTAAGAAAGCCAGCCCTTTGCAAACTTACAAAAGCATCAGGAGCCCAGCTCATGAATCTGCCTAGTGAAGACTGATGGAGATAGTTTGTGCCAGGATAAAAATTAAGGAAATTCAACAAGAATTGCAGCAGAGTTTTTCAATGAGTGGAGAGTTTGTAAAATGCAGAGCCAGAAGGGCAGGCAGCAGTGCAAGACAATGGAGCAATAGTATCCAGAAAGTGGTAGGGTATAAGGACAAATGAATTTAACATGATTAATGGCATGATCTGTACATTTTGACCCACTGCTACAGAAATCTATTTACCACTATTTCAATGACAAATTTCTCCTTCTAGAAGGGCTGCAGGTCACAAGAAGTTATTGCCTGCTGTCTGTTGGTACTATTCCATATGCATTTCTGAATGTCAGGCTCATAACCAATTGCTTTTCTCATCCCTACAGAGTAACAGAACACATTTTTATAAAATCTATGAACACCGGAGTGTAGTGGCTCATTTCACCATTAAGCATCCCGGAGTGCATTCATATTAGTACCAAAACAATCCATGATTAATGTTATGAATACCAAAGGAATTCATAATGATTTCCCATTTATTGTAAAGCACTTCTGTAATTAACTTCTACAGAATGTTTGTGTTATAAAATTAAACATTGGAAGCTAATGATCATTTAAGGTGGAATTGGGAAAACACAGGGAAAATTGTTTTTTTAGTTTTACTGGACTATGAGAGATATGAATTCAGTAGTGATGGGACACTCGGGAGAATACCGGATACTGGATTTACAGGTATCGGATCTCCCCAGTATGGATTTACCAGTATTGGCATACTGGATTTTTAACATTGGCCACTTTACCGTTTTTTTACATTGCGGCCATTGACTTCAATGGCCGCAATGTAAAAAAACCGGTAAAGCCACCAATGTTAAAAATCCGGTATGCTGATACAGGTAAATATCGGATTAATCTGATACACCTGATTATCGGGTGTATCGAATTTATCCGATACCGATATTCCCACCCCTAGAATTCAGTAATGATTTTTTCAGAGTGAAGTAGTGAAATGGAACATATTAATAAATGTGGGAACAGGCTGTAAGTACATGTACACAATGAGAATTTTAGAATGATCATGTCCTGTCACCAGATTTTACTGTGTCTATGCTTTAGGGAAAGTAACATGGTGAAGGACTGCTTGAGATAATGTCAATACAAAAATGAGAAAGAAAACTGAGGGGGGGGGGGTTTTAACATGGTCTGAGAAAGCAAGGTCTATGGTGTTTTTCTATAGTACGCGCGTGCTTTAATCTGCAACATGGGTCTTCCTGTAAAACAAAGGCAAACCTCTCAGTCAACTGGTACACCTGTTGACCTGAAGAAACAAAAGCAATGATGGGAAATACTCAGCAAAAATTCCTAATTCAGTCAAGGCGAAAAAGCAATCTTGCTATTGATTTTTGAGGAGTATCCCTAACATCCCTGAACAATCTTTACAAGTAGGCTCCTATTTCCAGCAGGTACTACCATTAATATTACTGTTTTGTTTTAGCTATGTATCAGTTTAGTAGCTGGTTAATGGCTGGCTCCTTGTATAGCATATGCCGTTACAACTATTTCAGTGGCAAGTAATAAATACTTAGGGTGCAAATCATCCATTAAAGTCAATGACTGAGCTCCAATTGATTTTTAATGTTGGATGATTGCAACCTCAGACTCTGTAAACTGCTGCTGTTCTCCAGATTCTTTCCAATGTGAGCAACACTGATCATGTGGTACTTCTCTAGTCATTATCACAACTTTTGGAAATAAAACAGTTCCCCATAGGCTTTCATAGTATTTCAATATTCTTAAGGTCAATAGTAGAATCCAGTCCACACCCCATCCCATAAGCTCCTGTTTATGGGTTCCACCCTCTGTCCCCACTCCTCTTAGACCAGGTTTTACCTCTTGAAAGATTGTGAATGTTTTCAGCTCCCATGTTTTCAGCTCTCATGGGACCTGACAGAGGTAACTGGCACCTAACCAAATCAGAAACTCCCCTGGCTCTCAACTCCTTCTGTGTGTTTTTTAATAGTAAGGATCTTATTTCTTTCATGCCATTAACCTTCCTATAGTATAAATCTTTAGGCATATTATATAAATTATGTTTGATTTTTTAAAAAAAAAAACTTAAATGAGCAAGATATTTAAAACAGCAGTTCCACCATGCAAACTAGAATGGATTATCTGACCTTATAGACTAGCTATAGAAAAGCTGCATCATTCAGTGCACCCAGGACAACCTGTTAGAGAACCTGATATACAGGTAGTGGAATAAAACAAGTTGCTATATAGGTACGCTGTAGAAACTGATGTACTTGCCTAAGACTTGTACATTACTATCCAAAGCTATCCACAAATGAAATGTCATTGCAGCGACTTATTCTCTTTATTGCTTTATTCATCACCTCTGCAGCAGTAATTCCCACCTTGGCTAGAAACACATTATAAAGTAACCTATCACACTGAACCCCTAACATCAGCAGCAAAATAGTTCTGTTTTGTTTCACCAAAATTATGGGTGTTAAACGATCCTTTTTATATCTTTTTCTTCAGCAGCTGTAGAGTACCTGCGAAGTCTTTTGTTTCTTGTGCTATATAAAATGATTAACATGCTTGCTGTACTATAAAGAATCCTATTGAAAACTATCAACTGCACAGACACTACACTTGGTTACTTACAGTGCAGTCACTTGTAGCCTTAAATTTGCTGAAATGTAATCCTAGTTATATTGTACAGAAACCAGTGCTGCCAGGATGGGATCTAAGGGGGAGTTTCAGTTAACATCAGTCAAAAGAGATTTACTATTAAAGTCCATGGGTTTAACGTGAAACTATTATCTGCAAATTTTAATCTTCCTCTGTAGACTGAAGAATTGACAAAAGGTTGCAAAGACTGAAACATATCAAAAATTAAATTGATCCCTTTTTAACAGGATAATATAATAGCATAATATAAGGACAGATTCAGGAGCTTGTCTTCAGCAGAATGAAAGGTACTGCCATACGCCTATTTCAGTAAAGATTAGCTGATTGGAAGAAAGTAAATATTATACTGTACCTAGCTTCAAATTTATTATGTATGATCAGACACATGTTTACATGGTGTATTACTGCAAACCAGAAACCTGTTGTTCATTTTTAATATGAGAAGGGCGAAAGCCTTTTCCAAAAAAAGAAGCCATGTGTAAGTAATTCATGCATTATGTCATGATTTACAAGCCTGGTAAAGCATTGTCACAATTACCAAGGCCTTGAACAAGCCACCTAAAACTGCTTTGTCTATTAAATTAAACAAAGGAAATAATTAGTTACATGCAATATGCAGATCTCAGATTTTTCAACTTAGCAAAGTGCCTCAGAACAATCTCTATACTTTTTGTCCACGTTCACTGCTGTCTACATGATGTATCAGCTCCTTGGCTCCAGAGATATACTAATGCGTATTTGTGATGGTTGCTTCATTGAAAGCCAAACTTCTACACTTCCATGGAAACAAAGCAACATGCTTTTAATTCACTACAGATCTGGCTTCTTGACAATCGTTTGCATCTGAATAAACTGAGAAACAAATTAGTCATGTACAGTGCTTTAGCAGTGGAAATACTTGGTCTAAAGCCGAATGGCATTAATAATGCATTGCACCAGTTATACAAGTGAGTAAGTGGAGAGAATCCTGATGTTGGACTGGATCTGCAATTTAAATTTAGAAATAATATTTAGTTAAAACATTTACTGTAGAACATCTCAGCAAATTCACAAAATGTATACTACGGGAGGACATGTTCTGAATTTGAGAATGCCTCAGGACATAACTTTTCTGAAACAATAAACCACATTAATCTCTGGAATAGATTTAAAGTCAACAGCACAAACTGTCCTCCTTTAAAGTTAATAGATTTACTGTTGATTCACACTGATGTAACAGCAACCTTTGGCTCATTGACTCAAACAATATTTACCATCTATGCATTTGATTGGATGATTGGGTAGGCAAGAATATGAATATAAATTGGAGGTGGAGAACAATACCAATTAAATTTATGCTAACCCAGTATTCTTGAACAAATTTATTTGAGTTATTAATTTTATGTCTGCCTTCATTATACATGCTATTACAATTTGATATGATGTTTACTTCACTTTAATTCTACAATGGGATCTACTTAAGTCAAACCTGCATTAGTCAAAATTCTGGTTAAATTGAACAAATACATGAGTTCCAGTCTAATAAATGCATTGCTCCTTGTACTGGGTAAGTTGAATTCTGAAGCCTGATAACTCAAGTTTCTTTCTGTCTGTCTGTCTGTCTTGCATTTATATCTTACAGTCCAATGAACATCTGCATGAAGCTGTTGCAATGAGGATTTTAAGCTTTTCTCCCCTAACAAAAATTAAGCCTAGGCTGCAAAATCCTGCCCTGACATGTGCGAGAGAAGCCACGGCAGATCCCCATTCATACCGGATCTTTTCCCGGCCGCCGACTGCTCTGTGCTGCCGCGCCTCCCTCACCCCTCCCGCTGCTGCCACCACTGCCACAGGTGAGAATGCAGCTATCAACCTTTCAGCCTTCTTAGAAGTTTCTTTTAATCTTAAAAAATTCTAAAATGGCTGATAAACTTTGTACAATTTGTAAATTATTTCAAAAAGTACAATTAGACATTCATGTTTAATTTCAGATACAATAAAATCTACCTCCCACCCCCCCGCCAGTCACCATTGTCATATTCCTCCAGTGCTGGATGTGTGGTATGGCTCTGTCTGCGGCCTTGGTGAGATCATCTGTGGTACAAGGTTGCCCTGGAGGGAAGCCAACAGATCAATAGATGTTTTCACTAACATGCTTTAATGACAGAGTCCTCTTGTGGATAGAAGAATTTTGTGCATTTGCAAGTGATTTTTAAAAATCTAGAAAATGCATCACAAGAATGTACTTCTCCAATTCCTTTTGGCTAGTAGTGGCATGTCAGTTATTTGTGACAATACCTCATAATGTAGCAATAAATGATCTGTTACATGTTGTGAAAATGATGCCTTGGTAATGAGTCTTCTCTTCAAACTCTGCTGTTACATTGCTGGAGAAGTGGGGAATATCCATCAGCTCTTCTGTGAGTTGTATGTGGGTCTAACAGAGATCTGTTATAAAAGTTCACCACCTATATCTGAAAGTCATATGCCATTGTCAGCTAAATGACTCCATCCTTGTTTTCCTCACATACTCTTGCTTGATATCTGTGATGGTCTCAGCCACCCTGGATTTCTATCCAAAAATCAATACTAGATTTCCACACTCCAGTTCACAGACTCTTTTTGTCCTAGGTGCTCAAAAGTAAAACAAGTATTATAAAACTTATGTAAAGAAAGTGGTACAACAGTTCCACATAGATCTGAAGACCTCCTGATAATTAAGCTTGCAAATAACTGACTTTCACTATTAAATGAACGACATTCGGGAGGGCATTCTCAGTGGCCGCACCACAGGCTGTGAAACTCCCTCCCGGTGGAGATTCGCCTTTCTCTGGATCTCCCCTCCTTCTGCAGACAATGCAAGACCTGACTGTTTCACCACGCGTTTGGTGAGGGAGACAGGTAGTGGTGGGTGTGTGTCTTTTTCTGGGGGTGGGGTAGTGGGTTTTAGTCAGACCTCGTTTGATGATTTTTTTTAAAAAAATAATTATATTGTATTTTGTATTTTTATATTATGTTTTTATTGTCTTTTGTATGCCACCCCGAGCTGCCATTTGGCAGGAGGGGGCGAGTTATACATTTTGAATAAACTAAACTAAATAAAAGGTTTGACTGTCCTTTATAGAATCTGATTGGGCAGCAAATGAACAACTCATGGATAACTTTGCCCTATATAATTACATTCTATTCCATCACAGGCATATCCTCCCACTCTTTCAAGATGCCTTATTACAGTCCACCAGTTCCATTCCTTATCATTTCCACAGTGAACAGTTCATTCTTCACTTCACTTAGAATTGGCATCTAGCCAAAATGACATATTGTAGAGCATATGTAATACATATCTTGCTGCCCTAATTTGTTTTCTTCTTCCTTGCATTCCCCATCCAAAGCTGCCAACCACATACCCTGGGTGGCAGATGGAGGAATGTCCACATTCATTATTGAGTGCTGTCCACGTAAGGAGTTCTGAACCGAAGGCTCTCTAGGGACCTCGTAAACTCCATAATGTAAAACAAAAATTACTTTGGAAGCAAGCACCAGGAATACTATCTGAATGCAATTGGCCCAAACAAGAAATCAACATCATGTGAAGAATAATGATGATCATTGGACAAACCTGTGTGGAAGTCCATGTCATGGGAAGTTCCCTGTTCAAGAATAGGTTAATAATGAGAGTTGTATTTTGAAATGTAAAACTATAAATAAAGCTACTAACATTACTCTGTTAATTAAAGAAATGACTAAATACTAGCTGCATTTGGAATGAATGAGTGTAGATCAGCAGGCTCACATAAAATACAGTAGAGAGGAAAAAAACATCATCTCTTTCTGGAACTTGGATGATAGACATAAAAGCTGGAATAGCAAACCTGATGCCGAATGAAGCACAGCAGGTAATAAATGAGTGGGAATCAGTCGGTGAAAGAATAATTAGAACTTGTAGATTCTTAAAATTAACCATCATACAGTGTTAGACACCAACCAACAAAAATCCAGGGGAGAAAAAAAATGTTTTTTATAACTTGTTACAAGATGTGCTAACCAGTATGATGCCACAACATGGCATTATACTGGTTCTGCTAATTTTAATACCGAGGCTACGTCCCAACAAACAGAGGTAAACTGAAGCAATTACTTTTAATTACTCCACTACAGTAGTACTTAGACAAACAGCTCTAGAAAGCTGGGAATGATCATTGAACCATTCATTGCCACCATCAGTCTGATAAGCATTCACACAAACAAGCCTCAAAATACAAACTGAAGGGGAGTATGTACTCCTTCAAGGGTACATACTTCTTTGTCTACTCTTGAATAATGTTGGTTTAGCGCATCAAGTCTCTTCGTGTGAACAGTTCAGGAGCAAAATTGAAGTAAGGCTACACTGAATTAACAGTTTGTGGGAACATGACCTGAGACAGATAAAAATAGTGATGGATTAGACAAAGTCACTGGCAAATGGAGCAGAGGTTTAGCTTTGGACATGCACCAAAATGTGAACAATTAGTAGAATCTTGTAGTTTGAGCAATTTAGTGATAGGGCAACAATATTCCCTCGCAAATAAATTCATGAAGTCTTGGAAATCTCCTTTATTGTACTACAAGGAACCTGATACATCACTTTTATGATTTACAAAGCTCATTTACCAGATGACATGGGAGCTGGAAGTGATCAGAACATTTATATTGCTATTTTAAGAACAAGGTCTTTTTTACACGGACAGTGCAGCAGCACCGATGGATGGAGATGGGTGAGGATGGGTGTGGATGGGTGGGTGAGCACACCCAGCGAACACCTGGAGGGGCTGAGCAGGGAGACATTTACACGGACAGCGCCACGGGGGGTTGTGGGAAGGAAAGGGGAGGGGCCCGCAAACACCCAGCGCCCAAACACCCATCCTGGGAAACACCTGGCAAACACCTGTGCAAGTACATGGACAGCCAGGATCGGGAACGGAGGGGAAGCCCCGCCCAGCACAGCGACGCGATGGTGCAACATGACTGACTGAGGGCAAATGAAGCTGCACAATGTGGCCACGCCCCCCAGCCTCCAGGACCCATGCAGGCAGGGCAGGAGGGAGAGGGGAGGATGACAGCAGCTACAAAGGAGCCGGCTCCATGCAGCCCCGGCACAGAGCCCAGACCTCCCAGCACCAGACCTCCCCTCCCCAACACACACCCACAGCAGAGCCGCACACACAGAGCAGGCAGCAGAAGCACACAGGGAAGGGCCCATGGCCCATGGGGGCCAAAGAAAGGGCAGGAGGGACCCACACAACACAGGCAACACCCCCCCACACACACCCAGAGGCACCCGCACAAGGGGAGAGGTCACAGCAAAGGACAACACCGACACACCAGGAAAGGAACACACAAGCCTTTATTAAAAGACGGGGAAACAGCAACAGGGGGCAACAACAAACAACAGGGCTGGGAGGGGGATGGGGCAACAGAAGGGTGGGGAACAGCATCAGCAGAGGCAGGCCCTGGACAGACACCCCCCCTCAATAAGGCCAGCGACCCCACACCCAGCACCAGCGCTCGGCCTGCGCGTGTTCCAGCCAGTGCAGCTGCTCCAGGACGAACAGGAGGAGCTCCAGCAACTCCCCCTGCTCCCGGGTCCGCTCCATGATCATGGCTTGCACTGAAGGGGACAGAGGGAGAGGGGACAGCCATCAGAGCAGGTCGCGTGCACCAAGGAACAGAACCCCCCATGGAGGGACACAGGCACAGGGCACAGCAACGTGGCAGCACACTCACAGATGCCGTCGAACAGCCGCCCCGCCATCTGCATGTCCCAGGCCACCTGCTACAGCTGCAGGACCATAGCCCCCAGGCACAGGATTGCCGGCAGCATGACAACAGTAGCTGCAGGAGAGACGGGACAGGGCAATGGGGAACACCTGCACCAATGGGCCCCGGGGGGGGGGCAGGGGCAGCAACACCACGAGGAGCACACCTCCCACACACAGGGTGCCACCACCCAGTGGACAACCTGGACCCCTGCACCAAGGGGGATCAGAGGAGCCAAAGCCCGGGGACAGCACAACCTCTACTCACGCTCAGCCACACAGCACCCACGCTCAGCCCGTCCATCACCACCACCACAGATGGACCACACCAACAGGGGGTGACAGCAGAGGGAAGTGGAGGGGAGGGGCACAGCCACACCAATGCACAGGTGAGGCCAGGGGGTGCCTGGACGACCGACCACTGCCTATACCACCCCAGGAGCAACCCCAGGCAGCAGCACCCAGCAGGGAGGCAGTCAGGGGAACACACACCTCACAGCCAGTGTCCAACCCACAGGCCCAGAGGCCCCAAGGATACACCAAGCACACCCCCTGCACACAACCACACAGATGGGGGAGGGAGGGCTGCCAAAGGGGAAGGGGCACCCAGCCGCCACAGCAGCAACAGAAGTAAGGCAGAACAGGACATCACAGAACAGCAGTCCTTTATTGGTGCTGGGGAAAGCAGACCCCCAAGCACAGAGAGGCAGAGCAGGGGGGTGCTGGGGCACCCGCAGCTGGGCACAAGAGGCACAACAAGAGGGCACAGAAGTGCCTACGCAGGGTGGGTGAGGGCACCAGGGCAGCCCCAACGGGAAGGGGCAGTGGTCACACAGAGGGGGCAATGGGGTCCAGGGACTCCAGGCGGCAGCCAACAGCGAAGCATAAGACAGCGCACAGCCCACTCAGAACCATGACGGATGGGGTGGGGGCCATGCACCGTCCCGGGCACCAGGGTGGCAGCGAGCGGGTGGTGGCAAGGGACTGCTCATGGACGGTCTGGTGAGCGCTCCCAGGGTGGTGACCCCGGTGCAAGACCCTCTCAGGTGAACAGGCCCCTTCGGAAGCCTCGGGTGCACATATGAGCTTCCACCAGGTAGCGTGGAAGGAGAGGATCTGCACCTGTGGCTGAAGCCTTTACAGCTGGAAGGTCCCTCACCAATCAAAGGGCAGCGAGCTCTGTAGCGGTGGGGTCCCCGGTCTGGACCGGGCCACTAACCTTGGGGGACAGCAAGCCCAGGTCCCACAGGAGGGCCCCCGTGTCCAAGGGTGCTCGCGGGATGCCGCACGCATGCAGGAGGTTGCCTGTGTACTGGGCAGCAATGGGGGGTGGGGCAGACACCAAGGCGAGGCTGTAACCAGGTAGCTCCATCAGCAGGCGAGCCGCTGTGATCTCAGCAGTGGTCCACAGCACCACATGGCGGGTGGGTTCCCCCAAAAAGACTAGCACAAGGGGGCGAAGGCAATCTTGAGGGAACGGGCCTGGCATGCCGGGGCCCCGACCTGGTGACCCATCATCCACATGTACCGTGACAGGAGCCAGAAGCCATCCCCCGCTGACTGGGGGTTGCCCACCAACAGCTGAACATCAGGGCTCAGTCAGAGGGCCCCCAAAAGCATGTCCGCACAGGGAGACCACCCCGTCCTGACATCCCCAGCTGAGGGCCCTGCAGAAGGGCCGGCCGCAGCAGTGGAGCTCACTCCGAGGAAGCAACAGGCAGGAGCTGGAGGGATGCTGCAACTGGGACAAGCACACACTGAGCAGATACCCTCACCCACATACGTCCTTGCATTCCACAGATAGGCAGGCCCGCTGTAGACAGGGTGCCATAACCCACACACAAGACAGCAGGGATGCTGCACAGCTGCTGAGATAAGAAAGGGGGCCATGGCCAGGCACTGTGCCAGGGTGTGAAGCAGAGCCAGGCACTGCTGCAGCTTGCGAAGGCGGACCCAGGTTGGGGGCACGCCAGTGTGGTTGCCGAGGCAGGGTTACCCAGGGGTGCGTGTGGTTCCATCCCCCCTGGTGGGCATGCGGCCAGTCCACTCGCGGGGATGCTCAGTCAGACCCGGCACCCGCTTGCCGCCCCAGCACAACCCCATAGCTGCACTAACTGCTGCCCAGACCCCACCGTCCTACACAGTACATAAGGGGCACGCTTCGGCCGGTCGGGCATTGGGGCTATAGCACGGGACAGTGCAGCACACAGAGAATGACGATCCCAAGGCTGGGTGCACACGGAGGAGCTCCCGCAACACCAGGGGAGAGTGGGCCATGAGCACAGGCCGGACAGCGGAGTGCACCGCACTCATCGCACGTGACAGCGGTGTGTGGCAGGGAGTGGGAAGCAGCAGAACCATGCTACCTGGGGAAGAGGACCCACTGCCCAGGCCCATGCTGCTGCACCTCCTGGGCGTGGGCCTCCTGCTGTTGCGCATGCTGCTCCAGCAGATTACCCTGCTCCGCCTGCAGAGTCGGTGGTCCACCCTCCTGGGGGCACGGCGACGGAGGGCAGCAAACCTCAGGAGGGCAGTGCTCGTGCGATGGGCAAGGCAGACGTCTATCCGATGCCACGTCCTGCTGGGCTCCGCGGCATCCATGCACCGGTGCCCTGGGCCGAGCCAGTGCCCCCGCATCAACGTGCCCAGGGAGGGGCAGCCCGATGCAACTCTGAGGGGAGCAGGGATGGCATCTGCCACCCCATTGCTGCCCGGGCAGCCGACTGCTGCCAGCACCAGACCCATACCCATGTCTGTAGGCCTGGGACCCCCATCCACACTGCTGGGCCCTACCCGTTACCTGCAGCTGGTCCTCCATTCCATGTGTGGCATGCGTCCAGTGACCAGGTCCCATGGGTTGCCCGGTGGGGAGCGCCCCTCCCAGTGTTGCCGGTCGCGAGTTGCTCTGGCCCCGCACATGCCCGCCAGTCAGCACAAGCCGGGTCGAATGAGCAGGTCCAGTGCACACCGAATCCTGACACCTCAACTGCATGAGGCATTGCTGGTGTAGCCTCCAGCCCTGCCAGTGGGCCAGGGAGTTCACGGAGCCCCTGACCAGCCAGTGCCCCGCTGCACACCCCACAACTCAACACCCACCCACCACGTCCCCGGACAGAGGAAGCAACAGCAAGGAATAGGTACAACACCTTTATCGGGGGGGACATGTACAATGGACTGGGGCAGGAATCAACATCTTGGGCGGCCTCTCCCCCTCTTGACCGCACCACTGGGGCTCACTGAACAGCATGCCCTGGCCACAGCAGACCGCAGGACTTTCCGGGCAGATGGTCTGACCTCCGTGTCATCCACTGGCCACTCCACACCGGCCTCAGCTGTTGGTCCCTGCTTGGAGGAACAAGAATGGTTTAAGGGATCAACATGTGCACTCACCAATGTCCTTTGTCGGTGCACTGGTGCTTGGGTGCCCCACAGGGGTCCAGGGAGCCCCCTCCTCCCCACAGGAGCAAGGCATGTGCCGTAGGGCGCTCCCCACCTGTTCCCCCCTACGGCCCCCCTGCCAGTGGTCCTGTACCCCCCCCTTGTGCCTTCTGCCTGGGGCGCATCCACCCTCATACTGCCATGCCAGTACCCACGGAGGGCTCTGGCTCCCTCGCGACTGCTCCATGGGTGTTAGCGGGTGTCAGCGGGTGGGTCATGCATGTGCCCCCACCCAGTCATGGACTTTTACACAGACACTCTCCCACCCATCCAATGGGTGTTTCCAGGTGTTCATGGGTGGGTGGCATCCATGTAAAAGTGGCCCAAGTTTAAAAGGGTGAAGATCAAAAGACCATGTATCAATGGTTCTCATCTAAGAAGACCCAAACATCTTGAGTTAAAGAACAGATTCAGTGTCAAAGTGGAGTCAACCAGAGAAAACAAGGATTTTGATACCTGTGGGGAAACTTCAAACAGTGCTACCTAGAAAGTCAAAAACAGTCTTAAAAACAATAGAACATTGTCTCTTTCCTTCTCCTCATCTTCTAAATGCCTTCTCTCCCAACTCCCCCTTGGAGCAACATTTTTCCTTCCTACCAACCGCCACCTCCACATCTCTAGTCCCCAATCCTACTCCCTGCTTCCGCCACCACCCCTCTCCCAAAACCTAATCCCCATCCCCTGTCTCCCCCACCCCCTTCCATGTTAGCTGCCTTTCTGTTGTGCTCTCTGGAACTGCCGCTCTTTCATCCAGAAAGCACTGTTCATTCATACCACAACCTCTCTACCACTCCCTTCAGCTCCTTACCCTTACACAAACCTGGATTCCCCACTGTAACACTGCCACTCCTGCTGCCCTCTCCATGGGAAGCCTCTCCTTCACCCACACACCACCTTCTGAAGGCTGTGGTGGCGGTGTTGGCAGACGGGGCTGGTGGGTTTTGAGGCTGGAGGGGCAGTAAGGCCGGCGAGCCTAGGGGCGGAGCCAGGGCAACGGTAGGCAGAGCCAGGGCAATGGTAGGCGGCATAACCCAGCAGCGAGGAGTTCCCAGGGTTAACATACAAAACACAGTTTGCCTGCACATCAAGCTTAAAATAAATAATTTATAAACCCAAAACACAGGCGCTCATCCTTGTAAAGCACCCAAGTTACAGCCTGAGTCCAGTTGTTCATGATACTGAGGAGGACTGACAATGCCATGCATTCTATATAACCATGCAAGATTATCATTGGTTCCATTTAAAACCACAAATTGAAACCCACCAGTCACCATTTTAACACCAGATCAAGGATTGCAACAAAACACAGTTTGCATGTGGTTCTGTGTGGGTTTCTTTTGTTTTTTTAAAATTGTGATTCATGGGGCTTTAAAATTCCTCCCCAACACACACACACACACACACACACACACACAGCAGAGGGCAAGAATACTGCTTCAGAAAGAAGGAATTTGCTGCATGTGTGTTGGAGGGATTCCAACCCCTACTTCAGAAGTTCCTTCTGAAGCAGTATTCTTGCCTTCTGCTGCATGTGTGTGTGTGTGTGAGGGGGGAGGGGATTTTAAGGCCCATGAATCACCAGACTAACAGTTACATCTCAGGATTTCAAACCTCATTTTTATCACAACCATCACATGTCCAGCATTCTGAAAACATCTAAAATCACCAGACACAGTTACATCTCAGGATTTCAAAACCTCAATTGAATCACGGGGCATACTAATTCCCCCTCACACTCTGCTGCATGTGCGTTGGGGGGGGAATTAGTATTTAACACTCCACATCATCAACTGAACAAAACCCATATAAAAACCAGAAAACCATAAAGCAAACTATTCCCACAAGGCTGCAAAGATATCCACAGATCCCCCAAATGCAGCAGCAAAACAAACACTCCACATCAAGTGAACAAAAACCACATTCCAACTCCCACACCATGTGCCCCCCCACGTGCCCGTACTCGCCCCCCATGTGCCCCCTCACTCCCTCCTCCCACCATGTGCCCCCACTCACCCCCAGGTACCCCGCTCCCCATGTGCCCANGAGTCTTCCAGGGGGTCACACAAGAAGGGGCATTCTTGGTGGCTGCAGCACTCACCTCCCATGTGCCCCCTCGCTCCCTCCTCCCCCCGTGTGCCTGCACTTGCCCTCCATGTGCACCCCGCTCCCCCCTCCCCATGCACCCGCACTTGCCCCCACCATGTGCCCCCCCACCCCCACCCCGGGCTCCACAATTTATTCACCATGGTGGGGTCAGCTCCTCTCCTCAGTGCCACCGCTTCTTTGTCCAGGGAGGAAGGGACTCATGGAGGCTCAGAGCTGTGTGCGCATCAGCAGCTCCCAGCCCCCTGCACAGACTGGGACCCAGCCTGTGCAAGGGCCTGGGAACTGCTGATGCACGCACAGCTCTTAGTTCATACTGGGGGTACCTCTATTGGGCGCCCCATATGAACTTTCCCCCTGCCCGGCCCCTGCAATGAAAGAGTGCCCCCTGTGGCACTCTTTCATTGTAGGGTCCCTTTATGCGGAATGGACGGCGGTTCCAGCCGTCCACTCCGCATAAAGGGAGAACACTTCCCTTTTGACCCTGAAGGCTTCCTTAGGAAGCCTTCGGGGGGGGGGGGATTCATGCACAGAGCCATCTTGAAGAAATTTGTTTAGAGAGGCAGAAACCTTCAGAAGGTTTCTGCCTCTTTAAACAAGGTTCTTTGAGATGGCTCTGCACATTCACCATGACGCCGACGAGGCCGATTTTTTTTTTTTGCCCCTGCCGCCCTAGAGGACCCACCGCCACTGGGTGTTGGCCTGCTTCTTACCAAATCTTGCCAGTTCCAACCTCTAGGCACTCCTCACTCTCCCTTTGAGGCCCATTGCATTGACCTCTACTGATCCCTCCACCTCTGTGTTACTGTCATCTTCCGACCCCCCAGGCTCCCACTCCTCTTTTCTCTCTGACTTTGACACATGGCTTACTTTCTTCCTTTCCAATGACAATATTCCCACCCTTATTCTTGGGGAATTAAATATCCATGTGGACACCCCCTCTGACCCTGCTGCTTTCCGCTTCCTCTCATTGACCTCTTTTGACCTTGATGCACTAACTGGTCAACGCATCGTAATGGACCCTTCTTGACCTAGTTCTCTCTCAGTCCGGATCTCTCCTTTGACACCCTTCCCATTTCTGACCACCACCTTGTTTCATTCCACATCTCCCACTCTCCCCCCTCCACTTCCCCAACCTCTTGCTCTTTCTGTGACCTTAAATCTATTGACCATCTCAACTTTGCTTCCTCCCTCTCCCCCTTCTCTCATCTGTCTCCTCTACCACCTGCCCAGACTCTGTTGTCTCCACCTTCAACTCATCCCTTTCCTCCACCCTTGACTCCCTCACTCCTCTCTCATGCCGTCCTATCCATCGCATAAACCCCATCCTTGACTCACCACTACCATCAGCCCCCTCCGATCCTCCTTTCGAGCGCATCTCACATTCATCTCGTGAGTTTACCGACTTCCTCCATCTTAAGTTTGCTCTATCTGCATTTAGTGATGTCCTTTCCCTGGCCAAAGACCACTATTGCTTCACATTATTAAAATCTTACTTCTGCAACCCCTGACATCTCTTCTCAACATTTGCTTCCCTTCTGAAGCCTCCTTCTCTGCCCTGACCCCGCTGCACAGGTTCTTCTCTCCTTTTTCAACAACAAGATTGATAAACTCCACCTTGCTATTGCTTCTTAACCCTCTCCCTTCCCCATTTCTTTCTCTGCTATTCCCCTTCCTGCCTCTTTTCTCTTCTTTTCCCAAACTTCCCTTGATGAGATCATCTCCCTCTTCTCTTCATCCCCCCCATCTGCTCCCTTGACTCCATCCTCTCTTGCCTCCTAACTGTTATGGGGACGGGGGAGTCTGGGGAGATAGGGGGAGGCCAAAGGGTTCTACTGCTTGCAAGGCCCAAGTCACCACGCACTTGCCCGAGCTCTAGCCACAGGAGTCATCTATCTGGGACATATAGCCCATTAGGATAGCATGTGGACCCTATTGATCTCACAGAGATCGGGTCCCTATCAACATAGGGTGCTGAGAATTGCCAGGAGTCTTGGCCATCAGACACGCAACTACACCACGCAATACTCAACCAGGTGGGGGGCAGGGACAGGGGTGCATGGATAGTGCTAGGGAAATGGGGAAACAGGACCCAGGAATGGGGGTATGGAAGGGCAGTCACACCGGGATGGGGGAAGGGCAGAGTCCCGTGGAAGGTCTCTCGCACTCACTCGCTCCACACCCACTCTCTCACACACCAGACACAGGGAATAGGGGATAGGTCACAACACAGGATACACAAGTCACAAACACTACTTCAATAACAATTGCAATATAACACAAGCACAACACTTATCTCCTTGCACAGGCCGGTTTCTCCACCTCAATCACCAGTGCCGACTAGGCTCGGGACTACCGGAATTTCCGGTATCCAATAATGCCGGTACTGGGCGTACCGGCATTATCGGATTCAACCCGGTAATCCGGTCTGGTTCCGGATTCCGGGTACCGGATTTTTTTTTTTACATTGCGGCCATTTAAATGAATGGCCGCAATGTAAAAAAAACCCACCAAAAACCTCCCCGAGTCCAGGCTGCACAGGTGGAAGGGGGGACACCCCCCACCCACCCAGTCCAGCATGGATTTTTTTTTTTTAATTCCCCTCTGTTGACGGCAAGTTCAACCCAGAGCCCCCCCCCCGCACCAGCAGCCGTGGCATCCCAGCAGTATTAGACCTGATCCCTGGGGGGGGGGTTAACAACACACACACACACCCCAGGGATCACCCTACTACAAGTTCCCAAGATCCAGTACCTTCAGTTCAGTTCTGGGTGGCGGCAGCGGTGGCAGTCCGGCGGCCTCAGCGCCGGCTGTGGCTGCTGGCTTCAGATGCTGTAGGCCTTCCGGGGAACTTCCAGGTTTCCCCGGAAGGCCTACAGCGTCTGAAGCCGGCAGCCACAGCCGGCGCTGAGGCCGCCGGACCGCCGCCGCCGCCACCCGGAGCTGAACTGAAGGTACTGGATCCAGTGGGAACTTGTAGTAGGGTGATCCCTGGGGGGGGAGGGTGTTAACCCCCCCCCCCGGGATCAGGTCTAATACTTACCGGCTGCTGCTGGGACGCCGCGGCTGCTGGTGCTGGGGGGGGGCTCTGGGTTTATTTATTTTATTTATTTTATAGATTTCTATCCCGCCCCCTCCTGGGTTGAACTTGCCGGCAATGGAGGGATATTTTTTTTTTTTAATCCAGGCTGGGCAGGGTGGGAGGGGGGTGTCCCCCCTTCCACCCGCACAGCCTGGGAGGGGGAGGAGGGAGGAATTTTTTTTATTCCATTGATTTCAATGGGGACACAGTGCCCCATTGAAATCAATGGAATAAATCCGGTACCGGTATACCAGATTTAATCCAGGAATCCATTTTTTTGGACACTGGAATCCAGTAAATCCGGTATCCGGTAATTGCCCTGGGGTCCCACCTCTAGTGCCGACTGCTTCTCGGAGCTGGCGTTTATGCCCAAGGCCCTTCCCCCTCCATGCTCCCGCAAGCATGCGGAGTGGCACAGCGGGGGCATGACCATGCTCCCAATGTCGGCGGGTCCTGGGCCAGCATCTGGAGGTTCTCTTGCAGCCGGAGGGGCCTGTTACACTGGGGTATGTGCATCCTGCGCTGTTGTGGGGGGTGGATCCAGAGGCTCAGAGGCATCCAAGGGAAGGGGCTCGGGGGGCTGGTCAGGTCCTGGATGGCATGGGTCCCCCTGGTGGTGCCAGCGCTGGGGGGTGGAGTGACACTAACAGTGATTTCCCCCACCACTGCACATCATCAAATCTCTCCCTCTCTACTGGGTCATTTCCATTATTCAAACATGCCACTGTCACCCTGTCCTTAAGAAGGCCACTCTTGACCCCTCTGACCCTTCCAGATGTTACCCCATCTCACTCCTACCCTTCGCTTTCAAGTTCCTGGAGTGGGCTGTCCACATGTGCTGTCTTGATTTACGCTCTTCAAATTCCACCCTTGACCCCCTTCAATACGATTTCCACCCTCTCCACTTGACTGAGACTGCCCTCGCCAAAATCACCAATGACCTTCTCTTAGCCAAGTCTAAGGGCCTCTACTCCATTCTTGTGCTCCTTGATCTCTCTGCCACCTTTAACAGTGTCAACCATGACCTCTTCCTGGATTTGCTGCAGTCTCTTGGTTTCCAGAACTCTGTTCTCAACTGCTTCTTTTCGTATCTCTCAGACTTTTCCTTCAATGTTTCTCTTGCTGGTACCTCCTATACATCACTTCCCCTCTCTGTGGGAGTTCCCAAAGGCTCTGTCCTGGGCCCTCTTCTCTTCTCCCTTTACACTCTTTCGCTGGGTAAACTCATTGAATATCATGCCTTCCAGTATCATCTGTATGCTGGTGACACACAACTCTATCTCTCCACTCCCACACTGTCCCCCTCCATCGAACCTTGTATTGCTGACTGTCTCTCTCATATCTCTGCTTAGATGTCTTGCTGCCATCTCAAACTTAATATGGTCAATACCAAATTCCTCATCTTCCCCCTAAAACATTCCCCTCATACTTCCCTCTCAATTTCCACTGAGGGTGTCACCATCCAGCCTGTCCCCCAGGAGCATAACCTGGAATTCATCTTTGACTCCTCCCTCTCCTTTGCGCTTCAGATCCAGGCTGTTGCTAAATCCCATGGCTTCACTCTGTGTAATATTGCTAAAATCCAGTCCTGTCTTACTGTTTCCACAGCAAAAACTCTAGTCCATGCTCTAGTCATCTCTCACCATGACTACTGCAGCTTCCTCCTTACTGGTCTCCCTTGCTCTGATCTTGCCCCCATCATCTCCATTCAACACTCTGCTTCCAAAGTTATCCACCTTGCCCGTCACTTTGATGTTCAGCCCCTCCTCACCACCCTACACTGGCTCCCTCTACATGAACACATTCAGCATGAGTTCCTAGTCTTCACCTTCAGTCCTCTTCATGGAGTTGCTCCCCCATATCTCTTCGTGGTGCTCTTGTATCCCACCACACACATACTCAGGAGCTTCACTCCTCTGCCCTCACCTGCTTGCGACTCCCTTATTCCTCTAAATGCCTTTGCCCCCTTTCTCTTGCTTTTCTCCTTGCCTGAAACTGCCTCCCTGAATATGTTCATTCTGCTCCTTCCCAACTTTCAAATCCATCCTGAAAACCTACCTCTTCCATCAGGCTTTCCCTGGCTCACCATGAGTGAACTTATGTCATCTCCCCCCGCCCGCTCCCCACTCCCTCAGAATCACTTCCTTGTAACTAAGGGTGAAAACAGACATGACGCTAACCACCCTTTAACCACCCTTGGTAATCATTTATGCATGTTCCAGGGCTGCATAGGGCACCAATGCAGCCCTGAAACATGCATAAATAACCACCAAGGGTGGTTAAAGGGTGGTTAGCATCATGTCTGTTTTGACCCTAAGTTAAGCACATGCACCTGCATTTTCTCAATCTCATGAATGTATCCTTGTCTCTCCCAATGTTCACTTCTCCCTTGTTGCCCTCTCCCTTGTCTCTCTCAGATTGTAAGTGCCTTGGGGTAGAGACCTGTCTATACCTATTGATTGTATAGTGCCAGGTACACTGCTGGTAGGGATGTGCAAACACGGTTCGGATGTTTGGAGTTCGGCCTGAACTCAGTCTGTTCAGATGTCCAAACTGAACTTCTGAACCGAACTCGAAAACGGCCAAACAGTTTGGTCAGGTTTGGGTGAATTCGGATGAGTTCGGGGGTCAGGAAAAATGTGACTTTGGGTGAGAAAAACGTGACTGGAAGGGGGAGGCAGCTGAGGAGCAGACTTCCTGGCACCAGGGGTGGAGACCAGGGGTGGTCCCAGGGCCAAGTGCTACCAATACTGAAAAAATCTTCAAATTCAGTATCGATTTCGGTATCGATAGTGCTACACAGCAAACATCCCATGCATTTCACCATCCACAGAAAATCCTGATCACCTGGGTGGGTACACCAGAAATATTTCAGAACAGAGAGGCAAAACAACCATTTTCAAAAGCTGTACCATTGCTAATGGTTTTCTTCCCACTAGAGAAAACCCAACAAAATAGTATGTTCTAATACTCTTTTAAACTAATAAAAAAGACCATCTGAAAAATCTTAACATGGACTAATAGCAACGGGCTTTAAAGTTGAAAATTGATCTTATGTAATACTAAGCAAATTCAGAGTGATAAGAGTTTGCTTATAAAAACCTTGATTAAATGGGAAGATTTCATTTATGTAGGAAGTGTTATGTGCAATTTTACAATACCTGCATTTAGTTAAGATAACTAGAATGTTGTGTGGAGAGTTAGGCTGAGGGTAATTAATGCCAACCTTGGGGACATGACTCAGGAGTGTGGTAAGACCTCAAATAGGAGATCAAAGTCAAAAGGAAGATGAAATGGTCTATCCCAAACAGTGCTGTGAGGGAACTGGTGAGAGGCAACATACAGACCTAGTCAAAGGATCTGAAAGGCATTAGAATAAGAGCTATGAGATTTGTCGCATTCAGGGATAGACTGACAAGACTTCCTGTAAGAAAGAGTTTCCTCTGCGAAGTGCAGTGTAAAAATGTTTTTGAATCAGAGTTGGAAGGTACATCGGAGGTCATCTAGTCCAACCCCCTGCTCAATGCAGGAAATCCACAGCGACAGCATCCCTGACAGATGGCCATCTAGCTTCTATTTGAAAACCTCCAACGAAGGAGAGCCCCACCACCTCCCTAGGCAATTTGTTCCACTGTCAAACAGTTCTTATCATTAGGAATGTCTTCCTAATGTTTAACCAAAACCTACTTTCTTGTAAATTGAGCCCATTATTTCTAGTCCTGCCCTCAGTGGCAACAGAGAACAAGTCTTCTGTGTAACAGCCCTTCAGATATTTGAAGATCACTATCATGTCTCCTCTTAGTAAACTTTTCTCTAGACTAAACATACCCAGCTCCTTCAGGACTTGGTTTCCAGACTCCTGACCATCTTTTTCAAGCTCCTCTGAACCCGTTACAATTTGTCAATGTCCTTCTTAAAATGTGGTACCCAGAACTGAACACAGTGCCCCAGTGAGTACTGTACACAGATGAGGTCTGACCAGCACAGAATAGTGTGGAATTATTACTTCTTGTGACTTGGCTACTACGCTTCTGTTAATGCAGCCTGAGATTGCATTAGCCTTTTTAGCAGCTGCATCACCCTGCTGACTCCTGTTCAGTTTCTGCTCAACTACAGACTGAATCATTTTCACACGTACTGCTGCCAAGCCAGGTATCCCTCATCCTATACTTGTGCATTTGATTTTTCTTATCTAAATGCAGAACTTTACATTTAGCTCGATTGAATTTCATTTTGTTAGTTTTGGCCCAGTTTTCTATCCTGTTGAGATCATTTTGAATTTTACTTGTCTTCTAAGGTGTTAGCTATCCCTCCCAGTTTCGTGTCATCTGCAGATTTGATAAGCATCCTCTCTACTTCTTCATCCAAGTCATTAATAAAGATATTGAACAGTAAACAGGCCCAGCACAGAGCCCTGTGACACCCTTCTCGATACCTCCCTCCAGACTGATGAGGAGCCACTGATGATCACTCTTTAGTTACAGTTCGTCATCCAGGTGTAAATCTACCTGAATGGTAGTATCATCAAGCCCACATTTTACCAGCTTGTAAGCAAGGATACCATGGGGGACTTTGTCAAATGCTTTGCTGAAATCAAGATATATTCATGATTCACTAAACTAGTAACTCGATCAAAAAAGGAAATAAAATTAGTCTAGCATGACTTATTCTTGACAATTCATGCTGGCTTCTAGTAATCACAGCATTGCTTTCTAAATGCTTACAGATTGCTTTATAATCTGTTCTAGAATCCTTCCAGGTTCTGTTCCAGAATCTAGAATCTGTTCTAGAATCTTATACTTCAGTATGTCATGTTTTTCTTTGTGCTGGTGATCCACAAACTATTTACTCCAAGGAGTCCCATTACAAGGTGTAGGACTTCAATGGGACTCCTCTAAGGTAAGTGGTTTGTGGATGAGGATCATAGATTGTTTCTCCAGGCAAATAGAAACAAATTTGTACCCTCCCTCAATATATGCACACTGGTAGTATGCACTCCACTTTTCTTTATTTCCCATCAAAATATATTGTGCCCAGAGCAATACTTAAATCACAGCATGAACAATTGATTTGGTATTATAGCTTGGTATTTTCAGTGCTTTTACTTTATTGAATAAAGAGCTGATTGTGTCATTCTGTGCGCTGAAATCAGCAACTAGCCAGAACTCTGTTTCTGAGGGAGGTTTAAGTGTTTAAATTAATCTGTTTACACACTTACACACAGTCTTCTTATTAGATTATGGCATTTCATAGCATGCTCTCCATGGATTGAAGATATTCAAGCAGTTGCTAGACAAACACATGCCACTAGTTTCTGATCTTCTACCTTGGTATATTGATATGACTGAAATAACAGTAATCTGATCTACTACTTCTTTACGTACTATATGCTTTGGAACAAAGTTCTACCAAGTTTCTACTATTACCTGTTGTATCCTGCCGCCAGATAGCTTCTATTAGAAAATGAAACATGCTAGCTCTCAGAAAAAATAGTTAAGAAGCCATCTTCAGATTTTCAAATTAGTAAAAGAAGAAAACAGGAAAAATAATAAAATTATTTTTACAATGAGCTTGAAATTACTTCAGGCTTAAACATCAAAGATACTATGCAAAAGGTTGTAGTAAAATGCACAATAGTACATTCATTCACAATTTATTAACACATTTTCAGGTAGTTTTAGTTAATTTTTGTTTGACGTTTTGGTAATAACTGTTTTATAGTTCTGATTTTGTAGATGCATGAAAAGGGCAGATGGCTCCAAATCTCATAATTATGACTGTGTAATCTCACTGAAATCAATGGGGCTGCACTAGTATTAATGAGGAGAAAATTTATCCCTGCAGATGCAATATAATCTTGTCTCGGCTCCAAATGACATTCCAGTCAAATAAACTGAAAGTTTACTAAAAGTCCCTGAAGGCAAATTTTGAATTAGTAAATTCAAAATTAAACATATTCTGTTATAAACCCAACTAGAGTTTTCAGGTTATGACTGGTAGGGTTAAGACCCTGAGGGGGGTCCATATGTACTATTTATTTATTTTTCACATTTTGCCACGCCCTTCTCCACAAACTCAGGGCAGCGTACAACATTAAAAATATAAAATAAAATAAAATACATTTAAAATCTCTTAAAACTCCAACATCACCCCAACAACTCTTTAACTTCATCTACCACCCATCAATCCTCTTCCCCTAACCCCCCTATCCAATCCCACCCAACCCAATCCCAACCAGACCAAACACCTGGCCAAACAAAAAGATCTTACATCTCCTCTGGAAGGCGAGCAGGCTCAGGTGGACCTCCAAGGGGAGGGAGTTCCATAATTGTGGAGCAGCAACCCAGAACACCATGCCCCCTGTGTGCCCTCATTGTAACAACTTCACGGGCAGTTGGAACTCCCAAGAGAGCACCCACCCTCAGAAACCTCAGATGCTGCAATGGAACAGGGAAACAGGTGGGATTTCAGATACCTGGAGCCCAAGCCATTTAGGGATTTATAGGTTAAAACCTGCACCTTGAATTGTGCCCGGAAAGCTACTAGCAGCCAGTGAAGACTCTGGAGCATTGGTGTAATGTGCTCCCAGTGACTCATCCCCAACAGAAGGTGAGACGCTGTGTTCTGCGCCAACTGCAGCTTCTGAACAGTCTTCAAGGGCAGCTCCACATAGAGTCCATCGCAGTAGTCTAGCTTCGAGGTTACAAAGGCATGGATGATGGTGGCCAGACCCAAATCTGACAGAAAAGGTTGCAGCCTTCTCACCGCTTGGTAAAAAGTGCTCCTAGTCACCACTGCAACCAGACAATTGAGGTGTAGCAGTGGACCTAAGAGCACCCCAAGGCTGCGAATCTGGGAGACCAAGGGAGGTTGGATTCTGTCAGTGACAGGGGTTCCCACCTTCCCCAGGTCACAAGATTGGCCAACCATCATCACCTCCGTCTTGTCTGGATTCAGCTCTAATTGGCTCACCTGCATCCAGTCCCCAGCAGCAGCCAGGAACCGAGTAAGCACTGAGACTACAAGACCTGGATCAGATGAAAAGGAGAGATAGAGCTAGGTGTCATCTGCATATCGATGGCACCGCACTTCAAATCTCTGAATGATCTCACCCAGGGGCCTCAGATACACATTGATCAGGAGTGGGGACAAGATGGAACCTCACGGGACCCCACAGGGGAGACCCTGAGGGGACAACAAGCCACTGCTCATCACCACCCTCTGGGTTCTCCCAGTCAGGAATAAGCGGAACCACTCAAGAGTGATCCCGCACTTCCCAGCCAGGTCTTGCAGCCATGTCAACAACACCCTATGGGTAACAGCATCAGAGGCCACCTAAAGATCTAACAAAATCAGCAGGGCACAATTCTCCCTGTCAATTTCCAAGTGGAGATAGTCAAACAAACCCACAAGTAGGGATGGGCAAACGCGGTTTGGAAGTTCGGAGTTCAGACCGAACTCGGTCTGTTCGGTCGACCGAACCGAACTTCCGAACCGAACTTGAATTTCAAACTAAATCGAACCGAATTTCTGAACTCCGTGCTGTTCGCCCATCCCTAGTGGCAACACACACCAAAAAAACTGGTTTTGAATGGCCGAACTTGTTCGGAAGTTCGGAATTTGACCAAACTCGGTCTGTTGAGTCGACCGAACCAAACTTCTGAACTGAACTCGAATTTCAAACCGAACCAAACCGTATTTCCAAACTCAAATTTCAAACCGAACTGAACCGAACCGAATTTTCGAACTCCATTCTGTTTGCCCATCCCTAGCCACAAGGCAGTCTCCGTGCCATCATGCCTGGGAAAAAAACTGACTGACATAGGTTCAGGAAACCAATAGCAGTGAGATGCACCTGGAGCTGCATCTAAAAGGGGGACGTTAGAGACAGGGTGATAGCTGGAGGGGGAGTTAACTTCAAGAGATGGTTTCTTGAGGCTGTCAGGCACCCTGCCCTCCCTAAGGGAGGCATTGACAACCCCAGCCAGGACAGGCATGGATCTAATTCACAACTGGTTGCCCTCACCCCTCCAAGCACATCCTCCACATCAGAGGGTGAGATTAATTGAAGCTGATCCAAGAAAGCCAGACAAGACCGGGCCTCCTCATCCCCAAACTCTAGCTCTGCGCTCAAACTAACAGTGCCCAATTTGAGCCAAATACGAGAGATTCTATCTTGAAAGTAAATGGAAAAATAATCAACAGCTCTGACTCCAGGTGGAGACAGTCAGGATGTAATAAGCTATTCACCACCTGAAAAAACTCAGCTGGATGACACTGCAGAGGGACTTGGAGGAAATTATCGGTTCTTGGTATTATAGGTTCTCTGTTTATCAGATCTCTCAGTATTATCAGTATTATCTGTTTTGGATTTTTTACCCATTGAAATCAATGGGAGAAAAGCCCCAAAATACCTGCAATAAAAGACATGTCTTGTCTTGTAAAACAGAGAATGACTTTAGTTCAAAATGGTTCTTTCCTTAGCCAGACTACAGTAGCCCCAACCACACCACTACTACACGTTTTTTCTCACACAAATAGTTTTTTCCCCCCCACAGCATATAATACAAACAAACTCAAACAAAGAAATCAAATCATCAGCAACTGCCAGGAGAGGACAGTAGGACAGTGGCAAGAACACCCATATCTCATATCACCACGTTGCCAATGCTAAGTAAAACACAACAATCAGTTTAGTTTGTGCACTAGGTGCTCGACAAAGTGACTACTCTAGTAGTAGCCATCAGCTGCTTTACATTTGCCATACAACAGTTTTTTAAAAATTTCACAGCACTGCAACACACAAAACCAAACAAGAGCAATAAACTGTTCTGTCAACTGCCAGGGGATATGCATGCCATACCTCCACATTGCCAATGCCAATGTTTTTTAATCCAAAATTCTGTGTGACCCTCAAAATGACCAACATACCAACAAGTACAACATACATGCCAACAACTAGATTCAAAACTTAGTGTGTCCCTGGGTTCCTCAAGATGACCCACATATTGCCAATGCCAACATTTCCAATACCAACAATGTGTCAAATCAATTCAAAATCCATTGTGACCCCTAAAATGATCCCCCATATAGCCAATGCCAAAAAAGTGTCAATTCAAAATGTGTAGTGTCCCAGGAACCCCCAAAATCACCCACATATTGGCAGTGCCAACAGTTCCAATGCCAACACAACAACAGTGACAATCCCAAATTTAGTGTGACCCCCAAATAAACCATATCTCCCCCATTTCACCTCCATAACCCCAACTGTGGGAACAGACAGTGCATGGGACCCCAGTAAGAAGCCTCCCCATCCTCCCAAAGACAGAGCTTAAGCTAGCAGCAAGTAGTTCACAGAGTTAGCATTGGAGAGACATTAGTTAACCCTGGGAACTCCTTGCTGCTATGTTAAGCCCTGCTACTGGGGTGGTGGTGGTGGAAGAGAGCCTTTTTACTGTGGTCCCATGCACTTTCCCCCAGCCAGACCCCATTTAGTCTAACCCAGCATGAAAAAAATAGATCACGTTGCCATTCCTTACCTTTATCCTGAATGCTCGAACTCTTGATTTTCGTGCCATCCTTGGCCACCTGTAGACTTCTGAAGGTGTAGGCTTTGGGACACGCACCTTCTTTCTAGTTTGGAGAACTGGGAGGACTGAGTTAGAACTTAGGTCCCTGTCCTGCGACAAGCTGAATCAGAAGAGATGAAAGGGAAGAGCTGCAGCTGATGACTTGTCACTGCCACTACTGACAGAGTTGTTGGCAGATGGAGTCACCTGCATCTTGTCAGGATGGACGCAGGCACAGGGGAGTGAAGATAGCTGTAGATGATATCCAGGGGCTGGATTTTCAATCATCATCTGACCCCACGTCAAAGGTATCATCCTCCATGAACCAAAGGAGGGGAAGATTGGTCTTGACCAACTGTTTCACAGTCTTCAGATCCATTTTGGAATGATGGGGGCTGACAATGTCACCAGCCACACTAAATATCCACTCCGACGATACACTTGTGGGATGACACGAGATGTACTGCCGTGCTATCTTTCCAAACAGGGGCCATGCCTGCATTTTCTGGGCCCAGTAGGTCAAGGGGTTGGTAGCAGCAGGGCTGGAGGGCTTGGCAAGATACTGCAACACAAATGTGTCTGCCATATCCTGGTGCTCCGCAGCCTGCTCTCCACCCTCTGTCTCCTCCTCCACCATGTCCTCTAGGTCAGAAAACCACAAGGTGGATCTGCCCTCACTTGTAATCCCTGTCAAAACAGAAGTTGCCTCTGGCAACGGGGGCAGCCTCTGGACAACTCTGTCGCACCTCAGCAATGAGCCTGCCCCTGAAATCATTGAAGGATTCGACGTCTGAAGTCATGCTCTTCTTGACCCGTGGGTCGAGTAGCACAGCAAGGAAATGTGGACAATTCCCTTTCAAGGTGGTGAACCGCCTATTCAGATCTTTGTCCAATTCCTTCACCAGTGCCCTCACAGATCCATTCAGGTCAGTGCGAGAGAGCATCCCTTGCAGATGTCAAAGCAGGATCTTAAAGAAAGGGATCACCTGGCTCAGAGTGGCAAGCTCTGTATTCAGCTCGCCAGTGGCCTGGTGAAATGGCTCTAAAACCTGTGTAAGCTGCTCCACTACTGTCCATTCCTCCCCGGACAGTGGTGTTGCTCCAATGCTCCGTGACAGGCAAAGGGCATGCAGCACCTCCTTCTGCTTCAGGAGATGTTGCGGCACCAAGAAGGTGGAGGTCCACCTTGTGGACACATCCTGTACCAGCCAGTGAAGCAGGGAACCCAACTCCTCCTGCTTCTCTTGCAGTGCCTGGCTGGCTGAAACTGACCGATGGAAGCATCCGGTGATCTTCCGGGCAATTTCAAGGCGTACCTCCAAGCCTTTGGTTCCACTCAAAGCACCCTAAATCACAAGGTTTAGGATGTGCATGCTGCAGCAAGCATTAGTGTAGCCACCACAACTAATGGCTGCTCTCATGTTGTTGGCGCTATCAACCTCGACAGTTGACCCTTGGTGCCGGACCCACCCATCCAGCATGCCATTCACCACTTCGAGGATATTGTCTGCCATGTGTTGCTCATCAAGCACCTAGGCATGCAACAATGCCCATCAATGCTCTCCAAGTGACAGCCCCCCCCCAGTGCTGCTGCTGCTTACCGCTGCACTGGTGACAGGGACTGGTGACATCTGCCATCAGTGTGAGGTCCACAACATATATGCGTGGACTGCACTTTTTCTAGTCCACAGGTCTGTGGTAAAATGTACCACATCAATGGCATAGTGGCCGAGAAAGGTGGAGGGGGAACGCCATGTAGCAGCCTTACAGATGTCCTCTATTGGGACATGTTCAAACAGAGTCAGAGAGGCAGCCATGGCTCAAGTGAAACGAGCCCGTAACCCAGACAGCTTAGGGAGGCCTGCCAAATCATAACATCTGAGAATGCAGGTTCTTATCCACCTGGAAATGGCCTATTTGGAAACCCTCTTTCCCCGGTTTCCTGGGCCAAAGGCAACAAAAAACGCATCCGTCAGGTGGAACGTGGTTCCTATCTAGATAATAGAGTAGGACTCTGTGGACGTCCAGGTTATGAAGGTCAGCCTCTGCCTCAGAGGCATTGGGGGGTGGGTGGAGGATTGGGATAGTAATCTCCTGGTTGAGGTGGAACTGAGATACAATCTTAGGGAGGAATTTAGGTACTCAGCACTGCAGTACCAGTGCTGAGGGTACCATTTTACTTCTGTATTTGTTGTTTCTGCATTTCTGAGACAATCACTGTACAAATAGCCCACCCTTTAACCTCTGCCCAGTGCCCCTTAACCTCCACTCCAGTGTCTCCAGTCAGAATTGTTGTCCTATGTTGTTCTCTTTGCTTTGAACAATCTGCAACTAGATTGCAGATTAGTGAGGGAATCTGAGTACCGGCCAATGAGTGACAAGGGAAAATGGAGTGCAAGAGATGTGGTATAGCATCAGTAGGGGTGGGCGTGCCGGTAAATCCGGTATCCGAGAATGCTGGTACTGGGCGTACCGGCATTATCAGATTCAACCCAGTAAATCCGGTCCCGTTACCGGATTCCGGGTACCGGATTTTTTTACATTGCAGCCATTTAAATGAATGGCTGCAATGTAAGTCCCACCAAAAAAGTTTTTAAAAAACCCCTCCCCGAGTCCAGGCTGCATGGGTGGAAGGGGGGACACCCCCCACCCACCCTGCCCAGCCTGGATTTTTGTTTAAAAAAAGAGCCACCCCCCCCAGCACCAGCGGCCGCGGCGTCCCAGCAGCCACCAGTAAGTATAGACCCAATCCCTGGGGGGGGGTTTAACACCCCCCCAACCCCCCAGGAATCACCCCTACTACAAGTGACAGTGCTGCCTGCTGTACCTTTGCGGAGTTCCGGGTGCGGCGGCAGCGGGCAGTCCAGCGGCCTCAGCGCCGGCTGTGACTGCCAGCGTCAGAGACGCTCTAGGTCTTCCGGGGAACTTCCGGAGTTCCCCGGAAGGCCTAGAGCGTCTCTGATGCCGGCAGCCACAGCCAGCGCTGAGGCCGCCGGACCGCCCGCTGCCGCCGCACCCAGAGCTCCGCAAAGGTACAGCAGGCAGCACTGTCACTTGTAGTAGGGGTGATCCCTGGGGGGTTGGGGGGGTGTTAAACACCCCCCCCCAGGGATCAGGTCTATACTTACCGGCAGCTGCGGGGACGCGGCTCTTTTTTTTAAACAAAAATCCAGGCTGGGCAGGGTGGGTGGGGGGTGTCCCCCCTTCCACCCACGCAGCCTGGGAGGGGGAGGGGGGAGGAATTCTGGAATTGTATTCCATTGATTTCAATGGGGACACAGTGCCCCATTGAAATCAATGAAATAAAACCGGTACCGGATACCGGATTTAATCCGAGAATCCGTTTTTTTGAGAACCGGAAACCGGTAAATCCGGTATCCGGTAATTGCCCCGGGGTCCCACCCCTATTCAGTATTACCTCTTGGGATTTGAAATGGATGGCAAAGCAGTAAAATGACAAAATGGTAAACAGGATCCCAGTAAGAGAATCCATTGCAAGATTGCAAGAGAAACTAAACGTCGGTCAAGACATTACCAAGTACCAAGAGGTTCTTGATTCGACTGATATGGGGAACCAGGATTTCAACGAAATTTCCCATGTAGGTGAAAACACATTTCAGCCCTAGCTTAGAGAGGTTAAGTGACTTGCTTGATATCAGAGACAGTGCTGTAACCAAGAAGAGAATACAGCTGTGATCCTAAAGGTTGTGGAGCCCCTGCACAGGGTTGCGTGTGGTGACCAGGTGACATGCTCACAAACTGCACACAAACCATGTGCATGCTGTGTTTTGAGCCTCAGTTTCACTTACACATGTGGCAACCCATGTTGTTTTCTATATCCTCTGCAGTGAGCAAAGCCCTCACTGCATGTGGGGGTTTGGAATGGGATCGTGCCCTATAGATTACTGCATGAACCCCATGTTTGCTTTTAACCACAAAAACCACACTGCCTTCCCAGCTAGTCACAGGGACATTCCAATCAAATTACACATTACTTAACTGAGCCCACAAGCATCCAGAGAGTCAGCAACTAGTATGATTTATGTTGTTACCTTGAACAAGACATTAATAATAAATTGACACTTTCTGCTAATGGATGTCTATTAAATTTAACCCTTCCAAACTCTTATGAAAACAAACTCACTGAATTAATTTCAGCAGCAGCTTTTGTGGGTGTGCATAATTATGCAAGTTAGGGACAGGGGTCATTCTACTTGTGGAATTAAAAACATTTAAGCTACAATTATCAAACCACTTAGTCTAGGGTTACCATACCTCCCCTTTAAAAGAGGAGGCTTATGAAAAATACATGGTGCAGGGCTGCATAGTACAGCCCTGCACCATGTATCTTTCATAAGCCTCCTCTTTTAAAGGGGAGGTATGATAATCCTAACTTAGTCCATAGTAATCCAAATGAAGTAAATGGGCCTACTCCAGAGTAAGTGGTATGAGGACTGAGGTCTTAGTGTCTGATCCTATAAGGACCAACTTGAACCACTAGTATTGCATGTAGGCTGTACAGAATCAGAGTGTAAACGTCACAGTCCACCGTACTATGCAAACTTAATTCAAGTGAAGTACAACAAAGTGATAGTGAAAGTGACATATTGAGAGACAGAATTAAACTGGAACACTAATTAATACACAGACTAAGTGCTTCGCTATCACTAATGCTTCATTAGTACATTTTTTGTAATACAATACTTAATGCACAGATATATGTATGTTTTTTGTGTCGACATGAAAATATCAACTTAATTACTTGCATTTGAAGACAGCAGCACACAAGTATGACTTCTGTGCACACTTTTTCAGTCATGAATCAAATTGTTTAGTATTTTAGTTTTTTTCTAATTAAGGCATGTTGATGGGGTCATAAGAAAAATACCAATTAGCTATACGTTTACATGAGACTCTTAGAAACTCAACTTATAATGACCTGGCCAATACCATCCTTGCTTTCATCACGTCCAGACTGGACTACTGTAACGCGTTCTACGTGGAGCTACCCATGGTGACGGCTCGGAAATTGCAGCTGTTGTAAAATGTGGCGGCCCGTCTCCTGGTGGGACTGGGCCGCCAGGAGCATATTATGCCAGTGCTCCGCTCTCTGCACTGGCTGCCAGTAATTTCCAGGCCAATTCAAGGTGTTGGTCTTGGCCTATAAAGCCCTAAACAGCCTAGGCCCTGCATATCTTCAGGACTGCCTCACCCCCTGGGTCCTGGATCAGCACCTGCAGTCATCTGGGGGTGCCCTCCTTGAGGTCCCCCGAGTCTTCCGGGAGGAAATGCAGGGGAGGGCATTCTCGGTGGCCGCAGCTGTGGATCTCCCTTCTGGTGGAGGTCTGGCTGGCCCCGGATCTCACCTCCTTTCGAAGAAGTTGTAAGACCTGGCTGTTCTTCCAGGTATTTGGTGGGGGAGATGGGTGATTGGATGGGGGGAATGGGTTAGGGTGGAGGTGGGGTGGGATATATTTTTATCCTCCTTTTTAATGTTGTTTTTAGCTTTATTGTTGTTGATTTTTGTACTAATTGTAAGCTGCCCCAAGCTGCTTGTGGCAGAAGGGGCAGGGTAGCAAAACTTTTAAATAAATAAATAAATAAATAAATACTACTGTTAGGAATAGGAATTTTAGGTATTAATAACAGTAGTCATAGTTAGAACATAGGCCTGTCCGAGACCCAAAAGGACACTACAGAACATGAGAAAATAAGCTGGTCAAAGAAAATACTTAAAATCATCTCTCGAGGGAAAGGGGGCCTCACATTATGCACTCTGAACTAAGCCAAACAGAAGGATTAAACTGTCACTGGATTAAACTGGAGGGCTCCCAGGACCAGTGTCAGTCAAAACTGGCCTGATTGATAGATACCCAGTACTAACTTGTACTAATAGGATGATCTTAAGGCAGGAACAAAAACTCCTTGCAAGGTAACAATGCAGATGAGCCTTCTGCCCAGATGAGACAAGACCCTCCTGTGTTGTTTAGATGAGCCTTACCATCTCATCCTTTCCCATGAGAACAACAGCCCCTGAAAGGTATATAAGAACTGACTCAGCAGATGAGACCTTGACCAAAGGCTAGGTTACACAAGCTTATGCTGTGAGTTCCATGGTTTTGGTTCCTTTCTGACCTACACACACGAAGACCACCACTTCGCTGCTCGCTAGCAGATTCAACTCTCTGGTCAACATGGGCCCCCTCTCCACTACTTCTGAACCAGCCAGCACAACTCCGAAGGAACCTCGGATGCATAAGATACCTTTTATGGGACTATAAGCGTGTGTGTAGTTTGTAAATTGCCAAGTCTGATTTTCTGTAGTGTTGATCCCAAATAAAATAGAGTTGTACCTGTATACCTGGTATCCTTGATTTATAAGAGATCTCAATCCCAGCGTAACAATCCCTGTAGTACAACGAAACATTTATCTGGGAAACAGCTTGTTCAACAATGCATCTTTACCAGTAATTTATATATTTTATTTATTTTAATAATGATATATAAACTATAAAACTATAAATATAAACTATATAGCAATATAACCATAAATTATAGGTAAATTATATGTACAAGCACACAGACAGCGCATAATATATCACTGCCTAAAAATAATACTAACGCAAACACTTTTGGAACATGTGTACAACAATGTAGTGAGTAAATATACAGGATCATCATGAATATACTTTTAGCAAGCAATGTATTTAATTCATTTCAGTTTTTGTTCAGGTTCTCTGGGCAGCTTGCAGTTTTCGCAAGTGTTGGTCAAAATTATTTGCTCTATAATTTCTACTAATACTTCTTGGCATGTAAAATGTTCACAAACAGCTTTATGTGCTTTGTCAGTCCTAAATTTATAGGAAGTGTCAGAGTCACATTTAACCATTCATAATCTGGAATTTCCTGATTCTTGTTCATTTAAAATACCAATCATAACTTTGCAAGGGTTAAGCTGTTAGTTCTCCAACGAAGCTACAAAACCAAACCAAACCAAAACAAAGCATCACAATAAACCCATTGATTTTGCAAAATGTGAGTTTCATAATAAATATATCAAATAGTCATTTGTTTACAGTATTGCCTTTAGAAAGCTCCCTTGAGACGTACTATTTTGATGCCACTCTTTTCATTTGCCAAATAATGAAGTGATGCTATATGGTTGTGCTAGGCTATAAATCACTACTATAAGGCATGTTCAGCATGTTAACAGACTGAATTTGGAAGGGTTTTATAACTACATGTGCTTCAGATCATCTTGTCTGCATCTCTGTATTAGGTAAACATACCATTCTTGAATTTGCAGGGTGGCAGAAATTTACAAAATTCAGATGCAAATGTTGCAATTTATGTCCATCTAATGCTTCATGTTAGCATCATGTGTCTAGGGCTGAAATGGACAGCAAAAAAATTATCCAGTTAGTAGTCGGTATTCCAGATAGGTTGTAGGTTATTTGGTAACTATCCGGTAACCCAGAGGATAACTGCTAAACCATAATATTGGATATTACTGTTTACCAAACCAGTCCAGATGGAAGGAGAAAGGAAAAGAAAAACTTTCAAATGGTAATTAAATGGTAATGAGGTAAACAGTAATGTAGTAAACAGTAGTCAGTAAATGGTAATCAAGTAAACGGTAATCTGGTTAACTAGACAGCTGCCAGATTCTAAACTAGATAATATAGGACATCTGACCAGATACCGCTATATCCTGCAGGATATTAGATAGTAGCAGTTACCCATTTCAGCTCTACATGTGTCTCCACTGAAAAGGTTTTCAGAAGAAGATGTCAAAGAGTGATGGAGAAAATAAATGAGGATATTTATTATTTCATTTTTTTAAAATGACCATTTACATCTTGGCAAGCCAATTTTAAAGTAGTACAGACAGAGAAGAATCATGTTACAGGATTTTAAAAGAAGTATTAATAAACAATAATCAAGAAAAATATAAGGTTGCAATAAACTTTCCACCCAGAGAAAACTTTATGAACATGGATGAACTGAAAGAAACTAAAAAATCTTGCATTCCTCACTACCTTCACCTTCCTACAAGATTGCTAAAGGTACAGGTTTTCATTACCATCTTCAATACACACCAAACCAGGAATACATAATTCAGCTACATCAAACTCCCTCTTTCTCCCCAAACCCTTAACCATGACTTCATGCACCTGGATATCAGTTATATCAACAAAATGGCATATCTATTTCACAATCCATTCATATGGGGAGTTATTGTGCCTAAATATTGCTGATGTTAATTGTTAAGATTTTGTGAGAGACCATGAGATTGAGGATAAAATACAGTGAAAATGGAGGAAGGGGAGCTTGGTAAGTGGAGAATGCCTATAGAGAATAGGTTCTGAATGAATGTCACTATTCCAAACTAGCCGTGATATTTATCCTTAGCACAGTTGCAAAAAACAACAACACTGCATTACTTCTGTATAGTGGTTTAAGTGACCCAAGTGGATGAACTGGATGCATTTTATTTCAAATTGTAGTACAGGGTGGAATAAATTTACAAAATCCAGATGCAAATGATGCTAATTTGCCAAATAAATTTGAATATGTCCCCTCATTAAAAAAAAAAAATCATCATTTTTTGTAGTGCTTCAGGGTCAAATAGATCCCAAAAATCATTGTAAGGATTGTTCCAGATGAACTCTGCCTAACAGGGAGCTAAGTCTTTTTAGGAACAAGAATTGTCAGACCAGGTCCATTATCCTGTCTTTTGACTATGGCCAATCCCTACTGTTTCAGAGGAAGATGCAAGAAACACTACAGTGGACAGTTGTAGAATAATCTGTCATCACTCCTCAGCTTTTTCCATAAGCTTGGTTATGTGACATCTCAAAGAACTCATATTTTAAAACATTTACTGTTAAAAATATGGATAAATAAATGCCAAATCCTTTAATGAATCTTCCAAAGCCAGATTTCAGTGACACTTAGTGGCAATCATTCCACAGACTAATTATGCACTGCATAAAAGCATTTCCTTATGAACTGTCCACCTTTAATCTTCAAACTCAGGGATGATATTATCAGGGATGATATTAAGCAATTCTTGCAAATAAACTCATGACATTTACTGTGCTCTGTTATAAATTGCTGAACCATAGGAAAGGTCTAGCTAATAATCTTGATTTCCTAGTCATTAGATTAGTTCATTTCACTGCCTGGCAAGTTGTTTTCCCCCATCAGTCGAACCAACATGGTGTGATATAGATAGTGAAATATAATGAGCTCGGAGCTAAGAACTCTGGACTTCTAATTGCTGCTTTTGTCAATAGTGCAGGGTTGGTCTAAACTAGAAAAAATTGCACCAGTGTAACTACATAGCTGTAATTCTACTAGTGGAACCTATATAAAGCCACTGCAGTGATGGTAAAATTGTGGAAGCCATGTATTTCTGTCTTTTCCATTTTCTATCATTCCTGGTCTGTAAATGAGATTAATATTTAACAGCCTCGTAACAGCCTCGTAACAGTGTGTACGGTATACAGAGCTTTGAAAAAATAAACCAGAGGATTTGGCTAAATGGAATCCTTTACCAAGTTAATTAACTGATTCTGGTTAATTCAGTTGTGTAGCTGAGCTGTACCTTAAGTGTTACGCCTTGCTAGTGTAGAAGGGAAGGGCTAAAATCAGTCTTAGTATATTAGGTCTTCTCTTCCATTATGGATGGGTTAAAATCTCCAATCTCCTACCAACCATTAGCACAACATGGCCTTGTTGCCACTGCACCATTAACCCTCAACTACCTACCTACAGATCTAAACTGCTATGAATGTCAGTCACAGAGGTTGCTACAGTTTTCTTAAGAAATCTACTTTTCTCAAATATTAAAACTTCAGCTAAACAAAGGACACAAAGCACAATTCTTCATCCATTATAACCAATGGGAGCTGGGCCACCAGCTTTAATGGATGGAGGGTTACATCCAAAGTCTTTTATTTTTCCCCTTCTATTTTTGGATACCTCCTTCAGTGATCCCTTCTGCTCACTATCAGAGAAGTTACAGAATTAGAATTTTAGCCAGGGATTGAGTTGGGTGAATATAGTGTCTCTACACATAATGCTTGCCACTGGTCTAGTTGCCTAACATGTGGGCAAGCATTACAGTTGGTCAGTGAAACCTGGGAGTGAGCCATGGAGCAAACCCAGAATTGCTGTCTGCAACATATGCAGGAAGTCCTCAGGAGGACCATGGAGCAACTGACAATCCAGGACACAAACAACGCGTATTCAGTGCCACAATTCCAATATGGGGGATTGGAGAAGCCACTGGGGTGGGGGGAAGCACGCTTTTTCCTGATTGTGCCTCTCTTATAGAGTCCAGTGCAATTGATGGAGAGAATATGCACAGAACTGTGGCGTTTGGGAGCAGCATCACTGTCAGAGACAGGATTGTGTGCATGATAGCACTTACTTGGGGAGGAGGGGGACCCAAACCTGTCCTTGACAATTTACCTGTTCCCAAACTCCACAGTTCTGTGTGGAGTCTCTTGTGTTGAATGTCTTGTGCAGGGCCTGCAGAAGAGAAGCAGTCAAACTACAATTATGGCTAAGCAGGGCCCCAAGGCATCCAATATGTTTATGCTGCCAGGCCACCCACAGTACTCCCCCTGCCTGGTGGCCAGAGTACATAGGGTGACAGCATAACATGGAGCAGCATGAATATTTGTTCAAACTCTCTGCCATGGGATGACATTACATTTAGTATGACAGCTGATTTGTTCCATGCTTAACATAAGTGACACTCACTATCATGAGTGGGTCTATAACAGTGGATAATCAACCTGTAACTGCCAACTTGTCATTAGAGTGACAGAGAACCACGACAAAGGTATTTTTAAAGAAAATAGTGTTTGTGCCCGCACCACCCATAAGAACAGTCAAAACACGCTTTTGGGTTAAAGAGGCATCGTCTGCAACTTTATTACATGGTAACAATAATGTTAACAGGAACGAACAACCATATATAAGAACCTGTGTGTATGTAGTGGGAGGAATCATGTTATACAAATCAGGAAAGGGGGCCGAGCTAGTTCTCACCCCCTACCCCGGGTGATTCAACCCTTCGAATTCACCCTCCCCTTGGGAGGGTGAATTCGAGCCTGGGCTGGGGCCCCTGCCCTTAAGACCCCCTTGCTCCCCAAGTGGTGCTGGTGTGCCCGCGCATCCCCTTACCTCTTAGGGAGCCTTACCACAGCATGGTTCCTACCCCACTAACCACCACAAAAACGGGGAGTGCCCTCACTCCACCCTTTCCCCTCCCATAGGTATACCTAACTGGATATGACACACTACCCTCAAATCCCCCAGCCAAATAGCATCCCCCTGCTCAGACAAGTGGACTCCGTCTTTCATGAAGAGGCCTGCATCCCTGCACACGATCCTCTCGTGGTGCACCACTTGGCCTCCCATGCGTTCCATGAGTCCCCACATGGCTCTATTGATTTTGTGTTTAGCCCACTCTATCTTGCCTGGCTTGGCTGAGTACCGCCAAGTGAGCCGCTCGAGCAAGTCCAACCACCACATGGAGGTCTGCAGCGAAGCAGCTGTCAACTCAGAGATGTCAGTCTTCATCATGCCCATATGTTCCCATGCGCTGCGCAGGCCAAAGTCATTTTCTCCCAAGTGAATGACTAGTATGTAAGGCGGATCGAAGCGTGCAGCCCTGCGAAGCAGCAAAGGGATCAGGTGTTCCCAGCGCATTCCACTGCACCCAAACCAGTAAAGCCGTGCCTGCAGTGCGGAGTTGTCCCGAGGCTGCAGATGATAAACAAACACAATATTGTTACCGACAGGTAAAATCCTAGAAAGATAGGCTGAATGGCCATATGTAGGTGCGATAAACGCACGATCGCCATCTGCCAATCGCCATGATCTGCAAGGCGGGCAAGCCCCCTAATGCCGCCATAGATGCAGCCCCAATTCCAAAAGGAGTGGGACCCGTAGCTGGATGGTTGGAGACCCAGCATCGTTAATCCCTTTTTAAAAACAGCCTGAAATTGGAATTTGGTCAAAAATGACCCGTCCAAATGCCTGAAGAGGGAACCCCCCAAACCTGGTTGGATGCCCAAGTACGCCTACATTGCAGAGACCGGACACAGTGGCGCGACTGGGGATTGGTGCAGCTCAAGACACTGGCCACGGCCCTCCTGATCAGTTTTAGAGCGATGGATCGTGATCACTATAGAGTTGGGCTGATGGGCCACGTCCCCTAACTCCAGGGCTGCGCCAGACCGGTCACGCTGGGAAGAAGGCACCAGCTCACTGATCCATAAAGCTGCAAAAAACGCAGTGGAGAAAGCTGCTTGGAACAGCAGCACCTCGTATGGAGATGCACAGAGTCGCTTTAGCGAGGCAACCAGACGAGCCAAAGCATCAACAGGAATCGGTTGATGGGTATCCCGTCCAGGCCCCCATTCCCTAGCCCAGCCCTCAACTGCCCTGCGGAGCCTGTATCCCGCACACGGGTTGGCCACACCCTGCAGAAAAAGGCTATAGCTGCCAGGTGACACTTTATGGTACGTGAGGCCAACCCATGGCAACTCAAGTGTGGTGTGAATCACTCTACGTTACCGGGAAGGATGGGCCACATCTCTTGTAAACCATGGGAGGGCAGAAAATTGCAGAAGTCCTGGAAAGAGCTGACGTATGCTTGGCAGGTTGAGCTCAATACAGCAGCTCTAACCCCCCTCTCCAATCTGTGTTCCCAAGCTTCCACAAGGCCTCCAGCATCACCTCTGGGTGGATGTTGGTGCCAGGCACCAGTGAACGAAACCTCTCCATCTGAAAACGAGAGAGGGAATCAGCAATGTCATTATGAACCCCGGGCATGTGCTTGGCTGAGAAGTACATATTCAGGGAAGGCACTTCAGTACAAACCAACGTACCAAGATCATAACTCTGGTGGACTTACTAGATTGTCGGTTGACTACCTGTACCACTGCCTGATTGTCCAACCAAAAATAAACGTGGGAGTCCCGGAAGTGCTGCCCCCAGAGCTCCAGGGCCACTAGAAATGGGAAGAGCTCCAGAAAGGTTATGTCCCTGACCAGATCCAAAGTCACCCATTTAAACGGCCACCACTGGGCATACCATCTATCCTGAAATAAAACCCCGAAACCCGACACCGCCCCACCCTGCCACATTGGAGACCATCTGAAGGACTGCTTCCAGCAGCCGGACTTCTCTCCACAGAGAAATCCCATTATAACTCTCGAGAAAGGTAAGCCAGACCCCCAGGCCCTCCTCAAGGCCTTTGGAGATCCTGATGCGGTGGGGGGGGGGGGATGCCATACCTGTGGTGGCTCGGCCTAGCCGTGCGCAGAAAGCTCTCCCCAGGGCAATTACCCTGCAAACAACGTTCAAATGGCCCAACAAGGTCTGCATAACTCTTAACGTCACTTTCCTGGTGCCCACTATGCATTTTAGCAGCACCCGCAGGGAGGCCAACTTGTCAGGAGGGAGACTTGATGTGCATGCAACTGTGTCAATCAGTATACCTAGAAATGAGAGCCGGGTTTTCAGCCCTCAGTCTTTTCCCAGTCCAATGGGATGCCCAGTTCCACCGCTAATCCAGCAAACACAGACATAAGCTGAATGCACTCTTGGGAGCCCGTCCACCCCGAGAAGAGGTAATCGTTGAGATAATGCAATATGTAAGCTAAATCAGACCTTTCCTTGACTGCCCACTCGAGCATGATGCTAAAACGCTCAAATGCAGAGCAGGAAATGGAGCAGCCCATGGGCATGGCCTTGTCATAGAAGAACTGGACCCTAAAGGAAAAACCCAAAAGTTCAAAATCCCTCGAAGATACCGGTAGCGATCGGAAAGCTGACTGAATATCACACTTCCCAATGAGTACCTCCTTTCCACATGTGTGTACTATATGCACCACGGCATTGAAGGATGTGTACTGTGTACTGCACTGAGGATGTGTCAATCCCATCATTAACAGAACTGCCCCTGGGATAGGACAGGTGATGGATCAATCTGTATTCCTCTGGGGTGTTTGGGGGTACTATCCCCAATGGGTAGCACCTAAAAGGACTAAATGGGGGGGAGCCGAATGGGCCTTCCACCCTCCCCACCACTATCTCCTTTTTAAGTTTGTTCCAAACCACCTCCTCCATGCCCCGCACAGATTTAAGGTTGTTAGCTACCTGGTTGACCCGTGTACCCATGTATGGAATCTCAAAACCCTCAGAAAATCCGCGCGATAAGTAATCCGCGTCCAGCCTGTTCAGGTAGTGCTGAAGAAGGGGGCCCAACACTTCAAGCCTGATTGGCATAGGGGCCAACCCCATGCCCCCTCCCACCTGGTGTCCCCCACTGCCCCCCTGATGCTCCTGCTTTGGCCCCCCACTTGCAGACCTTTGTTTCCCTGTATTGGTTCACCCCTTAAAACAGGAAGAGGCAGGGTGGACACCTCCACAGCTTGCACAGGTGTGGGCATATTTACAGCGGGCACGAAAACACCCCTTGCCATTAAAAGCCCAGCATACCAGTTTCCCTGCAACTGGTTTCAACGGGTCAGGTAGGACCACCCCACTCCCCATACATATGCCAACCACTGGGCAATGAGGGGCCATGGTCTGTGAGTGCAGGTTATAATCGACAATATCCCAGCAGGTGTGAGGATTAGATGCGGCCCTCCGATGAAACATTTCATCATACTCAAGCCATGCCATCCCCCAAAAATCTAGATAAGCCTTTTGTATAATGGCAGCATATTGAATCAGTTGCCAAGCCCTACTCGGGAACCTGTATGCCACAACCCCCATGTATATGTAAAACCAGGCTGACCATTTCCTCCAGGTTCTGGGTACCAGGTGCCTCTTCCTCTTTCCCTTACCCCCTTTGTCAAATTCACTGACCTCCTTGCCCGGCTCCTCACTATGCAACAACATAAAAATGTCGATAAATTCCCCCTTCCATATTTTCTCCTTGGTAGTGAGGGAGAGGTGATCACCAGGCAAGGAGATGGGGATGGCGTATGGTTGTAAGGCCGGAATAAAACCTGGCCGGCCGTAAGCAGCTTGTGCACCCGTGTCAACAGCAGTTTTGTCCCAAACCGGGGTCGCAGTGTTGACATCTACCACCAGTGCTGCCGATTTTTCCCAGTACCACTGCTCGGCTTGTCCCTCAGCAGCTGGGCCTGCCCCAGCAGCAACGCCAGCCGTGTTGCCCTGACCAATGCCCCCCCCCGGGCCCCCAGGAGCTGGACTTGCCCCAGCAGCAATGGCCGCAGTGTTGCCCAGTCAAAAAACCCCTGGGCCCCCGGCAGCTGGGATCACCCCTGCAGCCAGGCCCACAGTGTTGCCCAGTCCTAAAACTCCCGGGCCCCCGGCAGCTGGGATCGTCCCTGAAACCAGGCCCGCAGTATTGCCAAATCCAAAACCTCCCGGGCCCACGGAGCCTACAGTACAGGTGACTGCGGGACCCGTGGACCCCTCACCTTGTTCCCTTGGCATCACTGGCATCCCGCTTGTCCCTGGTGCATCCATCCAGGTCTCCTGCATCACTGTCGCCATAACCCCAACATCTGCAATCTCAGCCACTGCACTGGTAAGAACCGGAGTCTAGCTGCCTCGGCCCCACACCCGTTTGGGCCGTGGGGGAGCTGTGGCTGTCTCGCCCGAGCTCTGAGTGTGGACGGACTCCAATGCCGCAGTCAGCATCGTAGTCACCTCCTGCAGGGTGTACCTAGGAGCGCTGTGGAGCTGCTCCTGGTCACCCCGCAGATTAGGGGTGGTAACAGCCCTCATCCTGGGCCACCCCCTCCCCACGGTAGAAGCTGAGGGGGACATGGCCTGAGAACCCCTGCCACCTCGGTTAGCTCTTGTACGTGCCATGTGCTTAGGGAAAACACAAAGAAAAGGTCCCATTAATCCCTAGAGTGCCACACGAATGGGTGGGTAAACCCGCTTGCATCGCGTGGGGGTGGGGGGGTGTGCCTGGTCCAGTGCTATGGGCTATACCCTTGCTGTGAGGCTGTTGGGAGGGGCATGTATGTAGTGCTTTGTGCTGTCCATTACTGGAGGGGTTGCGAAAGGGGTATGTAATGTGGTGCTTTGTGCTCCGGCATTATTGGAGGGTTTGTGAGAGGACTTTTAAAATTATTTTTATTTTTTTAAATTTTATTTTAAGGCACGTGGCACAGCACGGTGGCCCTCCTCCTGTGCCACCGGCCCCCTCCAAGGCTCATTTCCACCCCTAGGGCCTAAAGTCCTGTGTAGGTTTCACTCCCTCCTGGCCCCTGGGCAGCTCCCTCATAGTGCTCGCTCCTGCACTCCCAGTTCCCATTCCAGGTAAGATCCAATGCCGGGGTCGAAGAGGCTGAAGTGTGCAACAGCAATGTTCCCATCCTTGGCCCAAAGTTGAGGAAGAGGGAGAGCACCTGGCTGACCCAGGTATAAGTACCTGCTCAGGTCTCCACCCTCCAGGTGCATCTCCTTCCTCCCCATTGGACCATGGTGCCACGCCTCCGAAGCAGCAGGGGACGAACAAAGGCCTTTGCCCGTCCCCTGCTCCTCACCCTGTTCAGGGTAGGCAGGTGCAAACTCACCCCCCTGCTAGGCGCAGGGGGATGTTCTCATATAACAAGTTGTTACTATTATGACCATCCATTAAAGCAAATTTTGAAAGTGAAGACCCAAAACAGAGGGATTTCACTTACTATACAATTAGTATAAAATAACTTCTTCTTTTTTTGTCTAAGGTGAGTGTATTTGGATGTGTTATACACAGTTGTTCATAGAGGGATGTTTTTTATTTGCTAACTGTAGCAGGACATCAGTCATGTCTGACTCAAACTTGAGAAGAACAGCCACATATATGTCTATTGCAAGCTTAACCTCTCTATCTCTATTTGAAAAATTCAGAAAAATATTAGGGGCCAATACAAGGCGCACACATGCAGTGTACTATTCACACCATGCACACATCATCAGACACCTGTATGCATGCATTATACAAGGTGCATGCACTCTGTGCATGGTGCCTGTATGCACCTTGGTTCAGGCCTTTAAGACTAGGCACTTTCAGAGACTAAAGTAAATAGTCACTCTGGACCAAATCACAAGCTAATTTGAGCAAGCAAAACAGAAGCTTCACCTAGATTAAATTCAGCAATTGTTACTTTTTCAAATTCCTGCAAGAGAGACCTGACCAGCTGTGTAATGGTAGTAGCAGGACTGGCCTTAGGATTTGCAAGGCCCAGGGTGAGGCTAAAATGCAGGACCCCTGGTGGCCCCTCCCCACTCTCTGCAGGGTCCTAAAGGTGGTCATTACTAGGGCCACAATGGGAGGGAGTGGAACCCCCCACATCCTGCCCTGGAGAAAACAGGGGCCATGGCAGGGTCCCTGATGGCTAGCCACCCTGTGTAGTAAGAACAAGAGCTAAAAACACAAGTGATGCCAGGTTGCCACATCTCAGGCTGACCCAGGCAGACAGAGTGTGTGCCGGGCAGGAGTGCAAAGCAAACTTGCATCCAGCCGGGTTGATGACCACACAGCCCAGGTTCAGGCAGAATGGGGAATGTGAAGCTGGCTGTCCTTGTGCTGCGCCCAGTGGCCCACCTCCTGCCATGACAGGCAGCTATGGCAGCCTGTCATGGCAGAGCCAGCTCAGGCTGGCAGACCCACCCGGAAACAAACATACACTGCAGCTCTTGGGCAGACTGCTTTGGCCCAATCGGGCAGATCCTAGTCCAAGCTATGATCTCAGACGTCTCCAGGATCACAGCCTGGGCTAGCCGCCACCATGACCCAGGATAGCCTGGGTCAGTAAGTCACATTTGTTTTTACCCAAGGTTTCCTTTGTTGCAGAACAAAGCTCAAATCTGATGCAGAGGTAACTCCCCACTGATATTAACACTACCTTTATTATTGGACTGCCTGGTATCAGTTAGATGCAAGCAAATTGAACAATGTACACACAATACTACAATATCCCAGGCCTTCAATATTTTTGTGACCTGGCACTGACAGGGAAGGCGATTTCCCAAGAACTGAACTGTTGCAAATACAGAAGATAATGATATCCCTTGCTTGGATATTGCCATTTACTGATTTGTCCTTAATGTCTTTTAAATATGCTTTTGGCAAGAAACTATATATATTCAATTACATCCTAGATACTAAGCAACTAGGTAAGAGCATCACCACAGTGCAAGAAGACTGAGTTATGCTTAATATAATCAATGCAAGATGAAACTTTCCAAAGCTTTATAAAAAGCGCCTGGCTGTTGTTAAGTATGTAGATCTAGAATGTGTGCCAAATGTGTCAGTGTGGAGGAATGCTGTATAATCCCAGACTAGAGAAAAAGACAAAAACCAGAGACAATATGCAGAAGAAACCACTAAAGGTCAGCATTTACCAGCTTTTGCCAGATAGCACCTCCAGATTCTTCAAAACCCAGGCAAACATGAAAATTGTGTTGTGGTGAGGATCCTGTCTCTAATTATGATTGTACAGCACTAGGTACATTGCTGGTACTATATAAGGATATTCTCAATCAATCAATATTTTTTTATTAAGCGTGGCACTAAGCCATTGCTAGACCAAACACACACATAAACATAAACAATACATTTACACAAAATCGAGTTAAGTAATAACAATCCATATGGAAATACAAATATATATTGGACAAAACTAGCTCAGGGGCTCCACAAATAAACCAAGGTGTTACACGAATACCTGATCACACAAACCAAGGCGACACCGGGTTCTAGGAAACTCGTGTTGCCCTGGAAGGTAGCCAGTCTTGAACTACTGGCCTCATTACTGAAAACATAGAAAACTCCAAGTAAGCCCACAAACCCCCTCCAACCAGCTACTCTATAAAGTAGAGACTTTCGTCCCTGAAAAAACAAACCCCTATTCGGGAGAAGTGGGGAATTTAAAATCTACAAACTGTTGTCTCCTAATAAACGCAGCAGTCAAGAATTTTGCCACAGGACCAGTCATCTGCAAGCAGAAATTCCACCCTCCTTACATCAGACCATCTAAGGTACCTTGCCAGGAGAGACCCCAAAAACTTAGCCCGCAGATAAAGTAGAGACTTTACAGATGGCACCTAAGAAGTACGTGGTCGGTAGTTTCAGCCTCAAGGTGGTCAAAAGGACAAAGTCTCTGTGCAAATGGCACCTTGGCAAGCCTACCAACCCAAAGCTGGGTTGGGAGGGCATTAAATCTTGCAGCCCCCACCAGCCACTTTTCTCTGGCTGAATAGCTCGCAGCAAGATACTGTGCTAATGAGTCGATCTGGGGGGCCAACTTCAAATAGTAGGACATATGCGAGGCAGCTGCCACTCGACCCCTCTCCTCCTGAAGGTCCACATCCTCCCACCTATGCTTTATTTCCACCACCGCCACCACTAAATCCTTGGATAAGAGGTAAATCCGGGACAAACCCAACTTAACTAAATGGGCCTCAACCCTCAGGGCCCACTGCCTCCTGAAGGCATCTGCTTGTAAATAAGGGAACAGGCCCCTCTGGCACGGATCAATAGACCTGAGTCAGAGCTTGTGCACCCTAGCCCATGCCCGGAAAAGCCACCTCTGCTGACCCAGCTTTAATCGAATTTCAGCCCCCGGGGTTCCTCCTGGGGCCCTAAGAAAGGCCCTGAGAAAAATAGACTGCACACTATCAATGCGTGCTATGGAGAAAGGTGCCCATAGATCCGTGCCAAAAGAAACTGGGAAGTGGACTTGGCATTAAAGACCTGGAGTGCCATTTTGAACTCGGTCCTCCCCAAGGCCAAAAATATTTTTTGAATGGCAAAGGCTGATTGCTTAGTCACTACCAGTGCCCCCTCAATATGCTTTCTCCAACCCCCTATAGATTGAAACGTAATACCCAGGTACCTAAAAACCTTCACTTGAAGAATCCGGGCACCCTCGACCTTCCAAGAAAGCCAATTGGACCTAGGGGAGTTGGCAAAAACCACCACTTTGGATTTAGACAAGTTCAGGACCAGGTTGTTCTCTCGACAATAGCGCACAAATGCTTCTAATTACCTAGTCAAGCCCACCCAAGTCTGGGATAGAAAACAAGATCGTCTGCAAATAATGAGCAGCCTATATGGCGCGAGGCCAAACGAGGGGGGGGGAAATTGAGAAAAGGCTATACGCGGGACCACATCGTTGAAAAAGAGGTTGAAAAGGGTGGGGGCAAGCACGCAACCCTTCCTAACCCCTCGATTTACTGAAACCTCCTCAGAAATAGACCCCTGTGGGCCCAACCTAACCACCAATTTGGAATCTGCATTCAATAGTCTAATTAGAGCCAAAAGCCTGCAGTCCAGAGACAACTTCGCCAATTTGGACCACAAGATTGGCCTATTCACAGAATCGAAGACCATCCTGAGGTCCAGAAAGGCAACATAAAATCTCCGGTTACATTTTTTATACTTTTCTGTCAGATGCATGAGAATAAGACAATGATCAATCATTGATCTGGCCGGCTGAAACCCTGCTTGCTCGGGGTGGATGGCGCTCGTTTCCTCGCACCAGGTGATAAGTTTGCCCAACAAATGCTTTGCGTAAAGTTTACTTATTACGCAAAGCAAACTGATGGGTCTGTAATTTGATGGGTCACTACTGGCAGGTGATGACACCATCTCAGGGTCAGGTGTCGGCGCTACAGCATTGGGACACAAGGCGACCCCGGACACAAGATCCAGATGTCCTGAGGACGAGACAAGAAATTCAGTAGTCCTCAAGGGTAGTGGCTCCCCCTCGGAACTATTCGGCTGAACATACCCTTCTGCTAAGTTAAGGAGCCGGTCATTTATCGGAACCCCATTACATGACTTTAGATTGTTCTTTTGCTCCACAGAGTTCCCATGGTGCCGCTGACTTTGGCAAGTAGGCACAGTAGAAGAGCTCCCGTGAGCATAGGAAATCTGATGAACAACCAAAGGCTGAACAACCAAATCCTTCAGGACCTCTCCCATATGCACACCCCAGGATGAAAGTAAAAATGCCTGATCCAAAACTCTAGAAGCATAATACGGCATGGCGAAATAAACAATAAGTCTCTGCATACGGGCACAAGAGGGCAAGACCTGGAAAGATCTAATTGCCCCCGGCGGGATCCACCCCAGTAAAAACATTCCAAATGGTGCACTATATTTGATATAGAACTCCACCTGGGGAAAACCCCATTAGGCAGGGGAAGAACCGTGAAGGCTACGGTACCAATAACTGGAGCCAGCTTCCTAAAATCGGACATTCCCGCCCTACTCTCCCAAACCCCTGGGTTTACATTCCCCAATGACCTATCCACTAAAGACTCCTGGGCTCGGGCAGGCACGGGGCTATGATGGGCACTTGGAGGTGCCCCCAGCCATTGAACTTTAAGCTCAATAAGCTGCTGTAAAATGGCCATTAATGGGCCCTGCTGGCCCTGGATGAGAGCAATAATTTCACCAAATTTGCCCAGCATTTGATTTACTAGATCCCCCATCAGGGCACACTGCTTCCCCAATAAGTCAACACAAGTGGGCACAACAGGTGATTTATAATTGGCATCCGCTGACGAGGACTGTTCCGATTCATGCGTGAAGCAGGGATCCAAGGAACAAAGAACAGGATCAGAAGGTTCTAACTGTGGCTCAGCCATGTCAAAAATGGGTGAAACATTAGGGCCCCTGGTAGTAGCCAAGTCCATAGGCTGGGGAACCAAACCAGTCGTCGGGGCCTGAGCAGCCGAACGCAAGGAATAAAATTTGTCCAAGCGCTGCTGTACAGCTTGCGGCTGGTTCGGAGAAACCCCAGCTGCCTGTCATTTGTTCCTCCTATGAATTTTCTTCCCAGCCATGCTAGCAATAAGGTACCAATTGGCCCAATATTCCTTATCACCACGAGGAACTCCTGAGGACAACCACCCACTACCAGCAACACAGGGGGATCTGGAGAGGGAGTTCCTCACTCAAACACCTTACCATCTGTCCAGATGCTGTGGAGAACCTAATTATGGGCCCACACTCCAGGACACTCTGAAGGGCACACCAAAGGGCACATGCCCTTTTGCGCGGGACCCTTTCGGCATGGGACCATGGCACGCTCTTACGGCTTCACCGTAGGCTCGCTGGGCACTTTTCTTTCTTGTAGGTTGCTGGCTCCGCCCCCACACCGACACCAGATTCCAACCTCCCGCAGCTGACAGGTAAGGGCGCCTAACTAGCAGCACACCGGGACCCCCGCAGGGCTTCTCCCACCACACTCTGCTGTAGGCTCGCTGGGCGCTTTTCTTTCTTGCAGGTTGCTGGCTCCACCCCCATGCTGACACCGGATTCCAACCTCCCGCAGCTGACAGGTAAGGGCGCCTAACTAGCGGCACACACCGGGACCCCCACGGGGCTTCTCCCACCACCATAAGGGTATTATATAACAAACAAACAAACACTTGCTTTTAATGGCAGCTATTATTGTATATTGTTGATGAATACTAACAGGACAATCTTCCATCATTAAAGTCATTGAGAGTTTTGCGACTGATTTTAGAGAGTGGAAGTTTGTGCCCTACAATGTGCTGAGAGAGGGAACAAAAGGGGCTGGGGAGAAAGAATGATCTGAGGTCTGCATATCTTCCTCAGTAAAGTCTGTCCTCACTGCATCCAATGGTTTTATTTGCTAGTAGCACAAAACCTAAAATGGGGAAGAAAGTATGACCATAAAAGATGGCTTTTTTCTCTTTGCCAAAGAGCAAGCTTCCCCTGCCCTGTACATACTTCTGATAAAACAACAGTTACTGTACCACTAGTGCTGAACTGTTGTTCATGCTGTACTACCAATATTGAATTGAAGCAACTACAGTAATACAATTACTACTGAATTGTGGTTGGTCCCCTGTTCCCCACAAAGCCTGAAGAATTAACATCTGCAGGAAGTCTTGAGAATCATACACTGTACAGGAGCTGGATTTTGAAAAGGACTGGATAGCACCAACACAATTTCTAACATTCAAAAATAAAGGTAATCAAATCATATAATCCAGTAAATTAAACGTGGGCAGAATCAGCCTATGCAATATCTTTTGGACTGCCTATAATCTGAGGAGTATACAATGAAAAAGAAGGGAATAAACATGAGAAAACTCAGGGTATTCTCTGCCTAAACCTTTCACAATGTTCTATATGCCAATTTGGTGTAACCTAGAGCATTTAGAATGCAATGATAATTAACTTTTGTGAGACTAACCACTGTCTCTCTAACAATGCAGTAATTCAAATCTTCTCGGGTGCCAGAACACCTAAAGCAAAAATTACATTTCTAACTTGCAACACATGATCCCAGCTGGAGATTTTAAAAGAAAACCATCAGATTCTCAGGGTTCCATGTTAAAAAAGACACCCAAAAACCCCTGAGACCTTGATGAAAGTTTAGACTTTGATGGACAGTATTGTAACTCTGGAAGCACAAATTGGTTAAAGTATTGAAATATTGTACAAAAAAACCTGTCAAATATTTTATTCTGTTAGATAGAAGTTTATACACAAACTTCCAATTTTTGTTAGCGTACTCTTTTTTGAAGTGTTTTGCCTGTGCTAATATGCCTCATTTATACTTTACACAGCATTATGCCTTGATATTTATGAAAGATGCAACAAATTATACAGTAATCAACAGTTAATGAGCAGTCAGAAGAGCAAGTACACCTTCTACCTTCAACTCTACTAATCAATTGTATTCTAAATCACACACGCTCTCTGGAACCTAAAAACAAACATACATTGTTTAATGGATAGCTCAGATTAATGATAGGTAGGAACTTGAGTGGTGTTAATAACAGAACTTAATTTTTGAAAAGAATTATGTTTCTTCACAGAAGCCTTCCTCTGTAGTTCAAACATTCCTTAGCAACCTCCATGCCAAAAATAAAAGAGCTTTCAACTCCAAGGAAAATTAATATGTTCAAGCAAATTAATTCAATACAACTAAGATTGTTGGTAGGACTATATAATTTCAGCAGGTAGCAATGTGTTTTTATTTGATAGTAGTTTCAGGCCTAAGTTTTTATTCACTGAAAACTTTACTAGACCAGTAAATATGGATATGGAAGAATTTGCACACACACACATGGCTAACATTCTATCTGCAATCAGAATGTATCTGAGTGACTACAACTAAATCACCTAGAGTTGAAGTTTTTTTAAGCGGCAAACTAAGATGCATCGAACTGGATCAGAACTTGAATGGAAAACCTCTACCGAAGGGAACACTTAGGTGGTTATGAGGATGCAGTAGTTGTCACTCCTATGAATCTCAGTACTGAACTGATGACAGATAGATGTTTGAAGTCACTATACAGCTGGGGGCTATCTGCTACTTTTACATGAAAGAAAGCTTTGCCCCCCCCGATAAGATTAAGAGGCTGTTTACTCTGGTGTCTTACTGGCTGTATTCCAACTTGGATAATTACATTTTGCCTTCCTAGAATGCTCTGTAGTTTCAACTGATTATGGTACCTCTCTGTCCTAAACTGTTGTGTAGCCATCCATCCTTAACATGGGCCAGCTGCTGTTCTACCCAGAGTTAATTGCATTTCACTGGTGGGTAAAATAATTCCTCTGGTATGCTGCTGTGTAGTGCATATAGCCTGAGAAGTGCTTTGTGATCTTCCTGATGAAAGGTGCTCTAGATATTTAAAGGTAAGTGTAGGAAAGACATCATTTTATTCCTTGGATATTTAAAGACCATCAAATGTGGGGTGAAGAAGCAAGGAGTTGGTGACTTATTTTATTACTATGTCCATGAACAATCTTAATAGAGGTTTACGGTTTTTTATGGCATTCTTGCTTCAACCTCCTCTGCACATTTTTCAAAAACTAAAGTGTACAATACAGCTAGACAAGCCACTATTTACAACCATTAAGGCAGCGAACTGTGTGACAACAATTGCAATATCAGAAAAGAAAAATTGCTTTGTGTAATGTTTTACAAACTATTTCCCCAGAACAGATCAATAGTTAAAACACTGAAACATATAAAACCGTTACAAACAAGTTGACCTTCCCAGACACCTTTGGCTCTTTTCTCACAATTACACCCGTATAGGATGTGAATGGCTTACAACACACAGTGGATTGCTAATGCTAACCAGCTTGTTTCTGGTATTGCTGCCACATTAGGTAATGCTATTAGGTAGTGTGGCAGAACAGGTTTCTGGCTATTTAAGCAGAGCGATATAGCTCCCTAGCTGCCACCACTCATTTAAGCTGCCTCTCCCAGCAAGGTGAGAAGAGCCAATCAAGCAAATATAAAAGAGGGCTGGTGGGACGGAAAGGGGTGGCTTCAGCCTTGAAGTACATAAGAGAGCCCAAAACTAGGCACTAAGAAAGAAGGCCCTGTTCCCAATGAAATGGCATCTAAAAGAGAACCTGTGAGTACATTGTACACCTGAGCCTGGTAAAACAGAGTTTTATTTATAACTAAACAATTTATACTACAAGCAACTGGGAGTATTCTCTTCCAAGTTCCATAAGCGTACCTACCAAGTGCATATGCCAAAAGCTTGCAGAGGGGCATTTTCAGTGGCTGCTGTCAACTATGGAACTCTCCCTGGAGGTTCACCAGAGCCTGGGTGTAAGTATTTTCTGGAGAAAAGACCTTATTTGGCCAGACATTTGGTATGTGGGAATAGAGTTTTTGAAGCACTGGGTTTCCACATGATCTGCAGGGAACTGATCCCTGCATGGCCCCATGGTGGGCAAGTACAGCCGTCACACTGCGGGGTCAGCGTGAAGAGCTGGGCAGATGAGCGGCCCCCCTGTGGGGCAGCCAGGCCACTGCCAGAGATCACGCCATAGCCGGGGTGGGCTGAGGTGCCAGTCACATGAACAGGTACCTGGTCCTGCCCCAGCTCCCTCTCCCGGCCCAACCAGATTCTCATCTCATCTCATCCATGCTGTCGCAGCACGCGAGGGTAACAGTGTCTGCCACTCAAAGCCCTGCAACAAAGCTTGCCGTGCACCAGGGCAGAAGTGGCCCAGGCACACAGGCAGCCACTTCCTGGGTAGCCTACCCCATAAGGGATAAGGCTGATATGCGACACACCATCAGATGTTTCCCAAGGATGCAGCGTGTAGGGGGAACATCTGGCAGCGATTGGTCACACAATGCACTGAATCGCGTGGCTCAGCTGCCCAGACTGGGTTAAGGCTCCCTGCGTGGAAGCCTTCCCAGCGTGTCTTGTGTGACTGCACCCACAGACTTTTTTGAGAGGCTGCCGCTGTAAGGAAGTTAAATGTACAACCACTCTCCATTATAAACAGGGGACTGATGAAGCCCAGATTTTGAGGAAACCGCTTGAGCTACATTTCTGAAAATTTATCCATAGCTATAATTTGTGAGGACCATCATATGCACAAAGTTTGAAGAAGATCCATCAGGAAAATAAAATGTTATGACTGCTTACAAGTTTATTGGTTGTCGTCAAAATGCACACGTCCTCACAATTTTGAATCATCAATATCTCCTCCCCCTGGATGAGTTGAGCCCGCAAACATCACAGACTTGGAGCATGAGATCAATAACAACTGCTTCTGTAATACGATAGTGATTGGTGCAGCCTAAACCGAGTTATTAATGATTAAAAAATCAGTTCTGCTGGCTCGTGCATGCGCAGTTGAGCAGCTGCTGACCGGCAAAACACAGCATAAGGAAAGTTACGTGACTCCACTTTTTATAATCACGTAACTTTATCAGAAGCTAGCTCTGTCACAAAGACTTTAAGCTCTACTCAGTTTCATGTCAATTACCCACTTGCCTCAGAAAGACAGCAAGAGGACGATCTAGTCAGCTTCATGTCAATTACCCCCCCTGGCCTCACTCTGTACTTTTGACTCCCTATGAAAATTCTGCAACTTTTCATACCAAGTGAAAAGTTTGCAAGTTTTCAAAAGTTACAGACTTTCCACTTGGTATGAAAACTTGCAGACTTTTGACTCCGTACTTTTAAAAGTCTGCAACTTTTCAAAACTTGCACACTTTTGACTCTGTACTTTTAAAAGTCTGCAACTTTTGAAAAGTTGCACACTTTTCACTCCTATGAAAAGTTGCAGACTTTTCATAGAGTCAAAAGTGCAGTCAAAAGTCTGCAACTTTTCATACCAAGTGAAAAGTCTGCACCTTTTCAAAAGTTACACACTTTTCACTTGGTATGAAGATTTGCAGACTTTTGACTCCGTACTTTTAAAAGTCTGCAACTTTTGAAAAGGTGAAGACTTTTCATATGGAGTCAAAAGGAGTGAGTGAGGCCAGGTTGGGGGTTAATTGACATGAAACTGACTAGCTAGCTGGCTTTCTGAGGCAAATGGGTAATTCACATGAAACTGACTACAGCAAAAAGTCTTTGTGACAGAGCTGGCTCCTGATAAAAGTTACGTGATTTTAAAAAGCAGTCACGTAACTTTCCTTATGCTGTTATGCCCGGGCTCCCCTGGCAGGCTTGGCAACTTATGGAGGGGGGGATGGGAGGAGAGGAACTATGCCGCTCCCCTGACCCTCTCCCCCCTCAAGCCTGGTGCTGCAAGTTCTCCTGCCCCCACTAGGGACACTGGGGCTACTGACAATGAACAATTTTTTCAGAGTGCATTAACTCTGGGTATTTTTAGACATTAGGAGACCATGGTCAACCACAGTGAATCCCCCGTGGTAGCCATTTGTCCTGTAACGTCTAAAAGATTCCCACCAGATGTTCATCACAGTGAATACCGGGCAGGAATCAAAATAACCACCTCCAGAATCATGGGGTATTTTCAGACGTGACGGGGCCAGTATTGGCCCCATCATGGAATCACCCATTGATCCCCCGCGGGGATCAAAACGGCCGTCAAACAGACGTGCCAGCTGATCCCTACGGGGAATCAGGGGAGGGAGCGGGGCCGCATGGCTCAACGTATGGCCACACAGCCCCGCCCCCCCATGCTCCCCCAGCCACCCACCCTTCAGGAGACGGGCTGGCGCCATGGCTAACGCGGCCGCAGCGCCTGCCGCCCGCCCCCCACCCAGGGCATTGACCATGGCCTGGAATCTCGCTGCTGATTCCGGGCCATAGTCAGGGAACAGACGAGATGCTCCCCTTGATCATGGGGGGGGGGGGTGAATCACATTCAACACGCAAACGGAGATGGTCTGGGCAGGAATGTGATTCCCCCATGATTCACATGGATGAACATCTGACGGGGAGCTTCTGTTCCCCCCAACAGACATTACAGGACCACAATAACCATGTGGGTATTCACGTGGTTCACCGTGATCTCGTAATGTCTGAAAATACCCATGGTTAGATTGGCCACGATCCAGGATGGGCCAAAAGTAATGTCTGGTCCAAATCGTGGCCCAGACCGCGATGCAGGATTGAGCACAGTGGCCAGATTGGCTGCTGCACCCGACCATCTCCTGGAGGGAGGGGGGCCAGGAGAGCATGGGGGTGGGACTGTGCAGCCACACATCGTGCTGAGCAGCCCCGCCCCCTTCCTGATCCCCCTCTGGAATCAGGACGGCACGTCTAAAAGATGGACGGACGGCCTGATTCCTGACCGGGATCCGAAATGGATCCCAGTCCATGATTGAGTGTGGTGGGCCTCCGGGCCCATCCCGTCTAAAAATAGCCCCTGTTTCTACAGAACTGTATTATGTAAAACGAATTCTACACTGACATTGTTAACAGTTTATTGTATGAAGTGTATACAATTTGTATACATGTAAAGGACAGAGTTAATGCACTCTGAAAAAATTGTTCATTGTCGAATTATGATAATAAATTTAAGTTTAATAATGACAAAATATGAAAGTTTAGTTATTGATAAAAATGAATAAAAGTATTATGGTAAGGAATTAAGTACATATATTACATTTATGTTGATGAGGATAAAATATTAAATATTCCTCCAATTCTGAAATAATTTCCATTTTTTTGGTGTTTATGTCTTGTTGCAATGTATGGAGTTTAATGGTTTTTTAATTGTAATTGTAATGAATTTGTATGTTTTTTAGAGTTCAAGCTAGAGTCAAAATGATTTTGTGATGTTTTTGAAGCTTTTAGTTTTAAAAAGTGTTGTGCATTTAACATTTTTTTAAACTGTAAAGTTTTTTGTTTTGGTAAATTTAACATAAGAACATATTTACCACCATATTGGGTCAGACCAGTCCAGAGTTTATTTTCAATATCTGTCTTTGACAGTGACCACCTTTGATCATTTCAGAGAAGTATACAGTGGTCCATAATGGAGTGATTGTTTATCACAGCTCAGTTTACTCCCAGTTCCTAGTTATTCTTTCTTTATTTATTTATTTATTTTAGACTTTTTCTACCTCATCCCTCCTGCCACAGGTAGCTTGGGGCAGCTTACAATTTGCAAAATAAACATTAAAACAATTCAAATATGACTAAAAGGAGTAAAAAAAGAAAATTAAACCCTACCCAACAACCCACCCCCTCACCCATCTCCCCCACCAAATGCCTGGCAGAACAGTCAGGTCTTACAACTTCTCTGAAAAGAGGGGAGATCCTGGGCCAAATGGGCCACCACCAGAAGGGAGTTCCACAGCCATGGTGCGGCCACCGAGAACGCCCTCCCCTGCATGACCCCCCGGAAGACTCGGGGGGGCCTTGATCAGGGCACCCCCAGATGACCTCAGGGGTCAGTCCAGCACCCGGGGAGTGAGGTGGTCCTGCAGATAGGTAGGGTGTAGGCCATTTAGGGCATTATACGCCCAAACCAACACTTTGAATCGGGCCCGGAAAACCACCGGAAGTCAGCGCAGAGAGAGGAGCACTGGTGTAATATGCTCCTGGTGGCCCAGTCCTACCAGAAGATGATCCACCGCATTCTGCACCAGCTTCAGTTTCCGAGCCGTCACCATGGGTAGCCCCACGTAGAGTGCGTTACAATAGTCCAATCTGGAGGTGATGAAAGCGTGGATGATGGTGGCCAGGTCAGAGCCTGAGACAAACGGTCGAAACCGTTGCACCAGATGTAATTGGAAAAAGGTACTCCTCGTCACAGCCTCCACCTGGGCATCCAGGAGGAGCTGCGCATCAAGGAGCACCCCCAGACTCCATACCTGGGTACCAATGGAGGGCAGACCCCACCAATAACGGAAGCCACCATCTCCATCGCCTTTCCCACCAGAATCACCTCTGTCTTGTCGGGATTCAGCCTCAGTTGGTTAGTCCTCATCCAGTCCCCCACAGCCGTCAAACACCGAGTAAGCACCGAGACTGCAGGGCCTGGGTCTGTTGAAATAATTAATTATTAATTAATTCTTATTATTATAAGCATTTATATAGCACCAGCAATGTACCTGGTGCTTTACAAAGAATAAGATAGACACGGTCCCTGTCTGAGAGCTTACAATCTAAAGACAGGGGGAGGGGAGACAGGGAAGGGGGAAGAGAGTGACAGACAAGGTATGCGACATTCATGAGGATGCGAGAGCTCAGGTACACATTCTTGGCTTGATTACAGTAAGAAATAGAGAGATACAGCTGGGTGTCATCATCATATTGATGACACCGCATGCCGAACCTCCTGATCACATCACCGAGTGGCTGTATGTATACGTTGAACAGGAGAGGGGACAAAACCGAACCCTGCGGGACTCCACACGACAGGTCTCGGTATGATGAAAAAGACTCCCCAAGAACCACTCGCTG